>LPNX011018896.1:68956-248741 GCA_001517045.1 Pseudotsuga menziesii
GTTTTCCCATTAAGAACTTTGTTCATGTTGGCCCTGGTTAAACAAGATGTGTTCATTTTTTTTGTATGAGGAATATGATTGCATATCCAATGAGTTGCAACACTTTTTGAAAACTAGTGAACTAAAGCATTTTATCCTCTTAAAGGGCGACCTTCCATGAAATGGGTGTAGGGGGATATTGAATGGTTGTATGACAATAAGATTGCGTAATTGTTTAGGATATTTTGTTGCCTACGCATGGTAGATTTTTTTGCTTATTAGTGTGTTTGGAAAAATAAATTGGATTTTATGCATGTTTGTCTTTGGATCTTATTGTCTTTTATTAGAATTACAAATGATGAAATCTATGTGTTAATACTGCTCCTCTTCCTGATTCTTAGAGGGTGCTAGCTCAATGGAAGAGCACCTGCTTTACAAGCAGGAGATTGGTGGTTCGATTCCTCCATGCCCTAATGATATTGTAATGTATTTTTAAAGGTAAAAAATGTAGTAGTGCAAGATGGATGCAATATTAGATGCAATACTAAATGCAAAACATGATGTAAAATTGGACGTCACACCAAACACAAAAGTGGACACAAAATACGACCTTATGTCAGACGCAAATGTGGACACAAAAATGGATGTCACATTAAACGCAAAATTGGATGCAAAAAGAGACTCAACACTAGACACAATTAATGACTCAAAACTAGATGTAATAAAAGGTCCAAAACTAGATGCAACAATAGATGAAAAAGTGGATTGCTAACTAGATGTAAAATTGGACATTAAATTGACCACAAAATATGGTATATCGATGGACATAAAACTAGGTGTAACACCAGGTGCAAAACTGGGAGCAACGTTTGGCGCAAAGAAAAACTTAAAACGAGACACAATTTTAGATGCAAGACGGGACAAAACATTGGATGTAAAACTAGACGTAATATTGAATGCAAGATGGGATGCAACATTGGACACACAACTAGATGCAATATTAGATACAAACATGGGAACAAAACTAGGCACAACACTAGGCGCAACACTGGGTGCAAAATTGGGCTCAAACATAGATGCAAAAAAAGACATCAATCAGGATGCAACACTAGGTGCAAACCTAGATGCAAAATATGACGTAAAACGAGATGAAACATTTGGCACAAACATAGATACAAAAAAAGATGTAAAACAAGATACAAAATTAGATGCAAATGGGGATGCAACATTATAAGTAAATTTTGATGCAAAACTAGACGCAATATTGGGCCTAAAATTGGATGCAAACCTAGATGTAGAATTGGACACATAATTTTATGTAAAACATGGTGCAAAATTGGGTGCAAGACTCGATGAAAAACTAGGAGCAAAATAAGACGCAACATTGGATGCAAAAATGAGCGTGAAACTAGGTGCAAACAAGGATGTAACAAAGGATGTGAAAAAAGATGCAATAGAAGTTGAAAAATTGGGCGCAAATAAAGGCGTAACATTAGATGCAAAAAATTGGGTGCAAAAATGGACACAAAATGGATGTTAAAAAGGACGAAAAAAAAGATGCAATAGACGGCGTTTTACAAAAATGTACAATAGCGCCTGGTTTAGCGCCGGATTGTTCACCACAATTATGAAAAAATTACACTAAAATCTGGCGCTAAATTCGACGCTAAATCCAGTTTTTGTTGTAGTGAATCATTTAGAACTTTAAAATTTTTACTTTTATATGATGGTGAACTTATAATTGAATGGTTTATATTTATAGGATTTTCTACAACCACACACTAGTGGTGAAGGCGGTGTTGGTCCCAGTGAGAAAACGACTCCACGTACACCACATATTGCACCATTGTTATCGACTGAATAGTCGAAAAACGTTCCACGACACCCCAAAGGAAAAACAGAGAGTGAAGTCACTGGTTACCGACACACACCATATCATGCAGAAGAATGGGTGGATACAGAGCCTACTAGTAATGTTGATGTTGAAGCAACATTTCATGGATATTCCTGTTTCACTAGCACAAGTTCAATAGAGAACATTTTTTGTGAATGAGGAACTCATTCCAATAAATATATAGAAGATCCCAAGTAATTATACATTGTTTAATTTAGTTTTTATAATATGATTTTATTATACCGATAAAACCTTTTTTTAAACTAATGATAGTGTGATTGTTTTGGAAGAAATGATGTTTTTTATAAAAATCTAAATGATTTGACCTTGGAGATTTTTGGGCCCACCATCCGCACAAGGTGGGACAGATAAACAAAAAAATTAAAGAATGATATGACTAATCGGTTGGTTGGATTGTTCGGAAATGATACCTTAGATACATTAAAGGTCCTAAAGAAGGTTGGACAACATATGAAGATTGTTCGAGACCAATATAGGGTTCACCTAGAAATGAACCCTACGTATGAGCGTCCTTCGATGATTTCATCAAGGGAGTGGAAATCCCTAGTGGAAGATGGAAAAAAGAGGGCTCTGAGAAAAGTAGGAAATATACCACCAGGCACATGGAGGTATGAAATACTTTCCACAATGTAATTCTAACCCGTATTATTATTATTATTATTATTATTATTAATTTTTTTATCGAATTTGGAACATCTAACGTAATTCAACACTTTCTTAGGATGCCAGACACATCAAAGGCCGCAAAGGAAAGGCTGGAAAAAATTGGTCAGCACAAGCTTGGGCCTAGTGGTTATTCAAATTTGGCGGCATGAATTGTAAGTATCGAAAACTCAATAATGCATCCAAATATTAAATTAAAAATTATTTTCGTTTTAATGCAGCACAAAATATAAAGTTAATGATGTTATGCAAATATGCAGGCCGAGCGATTCAAATAAGTGCCCACTTAGGAAGACTTGAAGCTTGGCTTCCAACACAACTTTGAAGTTATTGTTGAACGCCGAAAAATATTGTTTGGGCATACATGATGTTCTGGTTATCCATCTAGTGTACATGTATATAAAATCTATATAGTTTAATGAAAATTTATTAATTGTCACACAATCTATTCATTATAGACAATTAACATAAAATATTTATTATGTTTTGAGTAGGAAAGCAATGATCCCCCTAATGTCAATGATGGACAATAACCCATCGAAGATCATGCTTCAATTCAAGGTAACGAATTTATTCATATGCTACAGTTTTGTATAGATAATTGTAGATGGTGAAAATTAATTGTACTTCTCCATATTTCAACTGCAGAGCATGTAGATAGTCACATTGTACAGGTTGAGCATATACAGGAAAATGAAGAACATGAAGTGGCCACACCAAGTTAAAAAACACCTATGTAATGTTTTTTTAAATGAAATACTTGTAATTATAAAAAAAAAAAATTAAAGCAACATTTTCACATTATTGCAACAATTTTGAACCCCTTGCCGCAAGATCCATGTGGAGAGTAGTCTACTAGGGAGACATTAGAACAAGTTGATAAAGCAACAGGAACCGAACAAAAAAAATCCGAAAGATGTACTTCTTTTTCATTTTGTAAAGAGAAGAAAACTAAAAATGAAATGACTGAAGACATTTTGAGTAATTATTTTTTATAATACAATGTCGTGCATGGTATTTTCGACTATTTAATGAATGAATGGTTTAATGAATGCGTTAATGAATGGTTTTTTCGATGATTGAATGAATGAATGGTTTTTTTTGCTATTGAATGAAGTAATTTGCATTAATTATTTTTTTTCAAGTAGATGCATTGGGTCTGGGGAATTGAAAGTGATGTGAGGGGGCGGGGTAGGGGCATAAGAGATTCCACCCTCATGTGGTTGGCCCTATTCAATAGAGAATATTAAACTATTCTTGAAACAGAGAGGATCTCAATTAATGGTAAGGAATTATACATTTCCCACAGTTATTTATAGAATTATAGTGTTTAAATATTATGATTGTTATTTCACTCATCCATTGGAACTTGTTACATATAGCCTTGGGAAACATTTTGATATTTTAGAAGAAAAATTGGCATTTTGATATGATCGATGGCCTTATATAATTTGTTTTGTAGTTCTTCATGTTTCCTTAGGTGATCTCTTATTACCAATTATTTTACTTGAATGCTATTGAAATTTACATTGTTAAATTAAAAATGTTCATCATTAATGTTGTTTTTATTCATTGAGCCAAACTACTCAAAATGTATTTTTTTAGCTCCATTTTGTTATTTTCACAAACAAGCAAATCTTTATTTGATGCGTGCTAACAGGAAAATATTTGTAGTATGTTGAAAGATGTTTTGAAAGGTAAAGCAAAAGTAGACAGTGCCAAGCTCCAGAAATCAAGGTAAGTTGTACCAATAAATTATAAGTATCGACAATATATTCCTAATTCTCGTTAATATTTTTCTTCTGTTAATTTGATTTGTATTCCATACAGAGGCGACTTTACCTCTTTTTATCCTCTTAGTGATTTGATTTATTTTGAGAATATATATAGAAAATTTAATGTTCAAGAGGGCACTATTTCAAAAGTAGGCTTAACGGGTACACTTCAACAGGTTATTGAAAATGAATACAAGATAAGGATTGTGGTTTTTGTTTTTGAGATGATAGTACTACACATGGAACATGAAATGGTGATCTTTCGTAACACTATTACAAATAATGTATGACAGTTGAAATCTTAGGTTGTCCCCAGATGGATCTGTTTTGAGTCTTTTTGAAGAAAGTATTACATTTCTCCTCGAAATATTATATGATTTTTTCTTGAGGGAAAAAAGTGATTTGAGGGTAGTATTAGACCATAAAAGGACAACCCTAGATGTTGATGGGAAGTTTAATTGACTAATTAATTACACAGATAAAACTATCGTAACATAAATTATCAACCTGAGGAAGAATGTTATTTCAAAGGTAACTGTGCACAATTTATGTGTAAACACTCAAGCAGTTAATCAAATGAATATAAATAAATTATCCTACCTAACTCATCATCCAAGATCAACTCATTTCTAAAGATAATCTAAATTATCCATCTAAGAATTCGAGGGAATTTTACCTTCCTACGACAACAATCCAATATTAACTGGTCTAAGAATAAATGAACTAGAATTACTCTTGCAAGAAATCAAACCCTAAAGATATCAGACTACAGTAACCCAAACCATAACCACCTAATTCAGAAAATCCTAAGAAATACAATTAACATTAATAATCAGAGTCGATCTTAACTTTAATAGTGATCTAACACACTTGCATAAAAATAAAAGTAGACTACTTGACACAGTCAACTACCACACCAGATGATTGCATCAAGCCAAAGGAAATTACAATCATCAACTACTATTGCAGAATGTTCTAAATAATCCTACTATAATTCCACACCATATTAACATAAGAAAAAATAAAGCATCTACTTAACTCGATGATCTCTATGAGAAGTCGGGCCCTGGCCTCATAACAGAGATGTCGCTAACTAACACAAATTAGAACACAAAGATATGCAGAATTGTTGCTCCTTATATTAGGAAAGTAAAACCACAGTTACAATAATCTCTGTTACAACTTCTTACAATCAAATGATAACAACCAATGAAAGAACCCTCGATTCATATTGCTTCTCCATACTTAGAAATAGGTGACATAATCCACTAATATCATGCAGCCATGAAGATCTACGATCTTTCAGCTACCATGTTACAACAGAAACATTTACAACCATAAATATAATTGAATGAAGTTGTTCGCATCTAGGCTTGCATTGTTACTCCAAGTGATGAATGGATCGAACATACTCAATTGATTGGAAGGGTAGATGTTGTGAATTTCTTAGCGATACCCAGTCTTGACTAATCATGTGGAAAGATACTCATGCAGCTACATCAATGCATGGAACCAACTCTAGGAAGTAACAATTGGCACCAAACATTCATTTCTTCTTCAGACTCAGCAGGCTGCAACACCTGTAATCCTTCAAGGATTTGAACTATCTTTATTGAACTGACATAAGTTAGCACAAATCAAAAGATCAAGTTCATAATCATTGTCAATTTTAGGCATTATTAGAATAAAGAAATAATAGATTATACCTGACAAGATCCATTCTTAACCTGGAAAGATATATGCCTGGGGTATGGGAAAGTAAGGTGAAACATGGGAAAATGATTTGATAGGTATAGGAAAAAGGGTTGTTTTGGGACCCAACTAGTCTTAATCTCATTCTTATTCAAAACTCTTTTGGTGGAGATGGGTAAGATTGAAAGAAGGTTCATATTTCTCTTCTGTATTCCTGAACCTGTTGCATGCAATTAAATCATTCCAACATTGTTTCTATGCCTTCTTAGTTAGTCAGTACATGCTCTGGTATTTTCTTGTTGGCCACCATAAAATAGGAAACTTAAATCTCAGTCCCAACCAAATAGGTCCACAATTTCTAATACATGCAACATAGTTGGGAAACCTAGACATGACATATTTGAAGTTTTCAACACAGTATGGATCTCTTTCTCTAAAAAAATAGAAGAAACATCCCATATACCCTTTTTTCTTCTATTTCAAAGAGATCTTCCTGAGAGATCAAATTGAAAAAGGAAGAGACAACTTCTTGTTGGAAGGATTCCATCTGACTAGCCTTTTGAGGATATTGTAATTATCTCATATGCATAGTTCTTAATGATGTAGGAGATTGTGGCTCACTTAGAACCCATAGGGTGGAAGTCTCCTCATTATTCTATATGGTTTGAATGGCACTCCACCAATGCATATAATTGGTAACAAATGAAGTGAATTCTCTTAGCTGAATATCTCCCAAATAAGGAAATGGATTGGAGTGGATGCCCATAGGGCATGCTCTTTCATGCAAAAATAATTTACATAGCAAATTTTGATCTAAAAAAATGCTCTTAATGAAGGTGTCCAAGAAGTTAGGGATTGAAAATACCTGATAAGGTCTCCCTTTTTTTAGTGCTCTGATTTTAAACGTGACCATTTGTTCATATAAGAACACTAGATAAGATGGGGATGGAGCTCTACAGCTTAGCAATTCTTGAATTAGGTTGTACATGTCCTTACCCAGCTGTTATTTTTCTTGTTTTGGGAACTTAATATTTCTCAGTTCATGTAGCTCCTTCTATAAATCGTCCCATTGGGATATTTATTCAGCCCATTTATCCTTAAGCTCTTGGATAATCCTCCTATGTTCATACAAGGAGATCATTCCTTTCTCCATCAGGATGGTACGATATTTCCATTTACTGAGCTCAAGTTGCAATATATAGAGCTTATTTTCTAGTTCATGCTCCTTCTTTCCTCTTTTATCCTCTCATTTTCCTTTGTCCAACAAAACTTCTACTTCAACCCCTGCTCCAGGCACTTCTATTTGTGTTGTTTATTCAACATACAATTTTGTTAATGTTGGTTCTTGTGCAGAAGCATCCCTTTTCTGTGTTTTAGCCCCAGTAACTTCAGTTTTAGTTGCAGCTTCAGCAAACAATTTTGAGGATGCTGGTGCTTGTGCAGTAGCATCCCTTTTCTGTGTTTCAGCCCCAGCCACTTCTATTTGAGTTGTAGCTTCAGAAACAATTTTGAGGATGTTAGTTCTTGTCTAACATCATCCAATTTCTATGTTTCACTCAAAGTACACAATGTTTGAGCTATTGCTTCAATGTCAGAACCTTGGAGTGTTGGTTCTTGTGTAACATCCTCATGTTCCACAATTATTTCAATGTTGTTAGGCTGCAGAGATTTCTCTTCAATGATTTATATATCCCTTGACTGTTGAGACTGATCCCACATCAATTCAATGTGGTTGGATTGTTGAGACTGATATGGAAGCAATTCATCATCCTTTGATTGTTGGGACTGTATTTCCTCGAGTACTTGAAATTCCTGATCAGGGTTTATGCTCACCCTTGGCTTCCTTTCTTCCATCGATTCTGCTAGAGGTATTTCTTCTCTCGCTTTCCTTTATTCTGCTAATTTCCACACGGTTAGATCCACAATTGTAACTATATACCATAGAAGTTTGAATAGATCTCCACATTCAAGGCATAGTAGCTCATCATGTTCACCATCCTTCAAAAAATAAGGTGTATTCTCCAACTGGTCCACATCTTCGTCCAAGGTGTTCAAGCTCTGCACCGCCTCCTTTTTGCAATCTTCTTTCAA
This sequence comes from Pseudotsuga menziesii, assembly GCA_001517045.1. Lineage (NCBI taxonomy): Eukaryota > Viridiplantae > Streptophyta > Pinopsida > Pinales > Pinaceae > Pseudotsuga > Pseudotsuga menziesii. The sequence goes on from LPNX011018896.1 coordinate 77,072, forward strand.
CCTATGCACTTCATCTTGGAGCATTCATGCTTCTTCCTTCAACAGTTCATTCTCAAAAAGTAAATTTATAGTTTAAGGTTCACTTGTAGCAGGTTCTTGTGTAACAGTGGATGCTCGGGGTCTTAGAATAGGAATTTCAAAATTTTCCCCTATTACATGTACCACTTCTACCGCAGTAAAATCCCTAGTCCTTATCCTCTTTGCAGCACTAGATGTCTGTCCCTTAACACTTGTTCTTTTCCTTCTTCTACGTGACATAGGAATTTCCACATTTTCAGAAGCAGGGTTGGAAAATTTACTAAGTTTCCTAGTTTCAAAAAAAATTCCTCCTCCTGAATTACGGTTCCCATGATTTTAGGTGAGGATTCAACATTCAGGACTTCTACCTCCCCTATTGCCTCTATATAATGTCCCACCTCTTCCATTGCATCTTCCGTAGTTACAACTTATATTGTCGTAGCTTCTACAATTGCTCCAGTTTCAGCTTCTATTGTTGCAGCTTCTCTCACACCTTCCTCTTGAACATTCTCCAATTGGTCTACCGATATGCCATCCCTCCCCCTAGCTGAACCTGAGGATCTTGACTCATCACTTTCTTCCCCAATACCTTCTATTTCCAATACAGGTTCCCAATCTACCCTTGGCCTAGGAACAAATTGTTCCCATGTTAAATTCTGATGTGCAAGGGCCCTCAAAACCAACAATTTGATTAATCCATGATTTGTTAGGGAAGCTACAGGATGTCGATATTATTTTACATATTGAGTCATGCTTTGTAGGGCTCTTAGGAGATAAAATGGCATATTGAGTAATCTACCATGGCGTAAATGGGATATCAAGATAAAGTCAGAGATATAAACAATTCGGTACCTACCTTCACAAGTTACGTATTTTTTTAGAAATATGACAACTTGATCCCAGGGTCTTGGCAGCGAATCCATTTCTTTTTCCCTTCCTCTTGGCTGAACAATTTTTCCTACTACAAGAAATTCGCATACTGCGGTCGAATTGGACGCCTTCCGACCAAACCATCTCATCCCAATCTATGGTAATCCTATCGCTTCTTCCACAATTGCTTTTGTAACGTCTATTCACAATCCTTTAATTGTTGAGTGAGTATCGGTGAATTTTAGATCAAATTGTAGTGGCGTATCCACATGGAATCCATTTAATATCTGTAAGTACTATGTCCACCCGGCATCTTGAAAGATGGTAAATACTTCCCCATTTTCATGCAGAGACGCTTTGTTTTCAGGTTCATGTCTCGATGGGATACCCATACTGCTTACTTTCTATAAGTTCTCTTAGAAAATGCAAGAATTACCACAGTTGGATGTTGGAGTTACAACATGCAGTAACAGGAAATGGATAGTTGAAGTTTAATTCGATATTTTCAGAAAGTTGGAACGGTTATTTTCAGAAAGTAGCATGGTTATTTTTAGAAATTGGTATGGTTATGGGATAAAATCGATAGACCAGATCTCGCATGATTTGGGTAGAATGATGGTCATATCATGAATACAAGCAAAAAATTTTTGACTTGTTTCCATTGCTGAGAACTAATCAAGGTCTGCTAACGAGGACTAACGTTATGGTTAGATATTTTATATTGTTTCAAATCATGCCTAATTATGGTTATGTTAGAACCCGTACTTTTCAATATAATGCTAAGTCATCATCCTTCCATGTTGGTTTTATTTCATGTTCGCATCATTCATGAGGATATAAATACGCACATGCTTCCATGAGTTGGTCATCGTCAACCAGGCGGATAAAGGACATCCATGTTGGCACAAAAGTACATTACGATCAAATGAGCATCTAATGTTCCCCGTGGAGACTGGAGCAGGATGATAGAAACTGGCGAACACATAATAATCTTGTGGCAGAAGAATTAGTGGAGTCGCAATGACAAACTAGAAATATCTGGTGAAGTCGCAACCACGAAATAGGTAAAGTTGGCATAATTTTAGCAGAGTTGCAGCTGCAAAAATAGGTAAATTCGGCAGAATTTAGCGGAGTTGCAGCTGCGAAATAGGAAAAATTGGAAGACATCTTCGAAACAAGAAAAGTTGGCAGAATTTTAGTGGAGTTGCAACTACGAAAATAGGAAAAGTTGGTAGAATTTAGCGGAGTTGCAACTGCGAAATAGGAAAAATTGGTAGAATTTTAGCGGAGTTGCAACTGCGAAATAGGAAAAGTTGGCACAATTTTAGTGGAGTTATAGTTGTGAAAATAGGAAAAGTCGGCAGAATTTAGCGGAGTTGTAGCTGCGATATGGGAAAAATTGGTATAATTTTAGAGGAGTTCTAGCTGTGAAATGGGAAAAGTTGGCAGAATTGTTAGCGGAGTTACAGTTGCAAAATAGGAAAAGTTGGAAGAAATTTAGTGGAGTTGCAGCTCCGAAAATAGGAAAAGTCGGCAAAATTTAGCAAAGTTATAGCTGTGAAATAAGAAAAATTGGCATAATTTTAGCGGAGTTGCAGCTGCAAAATAGGAAAAGTTGGTAGAATTTTTGGCAGAGTTGCAGGTGTGAAATATGAAAAGTTGGCAGAATTTTTAGTGGAGTTGCGACTGTGAATCCAAATATAAAGGGATATTTTTTTTTTAATTTTCATAGTGTCGTCGGTTTTCCAACCTCTATGAAGTAAAAATTTTGGTCAGATTTCCATTAAAATCGACAAAGCGGTTATACTACCGACGACAAAGTGGAGAAAACTTCATCAGATATCCGACCTAAATGTAGTGAAATTTGTGGTCGAATTTACATTATATCTGACAACATTGCTACACTACTGACAAAGGGGAGGCATCAAATATTTGGCCTCTATAAAGGAAACGTAGTCGGATTTCCGACACATGCATAGAAATTTACGGTAGGATTTCCAACGTCTACAAAGAAAACTTAGTCAAAGTTCTGACAGTTATGCACTATAATTTGTGGTCAAATTACAGACGGCTAAGAAGAAAACGTAGTCAAGTTTCTTACATCTATGCACTGAAGTGTGTGGTTGTAGTTTCGACATCTATGAAGTAAACTTAGTCAGATTTTCGATGAGTGTTTTCATTGTCAGAAAACTGTCGAAATTTAACCTACGTTTAAAAAGAAAGAGGATTGTCGAAGTGCTGACAACAATATGTCGAAAATCAGATATCTAAGCCAACGGATTTTGTGTTGAAAAATGCTAGTAAAGATTAAAGGCATGGCGCATTAGTTGTGCATGATGAATATTTCAATGTAAGGATTGATTATTCGTAGAAAGAAATTTGCAATTGTGGTGCATGTGTGCACTATTGGCATGAAACCATTCACACTAGTTTACACGACAGTGTTTTGGGCTTGTTATGAATGTGCTGGGCACATGGAAAGTTCATGCAATTGATCAGTATTCTCAATTTCTCAGTATTCTCTCTTATCTAACACCTGGGGCACGGAAGACAATCTTCTTTTGTGTAAAAATCATTCTCTCCAATTAGTCTATTATGCTCTTAAGAATTGTTGGGTTTTTCATCTTCATTATTTTGATGGTTTTCCCATGGTACTTCTTGTGTTGTGGATGAATGATTTGTGTGATTGAATGTTCCTTTGATTTTATTGTTTAGTATATCTGCAATTAAAGTTTTAAAGTTCAAATATCTTCATATTTTCTCAAACATTAACAAATTTATGTCATAAAATAATGAAAGACAAACCATATATGAAATTTATAAATAAGTATTTAAAGATTGTTATAAAGTGATACAATTTTAATCATAATAACTCAAAAAACAATTAGTTTATTTAACCCAACTTAGATGTGAAAAAAATATGAATAACCATAGGATAAATAGAATAAAATCTAGAAAAATATTCACCATAAGTGCTTGCACAAATAAAACATACCATAAGTTCTGCTAGAAAATGATTTTATGATGAAAAGTAAGCCTGGATGATATAGCAAAGTCAAAGGTGAAGTGAGGCCCTTTTGAAAAAGATATTAGTGACTCACTGAGTTATTTTCTTAACTTTGTTCAAATATTATGAAATTATGGTGAATATTAATTTCCATATTTAATAAAATCATTACGAAATGATTAAAGCTAAATTTAGATGGCCACAAGAAAGAATGAAAACTCTTGATTAGTCCCTAATGGCTCAAGCTCAAGGAAAGGGCACTAGTTCATAAATGAACATGCAAAGTTTTGGTGATGAAAGAGTAAGAGGGGTTATTAGAAGTGCTCATACCCTTGTCTTAGTCTTTGATAGCTAAATATTTGTTTCTATTCAAATCCATGGAAATCTCAAAAGTTGAAAATCTCCACATAAAGTTGCATGAAAGATCTAGTAATCCTACTGTCAAGGTCTAGGAATTTACTATTAATATAAATAATAAGTATCGAAATCAAAGTAACTTAATGAGAAAATAAATTAAACTTAAAATAAAATTACCTCAATCTTACTTTGCATAAGTCATTACTTGAAAAATAAATCAACTGTTGAACATATAGCATTTAGATCTTCAACTTAGTTCCACAAAATACATCACATATCTTAACATAAGAGAAATTAACACAAGAGTAGCAATAAAAATTTACTCTCCAAGTTCCAACAAAGAGCATAATGAGAGAGAATATCTTTATATAAGAAGAGAGCTCAACAAACTCCTCAATAAAAAAATAACAAATCCCCCACATGACATGGTTAAAATTAACAACTCTAACTCCTAAACCCTAATATTCTCACAACATGGTAAAAAATATATATAATAAATGGTTTGTTATGCCACCTATAATCCATCATCTAACCAATCCATATCCAAAAAATACATCAATGAATAATAAAATATACTAAACCTATCAAAATGTGTACCAACACTTAACTCCATAAATAATAGGTCAACAACATACCAAAACGATGGCCCATACAATAAGGAAGTTGAACCACATCATCAACAAGAGCCACGCGGTGGCAATGTCCTCTACATTGCCACTAGCTTTAGATCCAGCTATGAGCAGTAGTTTTTTGCAATGGAAACAATTGTTGAAGGAGTTGTTTTTTTTCACTTTATGAATCATTTATATATAGAATCTATAATCCTTGTTTCAATAAAAGTTTTTTTTAACCTTGTTTTTATTGATAAAAACTATTCATTTAAAAAAAAAACTATTATTTTTCTTCAAGAAAAACACTACTTGGCAAACTTATATTAAAAATAAAATCCTCTGAATCAAATTAACCATTCCATTGTCATGCACTATGGAAATGAAAGCATTGGACGTTGATTAGAAAAGATATCTGGTGAAGTTGTGGTTTTCCGTTCACACCTTTCCCAAATTAATATCATTTATTTATCATCCATTAAGCACAAATTCGATCAAGTAAAATTGATTTCTCATTGCCTAAGCACAAACTCAAACAAGAAAAAATTAATAACATTGATTTGTACTCAATTAAGCATATAACATTGGAAGTGGAAGTTTAGATAGTAGAACATTGTAAGTGAAAGTTTAGATGGTAGATCATTTTTTCATACCGTCATTGTAACAAGAAAATAAAAATTATGTTCAAATAGTAGGTCCTTCTTTCATAATTACGTCGTTGTAAAAATATAAAAATTATGTTTGATCAAATTATGGAAAAGAACTACTCAATAAGATTAACGCGTTTGCAATAATTCTTATTGCAAATGTCTGCTTCTTTCCCCTTTTCATGGGCTTGAACTGCAGAATGTTGTACAAATGTAATGCCCATTTCTTACTTGGGCCTCACTTCAAAATTATAATCATCTACTTCAGACACCACCCCCTTTTACTTCTCATGGAGCTCATATTATAATCCAATTTTGTATAGCCTTGGCTACTTCCTCCATTATATATAAGATATGTACACAAATTACTTCATTATATATAAGATATGTCCTCAAATTGAAAGAAACAAAACAGTAGACAAATACAATTGCTAAGAGGTATATATACATAGAGAACCACCCATATAGATGAAATACATGAAACACCTGAAAATCATGGAGGTATAACATATAGGTGCATGTTTCCTATGGGAGTGGAAAATTTGAAAGGAAAATTTATCACAACAGGGATTAATTCCTTTAAAAATTTGAATAGAACAGCTCATAGGCATCATTCCTTTTCATTATGTGGGGTTGGGGGGGTGAAAGTAAAACCCTTACAACTCAGGTTCCATAATTGCAGTGTTAAAGTAAACTCTTATTGAATATAACTAGAAGATAAATGAAAATAATACTCAGTTTCAAACATGGTTTCTGCTAGTTAAATTCAACTCAATATCAACAGCTCTGCAATATTTTGAAACTAATCTAACAATCCAAGACTGGGTGTTTCAGTAGGTCCAATTTTTTAAAATTAATCCAGTAGGCATCTAAGGGTAATAGCAATGTTCTAAGGTGGTACCCAAGTAAGAATAAGTAAGATAGTATTAAATAAGAGAGAGCAGTTAAAATGATCAACCAATCAAAGGCTGGTGGTTGTGGTTGTCCAAATGTCAGTGTTCAAGTAGTCTAAACTTATCCCTCCCAAAACCCATGCAATAAGGGCACGTGGTTCGATGGTTTGAGTCATGGAGCGGGATGTAACATTGTTGGCTGGGTGTGAATATTGTAAGTGCACATTTTCAAGAAAGAAAATAAGAATTAATCATAAACTAATATATGACATAATCAAAATTTTCCTGCCTAAATAAGATCCAAAGAGTGGTCTTGAATCCTGACACAAGAAGTGCTTTAGCGCCTATGGTTGGATTGTGTGATGTGTCGTAAGAATGAATCACTAGTTTCCAGGGATTTTCTAGGCCCAACAAAGAGATAAATAATGAAACCCAATAATTCTAAATTGAGGAAATGTTATTGAAGCATGTACAAGCACTAAGTTTCATAAGTAAGCTAGTAAGTGAAGAGGTTGGTTGGTTAAAAGGTTTTTAGTAGGTAAGTTCAGTCGCAAGATGGACATAACTCTTAAGGATAAATAATGAGGGCATGCATGGAACAACTAATTAACCCTAACTCAAATAAAGGCTCACAGTTTTACGATCTATACCATCCTCCTGCGTAACCTCAAGTATTTGGATAAAACTTGGGATTTCTGGATCTGGTCTCATATAAGGGGTCTCCCTTCAAGCCTCTTTTTAGCTCCACGGATTGCAGATAGACCGGTCATATTCCTTCCTAAAGAGGTAGGAATAAGCATTCTTATCATGAGGCTTATTATTTTTAACTGTCCCTTACCAGCAGCAGCTCCCTGACCAGCAAGCCTCCTTGGCTAGCAACACTCTCGGCTTATTACACTTATTCCAATATTGAGCCTCAAGTCATAACCAACAATAAGGGGCAGTTCAAAGTTGATATAAAGGGCCTCGAATTTCCTTCCCTCAAATATATTGAGCCCTCCAATCCTTTTAATTCTGTCAAAATCTGGTTTGGGGCACCAAATTAATCACCCTGGCCTCCGAATGAAGCTTTCTTTGGACACATGATTGGGCCCTCTGTATCTTTCCTGCATGCAAAACCAACAAGGCTTCATAAAATAAATAAAATAAGACTCACTGAACATGCATGAGATGACTTAGAGATCATGGCAGATAATATAAGTCATTTATTTCCCCATAATTTAACCTTCCCCAAGGGACCTTACACCCACATCCGCGAGCCCTGCATGAAATAAATGCTTGGCCTAATTTATAATTCGAAAATGATTTTCACTATATGTGATGGATCCATGTCATGTAGGGAACTATTACTAGCGATAATTCAAATCAAACAACCCTTTCTAAGATCATCCATTTGGGAAAAGCACCACTTTCTGTAACTACCTCACATAAATTTATCCTTACACCTAGTTATACCCACCATAAGAAAGACAAAAAAAATGAGGATGAGGGATTTTAACATACACACCATATTAATAGCCACCTCCCCCTTTGTCCTAACATCCTACTCCTATGTCCTAACATCGATTGAAATGGAACTTAAATCTCATTTAATTCCCAATTCAATACAATTCTTCCAAAAATAAGCATCACATATCGTGTTGCAGAAACCCTTGAATATGGGTAGTACAAAGAGTAAATTACCTATGTATATCCAAATTTATCAAGGTTACTCGCTCAATTATGCTTACACACCACAATTGCATTGGCTTATGAAGATATATACAGGTAACGACCAAAATTTCAGACATCAAATTATCATTGTACACATAAGGACTAAGGCCACCACAAGTTGTTGGATTCGAAGGCTGACCCAAATATGGAAATTGGTGGTCATTTATACTTGTGAATCCCTAACAATCTCATTTAATAGACAACAAAATTCCCTCGGAGTTGAAGATTTCCATATTCATTTTCCAATCAATTACCATTAGAAATCCACTGATATTCACAGTCACCAAAGGAAATAACAAACATAGGACTTTTGTCAAGATGCTCGAACCTAGCTCACACCATAATTCAATTTTTTTTGGCTTCATTCAATTTCCACATGCGAACACAATCAACTTCATTATGCTCCGCTAGAATCACTTTCTCGTCATATCCACTTAAATTTCCAGGACGGATATTTTTGCATCCCTCCAGCAGTGGGATTCTTATCCAAACTTTGTTTGCATTATTAAGGTTTATGATGAGATTGGAGGAAGAGTCCTCCCAGTAAAAAATTCCTTCAGAGTAAATAGTCCTTCCACTAGGCTGAATTTGGTTGGGGAGCATCGTAAAAAATGCAGTCCACTCATTGGATTCTGAATCATAAATACACATCATACTTGTTATTCGATGCATTTGGTTGTGAATAGTAGGAACATAGTCGAGAAACATAATGCAATGCTTAGTGGAAGAATAGAAAGCCATTCCACTCAAGTTATAGGGGTTACATAGATGAAGACGAAGGAGTTTCCTCCAATTCATGGTACTAGGAATTCCTATGGAAAGAGCCAAGATATCCCCATTTATATGACAACAGGAAATTCTCTTGCAACTATTCAGGACGATGTGATTTAGGAAAGGAACTTTTCAAAATCCTGGACCATGTTCTCCTATAACCCAACAACTCTGATCATCATCATGATCCCAAAAGTTTAGAGGCAGAAACCTAGTGGTGGAATGCAGCGACCAATTCGGAACACATACTTGGAGGGCATCACAGAATGACATCAAGTGATTCCACTACTTATAGATAGTCCTCATTTTTCCAAGAACCCTAATGGGTAGTCTCGCTAAAATCATGAACAACAAATCTTCTGGGAGTCATTGCCACATTTTTTCTTCCATTGTCATCTCATAGGAGAAATAAGAGTTATTTTTCTTACTGTTGATGTTGCAGTCAATACCATTTGTCATCGTAGTGAACATTTTTCGACCAAAGAGGTTGGATGCCACAATTCTCTACAAGAATTGAATGATGAGATAAGCAATATTAGTATTCAATTTATAGAAATAAGACATTTCCCTGAAGGAGAATGGTGCATTCTACAAAGTACTCCATGAGAAAATAGAAACCCTGATTATGCTGATTCACATAATGAGTGGACACCTTGAGATACTTTAGAGACTTCTTTTTATCCTTTCTCAACGAACCTTATTATTCGCGTATTGAGCCACATGCTGCTTCTAATCATTATAGTGCTTGTTATCAATCGACATTCAAGCCTTCTCGTCGTTCACCTTCTTCTCATGCTTTCAAGCCAACTGAATCTCCTGCTGAACCCATAGACACTCACACTTCATTGAATCTTGAGCTAGAGAAGCCTTCTTCTCATTCATCACCTCTTTGTTATCCCCGCTTTGCATCTCGAGAGTTTGTTGAAAAATAATTGATGAAAACGGTGTTGGCATTTTTCAGTGGGTACATGTTGTTTACTGATTACTGATAACCCCACTACCATGTACAGGGTTAGTAGTCATTATAGATTTCAATGTCCCACCATGCCTGAGACATTAAATTCGGTTAACGTCTGGCCTCTGTTGGGGGATGGGAAACACAAAACGAGGCAGATGTCTGCCTCTGTTAACCAATAGCAATTTAAATAAATATGCTTTTAAAAATTGTTTTTAATATAAACTCTAAACAACAATGTTAAAACTATAATCAGGGAAAAATCAATTCCTTGTTGCTAAACTAATGTCCTCGACCAAATACTATACGACAATGGCATAATAACAAGATCCACAAGGTGGCAATGTCCCCGACATTGCCACTTGTTGTTTCCAAAGAATCTAGCGTTGAGTTTTGCAATTGGAAATAGCTTGTGCTAAACCTTTGAAGGTGTATTTACATGTTCCAAAAAACTTTGTTACGAAAGGACAAGGAAAGGATTTGAAATAATTTTTGAGGACATTCCCTATGGTTTCATAATAGAGATAAGACAAAACAATAAAGGCATTAATTGTACTAATGATTTTGGAAAAGATGAACCAAATGTTCTTTTTTCACAAAATGAACCAAATTCCCTTTACCAAAAATGTGCATTAATGTAACATTTAATTATTTCTCAATATTAAAATGTCACAACACCTCATCTCTATAGTGACTAATCCTTGTAGAATATGAAGATTATGTTATCTCAAGCCATGGGTAAATATCTATTTTTTTTTGTTTCTAACCTTTTATATTCACTATTTTGCCTCCACCCTTAAAGTACCAATACATAAGCTCTTTTATATTTTGTTTGACTCAATCTTCATGGTATGCAAGTTTGATTATATCGTTTGTTTAATTAGCATGGTATTAACGTAATTATCAATCTTCACTAAAATATATTTTATATGTTTTTTTAGAATATGGTAAAATATATTTTATAGTTTTTAGGTGATGATTATATATTACCTTAAAATATACCAGATATATGGTACTAGTTAGTTTAGTTTAAGTAACTCAATAAGAATGACTCCAATGACTATATCAATTATACTAATTAGTTTAGTTTAAGTAATTCAATAAGAATGACTCTAATGACTATATCAATTAAAGGATATTTTTTAAGTTGAGTTGGAGATGGGACATTATAATTATATTTAGAGGAAGTTGTTAGATTTTTATCATTTAAGCAATATGATATAGGATCTTATCTGAGAGAATAACATGCACAACAAAAATCACAAGAGACAATAGACACAAGAGATTTTCATCAGGGAAACCATAAAGGAGAAAACCCCGCAACTTCCTTGGAGATAGAATGAGCACCAATAGCAGCAGTAAAACCCAAATACAGAAAAGATGATCTCCAACAGTTGTTCTCTCTCTCTCTCACTTGAGATAGCTTCTCCTCTCTCACTCATGAGCCCCAGTGAGTGAGTGTGTGTGTGTGATAAATAGAGAGGCTCACTCTCTATTTATATTCTTTTGTTCACTTAATGTCCACTCCAACAAGTCGGTCTCACTTAACAATTACTTACCAGGGCCGACATCTCTAGGAGAGTGTAATAACCCTAGTGCCCCAAAACTGTGGGGACTTCGCCCTCCAATCAACAAGGAGGGTTAACCTTAACTCAATTGTGGGGACTATTGCCCCGACTTACAATGGAGAGTTAACCTCAATGACTTTACATGACTTGTTTACATTATTGATTCTCTTGATAGGAAGATCGGGGTATAATGCATAAGATATACAAGTGAATACATTCCGAAGTTACAAATACATCAACACTCCCTCTGAACTAGGAAGGTATTCTCTCGACACAATTTATCAGCACAAGACTTCTTCACTGGATCAAGTCTAGATCATCATCAAGTCTGGATCATCTGGATCATCATCAATTCATCTTCATCTTCAAGTCATCTTCATCAATTCTAGATCATCACTAGATCATCATCAAGTCTGGATCATCACTAGATCTAGATCATCATCAAGTCTGGATCATTACTTGATCTAGATCATCACTGCTGGATCATCATTGGGTTATCATCACTGGTGCTATCTCTCAATTCTACTCATCACAGGAAGTTCTATAGAGCCAACCCTTTTTCATGCTAGTTGTAGGCCTAGCCTCCATGTAGGTCTTCATCGTCTTCAGCACTTATATCTGACCATGGAATTAACCATGTCAGAAAGGCCTACCCAACACTTACATCTGACCATGGGAGGAACACATCCATCTCCATGTCAAAGAGGCACACCCAGCACTCACATCTGAACATGGGAGGAACACATCCAAAACCCATGTCAGAAAGGCCCGATACTCACATCCGACCTCATCTTGTCAGAAAGGCTCTGCACTTACATTCGACCTCATCTTGCCATAAAGGATCTACACTTACATCCAACCACATCTTGTCAGAAAGGATCTGCACTTACATCTGACCTCATCTTTTTAGAAAGGATTTGCACTTACATCTGACCTCATCTTGTCAGAAAGGCTCTACACTTACATCCGACCACATCTTTTCAGAAAGGATCTGCACTTACATCTAATCATGTGGGAAGACATCCTGCAATCACATCAGAATGGATCTGCACTTATATCTGATCATATGGGAACACATCCCACAATCACATCAGAATGGCTCTACACTGATCATGTGGGAACAAATCCCACAATCACATCAGAATGTCTCTGCATTGATCATGTGGGAAAAAATACCACAATCACATCAGAATATCTCTACACTTACATCTGACCATGTGGATCCCATCCTTCCACCATGTTAGAATGGCACCGCACTTATATCTGACCATGGGAGGCCCCACCTACCACCATGTTAGAAGGGCTCAACACTTATATCTGACCAATGGAGGCCCTTCCTACCACCATGTCAGAAGGGCAGAACACTTATATTTGACCAAGGGAGGAACACATCTGTCCACCATGTCAGAAAGGCTCAGTGCTTATATCCGACCATGGGAGGCCTGACCTGCCACCATCTCGGAAGGGCTCACAAACTCATCACTTCCCCTTGGATGGAACCTCGATCTGGAGAACACCAAGCTTCTCCCTGAAGTACTCAAACTTCACTTCAGCCATTTCTAGCATAGAATCACATCAGGGATGATTACATCAAGTATAACCTGCGAGCTTTTCCAGGACCGATTACATCCGAGGACAACCTACAGGACCATTTATGTCTGAGCCACCTACGAGCTTCACCAAGATTTTATGCTCAGAAAACCTATCTCACCGGCTATGCTAGAACTCCCTCTTTCAAGAGATCTCGATCTGGATAACATACTGGAGCTTCACTACTCCTTTCTCGGCTATTCTTAGCACCATGCAATTCCTTCCTGCTAAACCAAGAGATCATACCCGATCTCATATTGAAGCAGCACCTCGAAGTTCTCTTCCTATCAATGAAACTATCTACCCAATATGAATCCATATAACCCTCCAGGTTAATCTTCTTATTCGTATCATACTTGATCCCATACTCAACTATACCCTTTAGGTACCTCACTGCATGCTTTATAACCATCAAGTGAACATGTCTCAACGTGTTCACAGGAAAGAAAATATATGTTCTCGTATTCATCATGTACATCAAGGAACAAATCATCAGACGATACATTGTGGCATCAACTGACTATGATGAAGCAACACTCAATAGCTTCAGGTTCGATGCCATAAGTGTGGTCATGGCCTTGCAGTCCATCATTCTGAACCTCTTCAGGATCTCTACTTCATGCTTCCCTTGTCCCAGGGAGATTCCATCTACATTCTACCACACCTTTATTCCTAGAAAGTAGTGCATCATATCTAAGTCCTTCATCTCGAACTCGTCAGCAAGTCTCCTTCTTGCAACTTTAATGAGTTCCTCTTTTCCTGTCAAGAACAAGTCATCAACATGTAACAAGAGAATCACTGATCTTTCACCTTCAACCTTGAAGCAAAGGTAAATCATAGAGTCATCAGTAATCTGTCCATCCTGTCGTACCATGTCGAACCTCAGGATCTTCTGCAGTCACTCCCTCTGAAGTAGAGCATCATTCTCCCTCTGTCTTCCATACTCTATGCACTTAAACATTCAGTACTAGAGTGACAAGTAGCTTCCTCTGCTACTAATATTCTATGTATCCATCTAGGGTCACTGGATACCAAGATCCTCTATCTTAAACCTTTTCAAAATTTCTTCTCGCATCCATTTGTGAGATTTCCATCCTTGTTATGGAGAAAACTTCCTATGGCTTGGGGTATACCACAACAGACAGAGTAATCGCAGAAATCAATCCCTTCCCAATATGCAAGAGAAATAAAACATATAACACTAAAGGATCTCGAAACATACCGTATTCCGGATGGTTGATGTAGATCCCCGTTGAGCTTTTCCAATCCCACTTGTGTTATCAATTGGCTCTCTCAACAATCAGCAAACAAGACAAGCATGCTATATAAGGGTGTTAGACCTACTCTAGAATATATAATCAATAACATATAAGAAATTAAAGTCATCCATGGATTCAATATTCATTTAAATGCACATCATTGGACAGGAAAATATATTTCTATTAATATAAATCAAAGATTACAAGAATGACAACCTCTGCCAGCATGTCTGCGAACCGTATAAATTGAGTCCTCCACCTGGGCCTCCACCACCTCAATCCTCCATCTCTCGATAGCAAGCTCACAAGCAAAGGAAAGCTTGGGAAGAACACCAAGTGCTCCAAGGGACAAAGGGATGCAGACTCAAGTATAAGCTACGGCAACAATGGACTATAGTTTTCTTGCTCTTCAATTCCACTCCTTTCAATGTATCCAAAGGGTTCCTTATATAGTGCTTCAATGGGGTAATGGAAGGTCAAATCTGAGCGATCTCAAGGCATACGGAAGTCCAAGAGACAAGTGACTCGAATCCACATCAATGAAAACTCCAAAAATATTTGGCCTTTTGTACACATCCCGATGTACGCGGGTTTAAGGGTTATATCCGCGTATATATGCGTGAATGGGTTTAAAAGTAGTGTATGGAAAATAATAGGTGTTTTTAGGGATGATATTGGAAACATCAAAGGTACAAAAATAGTCCATGGGGTCCAAAGAGTCTATAGAGGGATAGGGAAGGCCATAAATGTGTGATCTACCATGTGTGGTAAAATTAGCTGTAACAAATTCCCCCTAATGTGTGAGGTCAGAGGGGTGATACGATGGCAGAAATACATTATAATTCCATCCCAGAAGTGGAGTGATGAAGAACTATATGGAAGAACCATCCATCCAATAATACAGTACAAATATCTCTGCATATGACTGCAAGTACATACAACAGTCCCGGATACATAAGAGTACAATGGCCATGAATAGGCATGATACAAAATATGACATGTGTGGTCATCGACACGTACAATATAGATAGATCATAATCTCCATGATAAATATATACAAAGGATCATGATCTCCATGAAAGCTAAAGATATACAATGGATCAAGATCTCCATAATGGTTGAATATATCTGACATATACTGGAATCAAGTCACGAGATTTGAAATCTCATGAACACTGGCACGATTAAGGAGGTAGCATATATGAAATGTCACCAATCTGGAAAGTCTTCTACACAAATCGCTACGAATACATGTCCTACTATGTGAATAGAGGTGTCGAGGTCGAACATAGTAATCCATGTTCTGATTACCGGTCATTGATGTATACCATTAACAGATGTGAGATCACCCACAGATAATGAAATGGGAATCAAGGTACTAGAGTGCAATATAACAAGTGTGAATAAATGTGTCGAGGTCAAACACTTGAAATAATCTATCGATGAGGGGACATTGATGTATTCCCAAAACTTTCAATGGCGAGAGAACCTTCCATTGATGACTGCAAGTCTCAAGGAACTCAAAAAGACTCTAGACTCCTATCCTAGAATAAATGATCTAAAGTTGATGGGATGAAATCTGTTGGAAGGAGGGAAATAAGGCATCCCCCATCATCCAACACGAAGTACTCATCAAAGCTGTATAATGTGGAAGGACTCGATCATAATGTGCACGAACCAATAATAATACCGGGAATGGCTGACATGCAAAGTCAAGAAAACTGAGGAATGGCCAACTTAGGATTTAACTTCCTTCGAACAAGCGCATAAAGGTGAACAGTGACTGAATGTAGGCAGCATAGACTCAATATACAAAACTAGGACATCTCTATGACACATGAGGCATCAACAGAGGCTCCATAGGGACTGGAAGCTTAACCAGTCGATGGAGATAAACTCAGAGAAATGAGTACAACTCCTAAAGTCAAACTATTAACCCAAATAATGGATGTGATATGCAGTTCTCTATTCGAAGGCGACACGAATCAACTACTGCCAAAGATAACATCTTTTCATGTCCGGATTTTTTGTTTTTTTAATTTATTTTTGGACTTTTTCAAATATTTTGAAAAGCTTGAAAAAGAATAAAAGTGCTTTATAGTTACAAACTAGGAGGAGACGAGTGTCAAGGGGCAAACAAACTAGTTCCAAGTAGCAAAACCTACCTATGCTCAATGCAAGGAAACATGTGTAGGATAACGACACTCAGGGGAAAGTCCCCTACCAGTAAAAATGGGGAATCAAGCTGTAAAAGATATATAAAATGGATCTGCTTGGCTAGACATGAGACAAGCTTGGGTTATATGGCTAATAATCAAAGTCAAGGAAGACGGCATAAGGCTCAATAAGGTAAGCAAAACTCATGATAATCCAATTACAGCTTGACATAAGGGAGTCCTGGGGAAAAGGCCAGCAAAAATATCAAGAGGAGTATGATACTCTTGCGTAAAGTCATGGCGGTACTATACAAAGGACTCCCCCACCCTAAAGGAAAAATGTCGACATGGGCACTAAATGCAAAACAGGAGCTAACTAGAGTACCCATGTATGGTCAAGCTCTACCATTCACATCATGTCACTTCTAAAAGCAACAAGAAGGTTCTGTGACAAGATAGAATGGTTTCGTACCTAAGGTTATAATGAAATGGTCATAAGGTCATGCAAAATCCAAGAAGATGTGAAATCCTAACCTATATGCTAGTTTAGACATGATGCCTATGATAGGAATGAATGGGTCAAAACCTTGGAGAGAGTGTGCAAAAACTAGACCCTACATGACAACCATATTAGTCCAAAACAACCCAAAATAGTCAATAAAGAATCCAAACTATAGGGAATAGGGAGGAATGATCATGACAAATAAATTCAAAGGAAACAGTGTGGTGGACAATGGGCCATAAAAAGGAATGTAAAGTGTAGACCCAACGTTCACGTATCCACTACCACCCCCGTGAGGGTGACCACTGGTGTAAAGAGCGAGCGAAGGGATTAAAAAGCCTCCACAAATGGAGTAGAGGATGGAATATGACCATTCCCAAATCTATGAGCATGATAAGGGGTTGTGATGCCCCCAAGTCTGACACCAGGGTCCGTACTAGGACCAAGGATGGGTGATTGGATACTAGGCATGCCGAAAATAAAAGGACCCGAACACAAGAGAGCATAAATATACTCAAGTAACCACGATCCTAAAGGCCAACTAGCGCACAAAGAGCACACTCCTAAGAAAATCTACATCCAAAATATAAGCAAATCAAGGGGATGATGTGTGAGCTCCCGAATGCAGTAGGTATGTCTCTCCTAGGAGAGGCTCAAAACTCCCATACACTACAAGCGGAGGTATGTAACCAATTATAGTGGCCCTCAGCTTCAACGAATAAAGTGACTATGATGTCCAACCTCTGCTTGGCCAGGACACTCACAGAATAACCTCTGTAAGTACCCCTTGTGATACTTGGTTAAGGCAGCTGAGGTCACCTCAATATAACCAACGCTCAGGCGGACAGTTGCAGGCGGGATCGACCGTATGGGCAGGGGAGCAAAGCCTGAAACTCTCTAAAGAACCCCTAGATACGAATACAATCCTGGAAATATCTTTGACACTCACAGAAAGTGACTAGGGTTCATCCCAATCACAATCATGTGCACTGCCTCGTGCTTAACTCTCGTGTAAGAGGAGCGTCCTAAGAAACACTAATTATATCAAGGATTTATCTCTCACCTGGATAGACACCTAATTGTTTTATTTAGTGTTCTTGGAAAATTAACTCACAGTGAACTATTCCAAGACCCTAAAACCTATTCTTGTTGGTGAACCCTATAAAATAAAAATGTGTAGTTCATTTTAAATTATGCATTGATTTGAATGGCTATAATTACTCAAAGGGAAATGGTCGTGCAACTAATGATAGGAAGACTCGGCAGTGAAATAAAAGTGCACACCTAAAAAGCAATGCCAAGTGCAATCTTGTAGAATGAAAAATAGGGTATGCCACTACATGAGATGAATAAATATATATTCCTTTCTGAATTCCAATGCAATCCTTCCTATATGAAATCCTAAACACAACTCTCATCCAAGCAATCCAATGCAAGTACCTCCTCAAATCCATATCTAAGATGCAACTAAGAGTGCAACTACTTTGTATTTTTCAATATAAAAGCATGAAAAATGCAATAAAAGTCATCTAAAACTATCAGTCTCTGCAGCAAGTATAAAACACAAGCCCGGCAAGACATCGAGACAAAAAAGAGTAATGCACTAATGGAAATACAAAAAGGATAAATGACTACAACTACTTTCAAAGAAAAATCAATGAAAAAGCGGTCTATGGTCACAAAAGAAGCATCCAACAGACAACATCAGACCCAAGGAAGACCCAACCACACTCACAACCCACCCAACAACTTCCCACAACATCAAACTCACCAAAAGGGAGGATGTACGCGACTATTTAAAGAACAGCTGCATATATACGTGAATTTTGGCCAAAACGTTGCATTTATACATGTATTTTGGTCAAAAACTTGCATGTATACACCACTTTTGGCCAAAAATCTGTGTATGTACGTGACTTTTGGCCAAAAACCTGCGTATACAGAGAAGACAGTGGTAAAAGGCAAGCCAAGGGTCAAACCAATAAAGGGGAGTGTCAATGGATGAACATACTATAAAATTCAACACAAAAAAAAGGAGAAACAAAGAGCAAGTCAAGAATATCAAGTACATTGTGCCCCAAAACCCCAAAGAAAAACAAAGAACGTCCCCAGTATGGTCACCAATTCTGTTACGGAGAAAACTTCTTATGGCTTGGGGTATACCACAACAGACAGAGTAACCGCAGAAATCAATCCCTTCCCAATATGCAAGAGAAATAAAACATTTAACACTAAAGGATCTCGAAACATACCGTATTCTGGATGGTTGATGTAGATCCCCATTGAGCTTTTCCAATCCCGCTTGTGTTATCAATTGGCTCTCTCAACAATCAGCAAACAAGACAAGCATGCCATATAATGGTGTTAGACCTACTCTAGCATATATAATCAATAATGTATAAGAATTTAAAAGCATTCATGGATTCAATATTCATTTAAATGCACATCATTGGACAGGAAAAGATATTTCTATTAATATAAATCAGAGATTACAAGAATGACAACCTCTGTCGGCACGTCTGCGAACCAGAGAAACTGAGTCCTCCACCTGGGCCTTCACCACCTCAATCCTCCACCTCTCGATAGCAAGCTCACAAGCAACGGAAATCTTGGGAAGAACACCAAGTGCTCCAAGGGACAAAGGGATGCAGACTCAAGTATAAGCTACAGCAACAATGGACTATAGTTTTATTTCTCTTCAATTCCTCTCCTTTCAATGTATCCAAAGGGTTCCTTATATAGTGCTTCAATGGGGTAATGGAAGGTCAAATCCGAGCGATCTCAAGGCATATGGAAGGCCAAGAGACAAGTGACTCAGATCCACATCAAGGAAAACTCCAAAAATCTTTGGCCTTTTGTACACATCCCGATGTACGCGGGTTTAAGGGTTATATCCGCGTATATATGTGAGAATGGGTTTAAAAGTCACGTATGGAAAATAACAATTTTTTTTAGGGATGATCTTGGAAACATCAAAGGTACAAAAATAGTCCATGGGGTCCAAAGACTCTACAGAGGGAAAGGGAAGGCCATAAATGTGTGATCTACCATGTGTGGTAAAATCAGTTGTAACAATCCTCTATAGGATTTCATCTTCAACCTTGTAGCAAAGGTTAAGATATTCATCACTTTGGGTGATATTCAATCTCCTCATGTATGTGTTATCCCATGGGTGTCTTCTGATCTCGTACAAGGCCTTATTTAATTTTCACACATGATCATGCATGTCATGTGTCTTAACTTCCAAATGTTTCAAATGTCTCTTCGTATTTTATGCCTTCTTTCTGTGAGAAGCCTCGTGCTACAAATATTGCCTTGTATCCCACGATGTTTTCCATCTATTGAATGTTGGATCTTGTAGATCCATATAGAATACATTACAAACTTCCCTGCAGGTCTTGATACTGCATCCTAGATATAATTCTTATTGAACTGGTACTCTCCTTCCCTTTCTTCTTGGCTACTTCCTCATAGCTAGAAGGCTCTGCATCAATGATGTCACTCAACAGTGTCACATAACTACACTGTGTCTGAGGCCTCTTGAATTCTTTGAAAGTATCATCATATTCTTATTTATCTTGGATTATTTCTTGAACTGTTGTCACTTGTTCTTCGAAACGAGTCTCATCCTTCTTTTCTTGTAGAAAATTGTACGTGATCTTTCCTACAATTTAAATGCATTTGTATGGTTAGAAACATTTCATAAGGCATATTCACAATGGAAAATTCTGATGCATAAATATATAATCATGCAACTATTTTAGCCAATAAAGCATTGATCCATATCTCACGGAAACTCTTCTAGATGCCTTCCATCTCTACCAAGACATCATTGAGGTTGTGAACTAATCTAATATGTCGGCAAAGAGGTTTCATTCTAGATAATTAGCAATGGAGAGTTGTATAGCACCATGAGCTACTTACCCATCACATGCATATTAGTAGTATACTGTCATTAATGCAAACATTCTATCATGAATAATACATCAATTGAATATAAATAAATTCATAACAAAACAATATCATTAAATGACAATTGAATACTTATCTTTATTTGTTTCGTGGGTAGACTCCTTCTTGAGCCTTTTGCTTCATCATCTTCTTCATTAATGACATCATCATTTCTTATCCAAATGTGAATATGGATAAGAGGTTCTTCAAGAGTTGAGTCTTCGTATTCCTCATCACTTGAGGGATCTTCTTTGGATCGTGAGAGTTTGATCTTCAGTTGCTCCCATCTTCTCTTTCTATTATTATGAGCTGAGCTTCTTCTTATGTGCACTCTTCCCAGAGTCTGCTGAAAGTAATCACTTCCTTCTGGCACACATTCCTCGAATGAATTAATCCCATGATCCTAGGAGGCCATTCAAGGTAGTCATCACAACTTCTGCATTCTCCACTTCTTCTTCTACTGCTTCAAGTTGTTCTTTGATTTGAGAGACCCTTGTAAAGTATGACTGTATGGTTTCTGCATTATGGATCTTCACATTCTTCAACTGTTTTCTTTAAGTCATGTTTCGAGTTATGTTCTTCCCTTCAAATAGATTGGTAAAGGAATCAAAACATCTCTTTATGTGTATTTACGGAAGACCCTTGTGGTATAAGGTGATCCTTTCTTGAATCAGCAATGATCTTCTTGGCCTTGACCAATTTCTTCTTGTGTAAGGCTTTAGCCTCATCTCCCTCTGGAACTAGAACCTCTCTACTTATGTAGGTGTCCAATTCATTTCCTTCAAGAACAAGTGAGATCCTATACTTCCATGCTTGGAAGTTGTCAACCTCACCAAGCTTTTCATCAAGATGGTGTGATTAGTCATTTTGAAATGAGAACCTCAACTGTAAATAGAAAAAGATTAGATCTTACCGATTTGAGGTGTTCGTCCTGGTTCCGAAGCCGGCCGATCTAGGGTTTGTCAAAGAAACCCTAATTTTCAAAACTTGGAATCTTTCAGATATTATTGGATATAAATATAGATCTCTTCAAGGTGAGCTGTCCAATGTACTCATTTTCTGAAAACAGTGGAGGGAAGCTCTTGGAACAGGAAGCCATAGTTTTCTAATTTCTTCTACATAAATTCCTGATACTGTTTCTGCAATATCTCCAAAATTAATGCTCCTCTATGTCTGAAATTTCTTACATAGGTAACCTCCTATGTCCTCTTTCCAGCACAACATGTTTGATCAGAATTGGTTTCACCAATTGGGACTTATGATAATTTTCCCAAGGTGACTTATTTCAGGATTGTTCAGCATAGCAAACTTTTACGGACTTCCACGTGTCCCTGTTTCATCATTAGGGTCTGAAACATTTACCACCAAAATTATAGTCCATCCCCTATCTAGATTATCTTTCTAAATTTAATTTGGATCTTTTTAGCCTGAGATATTTCAATTCTCCCTAGGTGTCTTGTTTAGGGATGAATCCAGGAAGAGGCTGGAACCTTGATTTGGAGGAAACATATCAACTAGAATATAGCGCATATGAGGCTGAACATTTTACACAGGGTACATCAGGATTTGATCTTTTTCCTATGAAAGTTTTGGCCCCTGATACTTCTTCAATCCCGAGATATAGCGAATGTACCAAAACTACCAGTTTTAATATTTTAAGGTTTTTTTAGGCTCGGGGTCAAACTAGGGTTTGACTTTCCTGGAGTTTCACCCAACCAAAAATCTCGACCCAGGTATCTAAACTTCAATTTTGATGAGGAGATCAATCCTATGCCGGGCTCACTCAAAAATTCCTCTTATATAAAAATCCCTAATTTCCTGCAGCAAAAACTGAAAATGCCCGAAATCAAATTATGCTTCGACAGAAAGATGCGCCCTTCAATGGAGAGTTAGTCTAGCATACTTTTGCTGATGGATTGTGGAGAAAGACCCAAAAAATAAGAATCCCTAGCTTCCGTAGATGCACAGTTTCTTCTTCTCAGGTTAGCTCTGATACCATGTTATATTTTTATCATTTAAGCAATATGATCTAGGATCTTATCTGAGAGAATAACATGCAGAGCAAAAATCACAAGAGACAATAGACACAAGAGATTTTCCTCAGGGAAACCATAAAGGAGAAAACCCTGCAACTTCCTCAAAGATAGAATGAGCACCAATAGCAGCAGTAAAACCCAAAGACAGAAAAGATGATCTCCAGTAGTTGTTCTCTCTCTCTCTCTCACTTGAGAGAGCTTCTCCTCTCTCACTCATGCGCCCCATCGAGTGAGTGTGTGTGTGATCAATAGAGAGGCTCACTCTCTATTTATATTATTTCGTTCACTTGATGTCCACTCCAACAAGTTGGCCTCACTTAACAATTACTTACCAGGGCCGACATCTCTAGGAGAGTCTAATAACCCTAGTGCCCCACAATTGTGGGGACTTTGCCCTCTGATCAACAAGGAGGGTTAACCTTAACTCAATTGTGGGGACTATTGCCCCGACTTACAATGGAGGGTTAACCTCAATGACTTTACATGACTTGTTTACATTATTGATTCTCCCGATAGGAACATCGGGGTATGACATGACTCAATTACATTACAAATACTTCTCGGTAGGAACATCGGGGTACAATACATAA
This sequence comes from Pseudotsuga menziesii, assembly GCA_001517045.1. Classification (NCBI taxonomy): domain Eukaryota; kingdom Viridiplantae; phylum Streptophyta; class Pinopsida; order Pinales; family Pinaceae; genus Pseudotsuga; species Pseudotsuga menziesii. The sequence goes on from LPNX011018896.1 coordinate 100,563, forward strand.
GATATACAAGTGAATACATTCATAAGTTACAAATACATCAATAGAAGTAACCCACTTTAAACTTGAATTCCGAGAACTGATTAAAATGCCTATGATAAGCTATGGCACTATATTTTTATTCTTATCGGGATAGGCAATATTATTAGAGATTGTGTAGTGTTATGCATTTAATCAAGAGTGATTATAATGGGTCTTTATGTACTTGCTTACGGGTTATTGTATGAGTGATTATAATGGGACTTCATGCACTTGCTCATGCTCATGGGTTATAATACTTGTTGATGATTCATTTAATAGGTCAATGAAATATAAACCAATTTAATAGGTCAATAAAATATAAACCAGGTTATAAATGAACATCAAACTTATTAATTTTTTTTAGTAATTTTTTGAATTTTTTGAATTTTTAAGCATTTCTAAGTTGGTTCTTTTAACTTTTTAATTAAATTATAGCTTATTTTGGTCATGAGCACCAATTCTACTAATTCTTAACTAATTTCCCAATGTTAAATGTTTGTTGTTTGTTATTTGTGAAAACGTTTGACCACCATAAAGTATTGTAAATAGCTATTTTGTATAATTTAAAGTGTAGTTTTGTTCCATTAAGTTTTAAGTTTTTTATCATAGATGAACATTATGATTTAATGAGTTATTCTTGTTTATGTTATGATATAATGGTTATTTGATATATCATTAAAGTCCATTATTTCAAAGAGATACCATGTCAACAAGATATAAAAGATGCATGTAGATGGCAAGCTAAATTTAATTATACTTTTATTTTTATGACAAGTATTTTATAAACAATTAAGTTATAAGAAAGTAAAGTTGTTTTCTATTTTAGTCATTTTGTCCTTTTGCCTATATATATCAACTAAATTGCTTTTTTATGTTAAAATATTATGCTATTATTTAAGAGACATAATTATGATCATCTTAATTTGCTCCAATTTTACTTTTTCATTTTTACTAAAATGTTAATTCATAGCTCCATTTTACTTTTTCATTTTTACTAAAATGTTAATTCACATAAAATGTTGATTCAAATAATTTGTATATGAAAATTAAGGAAAATAAATGTTAATTCACATAATGTGCATGTCAAAGTTGAAAGTGAAAAAGAATACTTATGTGTATGTGAAAGTGTAGGGAAATAAATAGAAATATATTTATATAATAATTAATAAAAAAACTCTTTATGTATGGGAGAAGTCAAAATATCGATGCATTAAACTTCACATTAAGCACTAAACCTCTCTTGTAACTTTGTGTGGGTGTCAATAGAATACATATAAATTTTTTTGAAGCACTCATGCTTTTTAGATTGCTACTTTACTAGAGCTCATTCATTCACATTGAGTACAATAAATGGCTATCTTAATAAGCAAGCATAATGTATATTGGAGATGGTTGGGAAAGCAACGATACTTCAATTTCATCCCATCCAACGACTCTCAAATAACTACTTTTTGTATGCCTGTAGCTCTTCGAACAAAGATAAAGCCACTGAACTAGAAGGATTTATGTGAGTATCCATGGAATAAATACAGTGATGCGCAACATAAAAAAAAAGAACTCATGCTTTTTCGATTACCACTTAATGAAATATCATTCATTCAGGCCGAGTACAATTACCACTTACAAGAGTTCATTCATTAACATGAGCACAATGCTAGCTCCCTGACATAGCATTATAGGGTGTGCTTATCTAGTTTATGTGGTTCAAATTTGACAGAGATATAATTGCGTTGAGAGACACTTAAAGTTGTAATAAAGCCAGCCAAGAAAGTTGCGTATGCCCTCTTTGAATCTCCTCTACGCATGCCACTGACCCCCACCTGAGGAGCCATCTTTGAATCATAATGCAATCGCTCACAATTACACAGAAGAGACTTGGACACTAAACCAACTCTTGACATATTTGTTTGCAGTACAATGTTGTTATATGTCGTTGTTATATAGTGCTCTACACCCCAGAAGCAGCGTATGAAAAGAAATTACATGACATTTCATGGAATTATCTAGAATTAAAAGATGAAGAACAATCTAGAAGGGGTGCCCTCAACTCTCCCTCCCTGTATTTCTTGGCTGATGACTGACCACACGAGCGACTGAGCCCTCAGCCGATGGTTCATATTGATTCCCCTTAATGAGGATAAAGTTAAGTAGATAATGAAATTGATCTAGCAAATAAAAAATGGAGGCACACAAATTACTCAGATAAAAAATGGAGGCACACAAATTACTTTTTACAAACTTTTTATCGATGAGGCCAAAGTATGGAGGAAGATTGTTATTGCAGTGTAGTAGAGGCAAACTACATTTAAACCAGTTGACTGTCTTCTCTTCGTCCTGTGGTGGGAAACACAAAACGAGACAGATGACAGCATCTCACAACAAATGGCAATTTAAAAAAATGTGTTTAAATATATATATATATAACTCCAACCTCAATGTTAAAACTATAGTTTTTTTTGAAAAATCAACTACCTAACTACTAAATTAATGTCTTGTACATAATACTATATGTCAATATGTAAATTAGTGGCATCCCTGCCATGTTAATAAATGAAGTCGGTGGTATAATAAGTTACATGATAGCCATCACATGTGAGTGGGAAATGGAATGTCAAGGATCAACAATGTGCTATGACAACTTTTCCTCATGAAAGCAAAATCGTTGAGGTCAACTTGCCTACGCATTGCTTGACGTGATATAAGCTTGGGTCCATGAACTTTACGTGGCTCTATGTCATCACTCTAAATGGGGTGCCTTTCCATGTAATCATTTTAAATGGATCTAATCATCACACTTTAAATGGTTTGCCTTTCCATGTCATCATTTTAAATGGGGTGCCTCTCCATGTCATCATTTTAAATGGGGTGCAATCTTTAGAAAGGGAGTAAACTTTTTATCTGACCATTTGCACCAATCCGACGACCAGCAATGCTTGATGTGACAGCTCACGCGAGCCAGATCGTCTGATCGGTGCAAATGGTCGGGTAGAAAGTTTACTCCTTTAGAAAGGGGTAGTTACCTACCATGCTTTTGACTCCATACAATTTAGCATAAACTTTCTGAAGCCTAATTCATGTAAAATTCTACTTTAGTACCATTACTATCTTTTATAAAATAAAATAAAAATGAGTTTTTCATTAAATCCTTCATTTATGTGTCATAAAGTGAGTCCTCATTGGGTTTGTGTAGGGTAGTTGGTTGGGGCGGTCAGCTAGGGTTGTTCTCATTCGAGATCCAACTTTCGTGATATCGCAGGTACTTGATGCCATCATGCATCAGATATAAAGTTTTTGAAGAAAAAAAAGTGAGTCCCTCTGGTAAAAGGTTTTTTTTAGAAATATTCTCAAAGTCCCAACATTAGGCCGTGAAAAATCATCTTAAACCTTGTCATGTATGTCAACCAATGTTTGATTGTTTGATTCTAAGTGTTAGGGAACATCATTTATAGAATATCATCACGTGTTAGATCATAATAAAATATGACTCTGGAAAATATTTTTATATATGTAAATATCAACATAAAAGATTATTATGTGCATTTTTCTAATAACTTATTTATTAATTATTCCAATAACCTTTGAACTATCGTGGTGTAACTATAATTGATCTAGATTTTCATGTTTTACCTTTAGAACCAAGTATATTTTCTAAGTTTTTAAGTAAGGTGAGGGTGATGAGATGAATGTTATGTTAGAGAGAGGGTGGGTTGATCATCATAGAAATGCAATTAAATGTTAGAACTACCTCTTAGATTTCAAGAGCTAAAGGTTAATGCTTTTTCTTCCTCATATGTGCCTTAGAAGGAAGCAATTTTTTCTTAAGTTACCCTTTCCTTGCACCTCTATTTTGCGATCCTTTTTACATTTATTTTTTTTCTTTTGTCATTTTTTGGCTTAGTCCCTTTGCTTTAGATTTGACTTTGATAACATGGGACATAAGCAACCTAGATTTTGTAAGGGGGAATTGCCCACATTATCATTTAACTTCATTTCCCTTAAAGTAATGTGAAGCTTTTAACTTTATCTTAGGCATTCATACATGAGATTAATATAGAAACCATGGTACATAACATATGGTACATCAATTTCGAAAAAGGACACAATGGAAATGGAAAGAACAACTAGGTGAAGTGTTGTGAATGACATGAAATGAGGATCACACTTGGATCCTTAGGGATATACTTGATCCATAAGTTTACACACTTAATCCAGGGAAGAATTATAACCACACCAAAATCCATCCTTGGCTATGAGCCAACCATCTAAGATACATGAGCCATTATAGAGTAACATCATTGACCCCCTATGGTCATGTCCACAATAAGAAAGCATTAACCATAATTCCACTAGAGAGCACATGTCATAAAAATTAGCCAAATTATATGTTCCCATCAATCTCTAGCACATGATATATATCATATTGAACTAAGCAATTTAGAAGTGTCTCTGTCGAATATCCTTGTGAAAACCATAGTTGTCAACAATGGAATGTTGGATGTAATGGAAGATCACATGGGAAATGATGATCAAGTCACACCCACTTGATATGGGGTAGCAAGATCAATGATCCCATTGTCATGCATGAAACACTTCATTTCCTTGCTTAAAAGAGTGATTCACCACTCTTTAAGGTTATGTTGTCATTTAAAAATAATCCTTTAACCTATAGGCCTTGTGCCCCATGGTTTCAATATACATGGATATTTTTAGGGATTTCAAAACCCTAAATAAACTCAGTCCAATTCATCACGCACTACAGTAAATTATTTAAAACAATTCTTGAATCCATGCATGGCAATTACAACTTAAACTATGCAATGCATTCTTAGGTTTTTAGCGGGGCAAGGGATTTATATCTTTCTCCCTTCAAGGATATAATATAAAATTATAAACCATGATGTTATTCAATCCTAAATAGAGATAACATTTCCTCTAACACTTCAAAACTTCCCTGAACTATCTCAAATTTTATGTCATGCACAACAATCAAATTTGCATATGTAAGTGGGATGTGAGTAAGCCTTATTCAGGGAAGCTAACAAATTAATATAATTGGATCATATCATATTCAAAACAGAATTTGGCATCATAAACGCATTCAAGTGATGCATCACACCTTCCTTAGGCTTAAAACCTTGCTTACCCATCATTCTATTTTCTAGCTCTTTAAACCCCAAATTTCTTCAAGAGGAGGCCAGTTAGGCCATTACAAGAAGTATATGTGAGTGTTGTCAATTAAACAAGTGTGTATAGGAAGGTATACACTCCTTTCCTTCATGAAACTTGGTATATACTCTTCTATCCTTCAAGTAATGTGTGTGTATACCTCAAAAAGCCCAAAAACAACCAAGAAGATGTTGCATAGTTAATATCTCAAATGAAAAACTAGGTATTTTATATTTTTGGGGAGAATTTTAACATGGAATTTTAGAACCTACACACAAAAATTTGCACCTACCCACTTCATGGTTTGTGAGAATCTCAAGGTATTTTTTAAGGGTTCTAAAACTATACCTAAGTATGGTATTCTAGGAAATTATTTCATATTGAAAATTAATTTATATAGATAGGTAAGTGAATATTAAATATGAAACATACAATTTACTACTGAAATCCATAAATTTTGGTGAATATTATAATAAAAAAACATATTTTATGTAAATATAGGCGATATTGGAGAGCAAAAATGACTAATTAGCAAATTTATTTTTTGAAAAAAAGTCCAAAAAATATCCAATTGGTGAAATTTTGCCCTTAAAAATTACCCTTTATGCGATATTGGTCATTATTTACATACCAATCTGCACAATCCTATACTACTCAAAACAATGAAAATTTGTCATTTTTAAAGCTACATGAGCTCTTCCACTTTCAACCATTGATTGGGCTTAAGTAATGTCAACTGTATACATTTATTAACCATGTAACATAATACAATAACGTTCATGCCAAAAATGATAAAATTATGCACCCAAACAGCAACTAAGATGACAAGGTGTCCCTACAAGAATGATGTATCAGATTTACAATCTTTTCAAAATCAAACTTATTTGAAACTTGCTGGGAAGTACCAAAAGGGCCATAAGTTTCATAAATCAACCTTAAAATGATACGAAAACCCTTCTCTTACACCGTCATTTTGTCAAATATTTTTCATGCAAATGTTTCCAAAGTTTTTCCACACATATTTGCAAACTAATTGAATTATACTCCACAATCATTTGCTCATCATCACTTACATGATTCCCATAGTAAATCATCATAGAAAAAAAATTACATTATTCATCATACAAGATTGAATTCATCAAAAAAGATAACAAGAAATTGCACTTACCTTTACTCAAATGAAGCTCCAAGGAAACTAATATGGGGGGATTGATTTCCTCTCAACTATACACTATTCCACTTTAAAATGCCACCATGTGTTGGGATATGAGACCACTAGGGAAAATAAGATTGTTAATCTTTATAAAACCCCTCTTTTATTTCATCTCTCCATGGTTCATATGAGAGTTGGGTTGAGGTTTCTTCCTCCAAACTATTTTTTTCTATCTAAAGACCCTATTTTTATCAAGCTCCTCTCTATCCATTCCTCCACCCCATTCTTGGTTCTCCAAAGGTAATAGATAGTACTATACAATATGAGCTAGGCACTTTATCATATAATTACTAAGTTCTCATATTCATATTTCTTCTTTTATTCAACTATGCTCTCAATTCAAACTTAGCATAAACTTAACGATAAATGGAAATATGACAAATTAAATTCCACTTCCACCATTTTATGTTGGCAAACCACTAAAATAAAGGAGTTGGCTACTCTCTATACCATTTGCACCTTTTTAGGCAATCTTGGCCGAAATCTGGAAACATGAATTGTTTTTTAAAATGAAATTTCCAGTGCTAAAATTGTAATTTTTATTGCAAAAATGGATTCAGGACCATCGATTACCCTTGAGGCACCCAGATTAAGTAATTCCAATCACTGAAAACTACCCTTTAAACAATTTCCACCCAATTTTGGCAAGAAAACTCACCGAATTTTAGGTTCAAATGGTCTAGAGTTTAGTTTACTGCTAAAATAAATACTCTTTAAAGTAGTGAATTCACAACTTCATCCAAAAAAATTTGTAACCTTGGCTTATGTGCAGGTTGAACATGAATGGTCTGAAAAATGTTTGGTCATGAGCAGGCTTATGTGCAGGTTGAACATGAATGGTCTAAAAAATGCCTGGTCATGAGAAAATTCACAAAGCTAAAAGTAAACATTGAGTTTGTTGGTGAAAATGGAGATGTGGGGTATCGAGCCCCGTACCTCTCGGATGCAAAGAGAGCAATCTACCATGTGAGCTACATCCCCAAGTTATTTCCATTCATCAACTAATCACTATTCTGAAATTGTTTGTTCTAAGGCTTCTTTTGAAAAATTATCTAAAAAAGAATCTTGAATTGACCCTTGTTTACTTGTTTTATCCAGGTTTATAATGTAGATAGCAGTGCCAAATTCCATAAGGTGTAGTGTTGGTTGCTTCTTTGACATTTTGAAGTGATAGAAGATCCTGACTTGTTGCACACTTAAATGTACTTAGATGCGGCGAATATTTGATGAAAATATGTTGATTAATTCGTGGAAAAGAAATTAAAATATGACCATTTTCAACTGCAATTAAGGAAATCTTATCTATATAAAAAAGAATTAGCACTTAACTGTAAACTTAAAATTCATTACAGTTTTTATTTGATAAAGGTGCACCAACAAGATTAGGTTGTAGAGTCTTGGAATAGGGTGTCGTGAGTAAATATTTCCAAGGCTATGAAACAAAACAATTAGGTGTTTGTCCAGGTGAGAAGTTAAATCCTTGGTATAATTAGTGTTCTGAGGAGGCTCCTCTTACTCAGGAGTTAAGAATGAGGCAGCACACACATTAGTGGTGGGGATAGACCATTGCCACTTTTTTTTTAGTGTTGGAGATATTTTTAGGATCTTATTCATATTTGGGGGATTTTGAGGTACCTTTGGTGCTTTCAAGCTTCGAGCTTTGTTACCCTTCCAATACAATAGATCCCACATGTGACTATCTTCCTAAGCATTGGTTATAATGAGGTGACCTTAGTTTCCTTACCTATGTATCATAGGGGGTACTTGCATAGGTTATTTTGTGAGAGTCTTGTCCATGTAGGGGTTGGAAAACATAGTCTCTATATGCATTGAAACTAAGGGCCATTGTAATTGGTTAACACCTTCGTTTGTAGTATATGGGAGTCTTAGGCCTCTGCTAGGTGAGACATACATGCTGGATTCAAGATCTCAATTATCCTCCCTCTTGGCTTGTTTTCATATAACTTAGCTTTACTTAAGGGTGTTATCTTTATGTGCTAGTTGGATTTAGGGATCATGGTTAGTTGAGTATCTTTATGTTCTTTTGAGTTCGGGTCCTTTTATGTTCGATGGACCTGACATCACTACTAGTATCCTGTCCCACACATGTCTTAGTGCGGAACCTGGTGTTGGACTGGGGGGCACCACAACCCCTTACCTTTGTCACGTACCCATACCCCATTATCATGCAAAATTAAAAATTTCATCGAGAACCTTTACTGTTCATTGAAACACACGGTATGCCCGCAAACCACTTCTCGACATTTCCCACACTGTCACGCTCCCTCTCGTCTTCCATTGATCAGTTCGACGATCTGCAAGGAAATATCTCAGAGGAGATCAGATGGCAGAGAGAAAACATGACAGAAAACAATGATCACAAACGATCCCGCACTTGGGATCCAATCGATGGCTAAGAATCCACCCGTAAAAATCAACGGTGTGGAAATCCCAAGTTGCGAGGTCGAAAATTTACAAAAATCGCAATATCGTGTCCTACATCCTACATCAGAAACAAATCGATGGTGGAGAATCATCCCGCGAGGATTGACAGTGCAGAAATTTGAATTGCGGGATTGGGAATTGTGGAAATCATGATACTGCGATCCCAAATCCGGCATCCAGCATCCTGCATCGAAAGGTGCGTTGCATAATGAAAACTACGGAAAGCCGTAATTCATAAAAATACATCCTGCATCCCGCAATTGCGAAAAGGGAATTTCAAGAAAGAAATTGAGGGGGTCTAAATCTACCAAAATATGTCTCCCGCATCCTGCATCCCGACTGTGTAATAAACCATTGCGGAAGAAGGTTTCTGCTCAAAAATTCGACCTGCTAATCGAAGTCTTTGAACAAACTTGGCCATCTCGGCCAACATCAATTTGACATTGTAACCCTGCAACTTAGTTTAACAATGCATTGAAGGAAACATACATAGATGCCTATAATTGCAGTTATTCAAAGGAACAATTCATCAATCCAACATAGCCAACATGTTTATAATATTCCATCAAGAAATTACAATGCAAGAAATACAACTGTAGATATTAACATGGACAAGAACACTTATCTTGAGAAGAACTTGTCCGACAACCAGCTATGTCGTTGCAACGTTCCACCCAACCATAGGCCATTGCGCTCATCAATATCTCAGCAACAATGCCACCCCAGATCTAGGCATGATTTCCTCAAGGAATAAGGGAACACTAGAAGACTCATACATAGCCAAAGGTGCAACAAAAATCATCCAAACCAACACAGTTGGGTTTATCATACTGCAAGGGAAAAAAACCAACAGATGGATTTCATAGGCTACTCATCCAATCCATCTCACAGCTGGGTTTCATAGAATGATCACAGTTAATCCAACATTCACCTTAAGGACTAGTCGAGCCAACAGATGGGTTTATCAGATTGTACACAGTCAAGCCATCTCCCTACTAGGTTTATTAGACTTCCCAGCCAAAGGTTACTCACAAGGTCAAACTCAACAAGACAGACGCAAGCCAACGGATGGGTTTATCAGGCTATCAGCCAAGCCATCTTTCTAGTTGGGTTTATCAGGATTCTAAGGAAATGGGCAGGAAGAACTGCTAAACTGGTGAGATCATCTATAAAGCTAAGAACACCTTCAAAAGACCTATATGGCCTCGCTTTCCCACTGTTGGATGCTTTCTTCACACCTCACTGTCCATTCAAACTTTATTCCCTTCTTTTGCAAAGAAGTAATGGCATTTGAAACCTTGGATAATCCTTGAATGAATCTCCGGCAATATCCTGCAAGTGCCATAAAATATCTTACATCAGTCACATTTCTTGGAGTAGGCCAATTCATTATGGCTTTAATATAGTCAGGGTCCATAGATATACCCTCTTATGAGATAATGTGACCCAAGTACTGAATTATATTTTTATAGAAGTCACACTTGCTCAACTTTGCATACAACCGATTCTCCCTAAGCAATTGTAATTTCAATCTCAAATGCTCTTCATGCTCTTCCTCATTCTTAGAATAAACAAGAATGTCATCAAGGAAAACAAGAACGAAATTGTCCAAATACCTGTTGTAGACACTGTTCATAAGGCACATAAATGTAGCTGGTGCATTTGTGAGACCAAATGGTACCACTACAAACTCATAATTCCCATACCTTGTCCTGAAGGTTGTCTTATGAATGTCTTCATCCTTGATTCTTACCTGATGGTAACCAGACCTCAAGTCAATCTTGGAAAATACCTTTGCTCCCTTAATTTGATCAAAGAGGTCACCAATTCTAGGAAAAGGATATTTATTCTTCACAGTAACCTTTTTCAACTATCTGTAATCAATACACAATCTGAGTGTACCATCTTTCTTCTTTACAAATAGAATTGGTGCTCCCCAAGGAGACACACTCGGCCTGATATACTTTTTCTCCAACAACTCTTACAGCTGCATCTTCAGCTATAACATTTTCAGCATACTCATTCTGTAGGGTGTCTTGGACACTTGTGCTACTCCTGGAACAAGTTCAATCATGAAATCAATGTCCCTCTTTGGAGAGAGCCCTCATTAGAGGAAATTTGGGGTCTAAAATGGGCCTTATAAGAAAACGTGCCAAAATAAGTTTTTGTGAATTGGAATTCAAGAACCAATAGAATTTCAATAAAATAAGTCAACCATAATGGTTGAATTGGCATATTTGTCATTAAAAAAAACTACTTTTTTTGTTCGTATTTTCGACATATCTCATTGTGTTTTTACTCAAATTTCGATCGGGAGAGCTCGTTGGATGTGGAATTTGATTCCACATCCAATGAGTACCCACACTGTATACTTTTGATGGACCCCGCTACCCCAAAAGCAAGAAATACCTGAAAAAAACGTGATGATGACATCATCATCATGATTTTTTAGGTATTTCTTGTTTTTGGGGTAGCAGGGTCTGTTAAAAGTATGCAGTGTGGGTACTCGTTGGATGCGGAATCAAATTCCACATCCAACGAGCTCTCCTGATCGAAATTTGAGTAAAAACACAAGGAGATATGTCGAAAATACGAACACAAAAAGTAGTTTTTTCTTTCTTCCTCCAAAATTAATTAATATTATTTTATTATTTTAACCATTATTTTATTATTTTAACTATTATTTTATTATTTCCCTTAGGAGCCCCATTTTAGACCCCAAAATTCCTCTAATGGGAATCTCATCAGGTAAAAAATCCCTGAATTCCTGCAATACCTGGAAGTCCTCCAACCTAGGGGTTGCATTCTCTGCTACCTCCAAAATATGAGCTGCATACAACTAGCAACCCTTCCTACAAAATTTCTTTAACTGCATTGTTGAAATTTGCCTCACATAAATTACCTTTGGAATGCCTCTTACCACTCTTGGGTTCCCTTCTTCATCCATGCATTCAAAAGTCTTATGGTAACAGTCAAGCTTTACCCTGTGAGCTTCTAACCAATCCATTCCAATGAAAACATCATAGGAACCAAGGGGTAGAACATTTATATCTACACAAGTAACCCATCCATTCATCACCAATGGACATTTCTCTAACACTTTACTAACCTTTCTCTTAGTTCAAGTGGCTATCTCAACCAACCACGATCTGTTATGCCTTACTTTCTTAAAGGCACAAATCTCCACTAATCTAGGAGAAATGTAATTGTGGGTAGAACCAGGGTCAATCAAAATAGAAATAGATTGTTCATCAATGTTACCTACAACTTCAACCATAGTCAAATGGTGGTCTTCCTAGTGGTCCTCCAATGCTGCATAAATCCTAGGGACGGTCCTCGCTACTTGACCCACTATTTATGCCTCTTGAATATTGTAATATGGCAATGCACTCTCGTTCTCGAGTGTACAATTCCTACGCATGTGGGGTCCTCCACATCTCCAACATTGGAGTGGTTCTCTGATTTGCTGTGGATCTCTTGGATTTTCTCCCACCACTCTGGTTGGCTACTTCTCAACTTGGGATGGTTGCCTATGTTGATTCCTGAAGTTAGAAGGTTTAAAACCTTTCTTCCTTTGGTCGGACTACTCATTCTTCTTATCCTTCCATGTCTTATGATAGTCAAGTTTGCCTCTGCTTTGCTCATAGAAATACTTATCTTTCCTTATTGCTTCTTCTATAGTTCTAGGTTTATAAAACTCAATTCTGTCTTTGTAAGACTAAGGCAATCCACTCAGGAAACGTTGTATTTTCACTTTCTCATCCTTGATGTACCTGACATATCTCAATAGCTCCAAGAACTTGTTTGCATACTCTTCCATGGTCTGATGTCCCAATCTCAGCTCATGAAATTCTTTGATCTTGTCATCATTGTACCTGTCAGAGAGATATTTTTGCTTGAAATAATTCTGGAACTGTTTCCACACAATTTTTCTCTCATTAATCTTCTTCACTTGCTTGAAGTGCTCCCACCATATGAATGCTCTTCCAGTCAATTTGAAGATGGATACTCTAGCCTTCATATTTCCTAAATAATCCTAAACTTGGAAATATTTCCTCATCCCAGGAAGCCAAGCTTCATCTTCTTGACCATTCTTTGTCTTTCCATTGAAGATAGGTGACCTCTCCTTCTTAAACTCATCTTGTGAGTTGTTTCTATAACGTCTCTTTCTCTTTTCCCAATAAGATGAAGAGTTGGAATCCTTAGTGGATCCTTTTGGGTCAAGAGATCTAATAGAAGACCTTCTTCTTTTGGTACTGCTGTTACTACCTTTTGTTTTTGTTGTACGTCGCCCTGAGCTCATTCGTCGTTGGATGTCAGTCCAACTTTGCAACATGGTAGCATTCAACTGATGCTGCTCTTCCTAAGATTTAATCAAGCTTCTCATGGTTGTTACAATTTCTGGCAGTGTCTCTTGAAATATCCTTCCATTAGATTTTATATCATCATTTCCAACTTGGAATTTTTGCCCCATAGCATCTTGTGCATGCTCGTAGGAATCCCATGCATCATATCTGTCATAGGTTCTCATGGTTGAGCCAACAACCCACTCTTCCAAAATTCATTATGACTCTGCAAAATGTGTTATCAAACACCATTTGTTAGATACACAGTAACTCAAAATTAAAACTATTTACTTACTGTCACCTAGCCTATCTAGGCCCAGTATTGTAACCAAAAGCTCTGTTAACTATTCAACCTGGTCCTTTCAAGGCCGACGCTGCAATCCACAACGCTAATACCACGCTGAAGTGTCATCACCATTTTGTAGATACCACTATGTAGCGTACTACAATGCTAGTATCTGGGGATACCGTTATCTTTTTAACAACTAATTCCAGCCCATCCAGGCCCAATATTGCAACCCACAGCTCTGATACCACAATGTCATGTACCAATACCCCATTATCATGCGGAATTAAAAATTTGATCGAGAACCTTTACTGTTCATCAAAACACAGGGTATGGCCACGAACCACTTGTCAACATTTCCCACACTATCACACTCCCTCTTGTCTTCCATTGATCAGTTTGACGATCTGCAAGGAAATATCTCAGAGGAGATCAGACAACGGAGAGAAAATGCGACGAAAAACAATGACCACAAACTGTCCCACACCTGGGATCTAATCAACGGCTAAGAATCCACCCGTAAAAATCAACGGTGCGTAAATCCTGAGTTGCGGGGTCGGAAAGTTATGAAAATCGTAATCTCATGTCCCGCATCCCACATCGAAAATAGATCAACGGTGGAGAATCATCCCGCAACGATCAATGGTGCGGAAATTTGAATTATGGGATTGGGAATTGTGGAAATCGCGACACCGCGATCCCGCATCCCACATCGGAAAGGTGCATTGCAGAACGAAAACTGCAGAAAGCCGTAATTTATAAAAATACATCCCGCATCCCGCAATTGTGGAAAGGGAATTTCAGGAAGGAAATTGCGGGGGTCTAAATATGCCAAAAGATGTATCCCGCATCCTGCATCCCGACTGCGAAATAAACCATTGCAGAAGAAGTTTTTTGCTCAAAAATTTGACCTGTTAATCGAAGTCTTTGAACAGACTTAGCCATCTAGGCCAACATCAATCCGTCATTCTAACACTGCAACTTAGTTTAACAATGCATTGAAGGAAACATACATAGATGCCTATAATTGTAGTTATTCAAAGGAACAATTCATCAATCCAACACAGACGACATGTTCATAATATTCCATCAAGCAATTACAATGCAATAAATACAATTACAGAGATTAGCATGGACAAGAACACTTAACTTTAGAATAAATTGTCTCGCAACCAGCTATGTCATTGCAACATTCCACCCAACCATATCCCAGTGCGCGCATCAATCTTTGATCAACACTTCCACCCCTGAGCTGGGCATGATTTCCTCAAGAAATAAGGGAACACTAGTAGACTCATACATAGCCAAAGGTGCAACAAAACTCAGTAAATCCAACATAGTTGGGTTTATCAGACTGCAAGGGAAAACAAACCAACGTATGGGTTTCAAAGACCACTCATCCAAGCCATCTGACAGCTGGGTTTCACAGACTGATCACAGTCAAGCCAACATTCACCTTAAGGACCAGTCAACACAACATATGGGTTTATCAGACTGTCCAGCCAAAGGTTACTCACAAGGTCAAACTCAACAAGACACAGGCAAGCCAACAGATGGGTTTATAAGGCTATCATCCAAGCCATCTTTCGAGTTGGGTTTATCAGGATTCTAATGCAATGGGCAGGAAGAAATGCTAAACTGGTGAGCTCATCTACAAAGCTAAGAACACCTTCACAAGACCTATCTGGCCTGGATTTCCCACTTCCTACACACTCAACACAAGTGTCCCCTTCTCTACTCCATAGTCCGTCAAGATACACCTTCCCTTCCAGTGCTCTTCAGGATGTGCATAGCAAGTTTATCGACCATTCTTATCTTATTGTGAGGTTCCACACCAGGTTTATCAAGCACATTATACATCTCTCCCATTCCTAAGTCTCGTATACGGTCCAGACCCAAACCAAGGTGCACAACACAAAAAACACAGGGAGATTCCACAACACAGGCTTTACTCTGGAACACGAGTAACAGGGTCTCATACACTCTGTAGTCAGGACGACGCTGCAATACAGCAATCACAGTCTCCCCAAGGGAAACAAAACAATTTTAGAGCACAAGTATACACTCAGCTGCCGAAGAGCTTCCACGTGAATGGAGAATGAAGATGATCCCCTGAGAAAGATGTCCTGCCGCTCTCAAAACGTGAGAGTAAAACCAAAACGTGAATGCGTGATTCAAACTGGCATGCGGTTTTGGTGTTTTCTTGTCCATGCAAGAAAAACATGACATTCAAAATTGGGTGATCTTCCCAATTCAAATTTTCCCATACTCTTCCCCCTCCAAGAAATAACTACCTCAACCATATTCTGGCAGAAATAAATGGTTTGGAAGAAAAGACAAAAAAGAGGGTAGTTGACAATTTTGATGGGATTTCACCATGACACATGGCTTTTCCCAAACTGAATCAAGTTCATCATTCTGACCCCGTTATCCTTAGGAAAATCATGCCCCCATCTCATTATTCGTTCCATTGACATAGCTGGTTGTGGGTTTTTCATTAATTTGCACATTTACATGATGTTTTCAAACGTGCTTTACTTAGCACATAAACCATAGGCATCAACCACGATTGCCTATATACCAAAAATTAATTAATGACAGGGACTTGGCCTTGAGTTCCTTATCATGATTCCATTTAATATTTACATCATATACATTAATGCAAGCAGGTTTAAAACTGGGGTGTTACATTCCCCTCCCCCTTCAATAGCACTGTCCTCAATGCTTTACAAAATTGAACAAAATGCTACACTGGTACCGCCCTCAGTGCTCCGTAGATTCAAACAAAAAGGGATGTGCCAATCACATGGCATCCTCCAACTCCCATGTAACCTCTTCAGGACCATAGTTCTCCCACTGCACCTTTACCCATCCTATGGCTCAATTCCGGAGCATGGTGACCTTTTTGTCGAGGATGTGTATTGGCTCGATTCGGAACCCTCCCTCAGGTTCCACCTGAATCACATCCCAATTTATCGCATGGTTAGGGTCATGCATATATTTCTTAAGCAAAGAAACATGAAAAACATTATGAGCTCTAGTGCTAGCTGGCAATGCAAGTCTATATGCAACTGGCCCTATTCTTTCAATCATTTCAAACGGCCCACAATATATAGGTGAAAACTTGGCTCAACTTCCAAGTTTTAAGGAACTCTTCTTGGCCCTCACTCTGAGGTAGACATGATCCCCACCATTGAACTCTCTATTCACCTTGTGCTTATCAGCATAGCTTTTTTGTCTATCCTGGGATGCTTTTAGATTATGCCTGATCTTTACAACCTCCTGCTCCATCTCCTTGAGCAATTATGGACCAATCACAACTCTGTTCACAGGATTATCCCAAGTCACTAGTGGCCTACACCTCCTGCCATACAAAGCTTCATATGGACTCATCCCCAAGGATGCTTGTTGTCCATTGTTATAAGCAAAATCAACCAAGTGTAAATAATCTTCCCACTTGGTTGTTTTGTCCATCACATACATGTGAAGCATGTCTTCAAGCACTTGGTTAACTCTCTCTGTCTGTCCATCAGTCTAAGGATGGTATGTGGTGTTGAAATTTAGATTTGTACCGAAATCTACAAACAATCCCTTCCAAAAT
Source organism: Pseudotsuga menziesii (assembly GCA_001517045.1). Taxonomy (NCBI): domain Eukaryota; kingdom Viridiplantae; phylum Streptophyta; class Pinopsida; order Pinales; family Pinaceae; genus Pseudotsuga; species Pseudotsuga menziesii. The sequence continues at coordinate 117,638 of LPNX011018896.1, forward strand.
ATGGAAGTGAACTTGACATCTTTGTCAGAGACTATTGCCTTTGGCAATCCATGCAATTTGAAAATCTCCTTCATGAAGATCTTTGGAATGTCACCAGTCTTATACGTAGACTTGACCGGTATAAAATGGGCTGCCTTTGTCAACTTGTCCACCACAACCATGATGGAATCATGTTGTCTCCAAGTCATTGGCATTCCTATAATGAAATTAATGGAAATAACTTCCCATTTCCATTCTGGAACTGGAAAAGGCTGCAACAAACCTGTTGGGTTTTGATGCTCAACCTTCACCTGCTAACATTTCATGCATCTAGAAATGTATTCAGCTATGTCCTTCTTTATTCCTGGCTAAAAGTATTGTTTTCTGGATGTAGCAATTGTCTTCTGATATCCTGGGTGACCAAAATATGGGGCTTGATGGATCTCTTCCATAACACCTCTCCTCAAATATGTTACATTTGGAATGTAAATTTTGTTCTTGTAGGTAAGAATTCCATCTTCTTCCAATTTGTATCCCTCATACCTTTTCTTAAGGCTTTGCTTCTGCAACTTGTCCTTGACCTACCCATACAATTCATCTTCAGCAACATGATTAACAATTTATTGCCTCAACTCTGATTGGAAAACACTAATGGATGCCACATTCATTTCCTCCACCTTCCTGTTGAGTGCATCAGCTACCTTATTTTCTTTTCCCTTTATGTGCTTCATCTCAAAATCAAATTCACATAAAAACTCCATCCATCTAGCTTTCCTATAATTCAGAGTAGGCTGATCAAGCAAATACTTCAGACCACAATGATCTATTTGTAGCTCAAATCTTCTACCCATCAAGTAATGCCTTCACATCTTGAGAGCATGTACTATGGCTACAAGTTCCAGATCATGAGTAGCATAGTTTTTCTCACATTCCTTCAACTTCCTAGACTCATAACATATCACGTGGTTGTCTTACATAAGGACTCCTCCAAGCCCTTGACCGCATACATCAGTACACACCACAAAATATTTCTCTGGGTCTACAACTTTCAAAACTGGTGCACTTGTGGAAAGATTCTTCAACTGCAGGAAGCTTTCTTCACACCTCGTTGTCCATTCAAACTTTATTCCCTTCTTTTGCAAAGAAGTAATGGCATGTGAAACCTTGGAGAATCCTTCAATGAATCTTCGATAGTATCCTACAAGTCCCATAAAAGATCTTACATTTGTCACATTTATTGGAGTAGGCAAATTCATTTTGGCTTCAATCTTGTCAAGGTCCATAGCTATACCCTCTTCTGAGATAATGTGACCCAAGTACTGAATTCTAATTTTATAGAAGTCACACTTGCTCAACTTTGCATACAACTGATGCTCCCTAAGCAATTTTAATGTCAATCTCAAATGCTCTTCATGCTCTTCCTCATTCTTAGAATAAACAAGAATATCTTCAAGGAAAACAAGAACAAACTTGTCCAAATACCTGCCGAAGACACTGTTCATAACACATAAATGTAGCTGGTGCATTTGTGAGACCAAATGGTGCCACTACAAACTCATAATTCCCATACCTTGTCTTGAAGGTAATTCCCATACCTTGTCTTGAAGTCTATCTTATGAATGTCTTCATCCTTGATTCTTACCTGATGGTAACCATACCTCAAGTCAATCTTGGAAAATACCTTTTCTCCCCTCATTTGATCAAAGAGGTCATCAATTATAGGAAAAGGATATTTATTTTTCACAGTAACCTTTTTCAGTTGTCTGTAATCAATACACAATCTAAGTGTACAATCTTTCTTCTTTACAAACAGAACTGCTGCTCCCCAAGGAAACACACTCGGCATGATATACTTTTTCTCCAACAACTCTTGCAGCTGCATATTCATCTCTAACATTTTCAGTGTACTCATTCTGTAGGGTGTCTCGGACACTGGTTCTACTCCTGGCACAAGTTCAATCGTGAAATCAATGTCCCTCTTTGGAGGAAGCCCTGGAATCTCATCAGGAAAAACATCCCTGAATTCCTGCAATACTTGGAAGTGCTCCAACCTAGGGGTTGCATTCTCCACTACCTCCACAATATGAGCTGCATACAACTGGAAACCCTTCCTACAAAATTTATTTAACTACATTGCTGAAATCTGCCTCACATAAATTGCCTTTGGAATTCCTCTTACCACTCTCGGGTTCCCTTCTTCATCCATGCATTCAAAATTCTTATGGTAACAATCAAGCTTTACCCTGTGAGCTTCTAACCAATCAATTCCAGTGAAAACATCATAGGAACCAAGGGGTAGAACATTCAGATATACACAAGTAACCCATCCATTCATCACCAATGGGCATTTCTCTACCACTTCACTAACCTTTCTCTTAGTTCCAGTGGCTAGCTTAACTAACCACGATTTGCTATGCCTTACTTTCTTGAAGGCACAAATATCCACTACTCTAGGAGCAATGTAACTATAGGTAGAACCAGGGTCAATCAAAATAGAAACAGATTGCTCAGCAATCTTACCTGCAACTTCAACCACAGTTGATTGGTGGTCTGCCTGGTGGTCCTCCAATGCTGCGTAATTCCTAGGGATGACCCTCACTACTTGACCCACTGTTTCTGCCTCTTGAATATTGTAAGCTAGAATTGCACTCTCATTCTCGAGTGGACAATTCCTGCGCATGTGGGGTGGGTCCTCCAACGCTGCGTAAATCCCAGGGACGACCCTCACTACTTGACCCACTGTTTCTGCCTCTTGAATATTGTAAGCTAGCATTGCACTCTCATTCTCAAGTGGACAATTCCTGCGCATGTGGGGTCCTCCACATCTCCAACATTGGAGTGGTTCTCTGATCTGTTGTGGATCTCTTGGCTTTTCTCCCACCACTCTGACTGGCTTCTTCTCAACTTGGGATGGTTTCTGTTGTTGATTCCTTAAGTTAGAAGGTTTAAAACCTTTCTTCCTTTAGTTAAACTTCTTGTTCTTCTTGTCCTTCCATGTCTTATGATAGTCATGTTTGCCTCTACTTTGCTCATAGAAATACTTAGATTTCCTTTTTGCTTCTTCTAGAGTTCTAGGTTCATAAAACTCAATTCTGTCTTTATATGATTGAGGCAATCCACTCAGGAAACGCCGAATTTCCACTTTATCATCCTTAATGTACCTGACATATCTCAATAGTTCCAAGAACTTGTTTACATACTCTTCCATGGTCTGTTGTCCCAATATCAAGTCATGAAATTCTTTGATCTTGTCATCATAGTACCTGTCAGAGAGATATTTCTGCTTGAAATACTTCTGGAACTGTTTCCACACAATTTTTCTCTGATTAATCTTCTTCACTTGCCTGAAGTGCTCCCACCATATGGATGCTCTTCCAGTCAAATTGAAGATGGATACTCTAGCCTTCATATTCCTAAATAATCCTAAACTTGGAAATATTTCCTCATCCCAAGAAGCCAAGCTTTTTTTCTTGACGATTCTTTGTCTCTCCATTGAAGATAGGCAGCCTCGCCATCTTAAACTCATCTCGTGAGTTGTTTCTATAACGTCTCTTTCTATTTTCCCCATGAGATGAAGAGTTGGAATCCTCAGTGGATCCTTCTAGGTTAGGAGATCTACTAGAAGACCTTTTTCTTCTTCTGGTGCTGCTCTTACTACCTTCTGGTTTTGCTGTATGTGGCCCCGAGCTCATTTGTCATTGGATGTTGGTCCAACTTTGCAACATGGTAGCATTCAACTAATGCTGCTCTTCCTGAGCTTTAATCAGGCTTCTCATGTTGTATGTAATGTCTAGCGACGTCTCTTGAAATATCCTTCTATTAGATTATATATCATCATTTCCAACTCAGACATTTTCCCCCATAGCGTCTTGTGCACACTCGTAGGAATCCCGTGCATCATATATGTCTTAGGTTCTCATGGCTAAGCCAACAACCCACTCTTCCAAAATGCACTATGACTCTACAAAATGTGTTATCAAACACCATTTGTTAGATACAGAGTAACAAAAAATTAAAACCATTTACTTACTATCACCCTGCCTATCTAGTCCCAATATTGTAACTAACAACTCTGTTAATTGTTCAACCCGATCCTTTCAGGGCCGACGCTATAACCCGCAGTGCTGATACCACGCTGAAGTGCCGGCACCATTATTTAGATACCACTCTATAGTGTACTACAATGCTGGTATCTGAGGATACCCTTATCTTTTTAACAACTAATTCTGGCCCATATAGGCCCAATGCTACAACCCGTAGCTCTGATACCACAATCTCATGTACCCATACCCCATTATCATGCGAAATTAAAAATTTCATTGAGAATGTTTATTGTTCATCGAATCACAGGGTATGGCCGTGAACCTCTTCTCAACATTTCCCACATTGTCACGCTCCCTCTCATCTTCCATTGATCAATTCAACGATCTGCAAGGAAAGATCTCAGAGGAGATTGGATGGTGGAGAGAAAACACGATGGAAAACAATGATCACAAACGGTCCCACACCTGGGATCAAATCAACAGCTAAGAATACACCCACAAAAATCAATGGTGTGGAAAGCCTAAGTTGTGGGGTCAGATACTTACGAAAATCATAATCTCGCATCCTGCACCCTGCATTGGAAATAGATTGACGGTGGAGAATCATCCTGCAAGGATCAATGGCGCAGAAATTTGAATTGCGAGATTGGGAATTGTGGAAATCACGATACCGTGATCCCTCATCCCGCATTGGAAAGGTGCGTTGCAGAATGAAAAGTGCGGAAATCCATAACTCATAAAAATGCATCCTGCATCCCGCAATTGCGGAAAGGGAATTTCGAGATGGAAATTGTGCGGGTCTAAATCTACTCAAAGATGTCTCCTGCATCCCAACTGTGGAATAAACCATTGTGAAAGAAGGTTTTTGCTCGAAAATTTGACCTGCTAATCGAAGTAATTGAATAGACTTGGCCATCCAGGCCAACATCAATCCGCCATTCTTACCCTGCAACTTAGTTTAATGCATTGAAGGAAACATGCATAGATGCCTATAATTGCAGTTATTCAAAAGAACAATTCATCAATCCAACACATCCAACATGTTCATAATATTCCATCAGGCAATTACAATGCAAGAAATACAATTGCAAAGATTAACATGGACAAGAACACTTATCTTGAGAATAACTTGTCCTACAACCAGCTATGTCACTACAATGCTCCACCCAACCATAAGTCAGTGCACTCATCAATATCTGAGCAACACTGCCACCCCCGAGTTGGGCATGATTTCCTCGAGGAATAAAGGAACACTAGCAGACTCATACATAGCCAAAGGTGCAACAAAACTCAACCAATCCAACACGGTTTGGTTTATCAGACTACAAGGGAAAACAAACCAATAGATGGGTTTCACGGCCACTCAGCCAAGCCATCTCACAGCTAGGTTTCACAGATTGATCACAGTCAATCCAACATTCACCTTAAGGACCAATCAAGCCAACAGATGGGTTTATCAGACTATACACAGTCAATCCATATCCATACTGGGTTTATCAAACTATCTAGCCAAAGGTTACTCACAAGGTCAAACTCAACAAGACACATCCAAGCCAACAAATGGGTTTATCAGGCTATCATCCAAGCCATCTTTCTAGTTGGGTTTATCAAGCTTCTAAGGCAATGGGCAAGAAGAACTGATAAGCTGGTGAGCTCATCTACAGAGCTAAGAACACCTTCACAAGACCTATCTGGCCTGGCTTTCCCACTGCCTGCACACCCAACACAAGGAAGTGTCCCCTTCTCTGCTCCATAGTCCCTCAGGCTACACCTTCTCTTCTAGTGCTCTTCAGGATGTGGATAGTAGGTTTACCAACCAATATTATCTTATTGTGAGGTTCCACACTAGGTTTATCAAGCACATTCTATGTCTCTCCCATTCCTAAGTCTCGTATATGGTCCAAAACCAAACCAGGGTGCACAACACAACAACCACAGGGAGACTCCACAACACAGGCTTTACTCTGGAACATGATTAACAGCGTCTCATACACTCTGTAGTTAGGATGACGCTGCAATATAGTAATCAAAGTCTCGCCAAGGGAAAAAAACACTTTTAGAATGCAAGGATACACTCAGCTTCCAAAGAGCTTCCACGAGAATAGAGAATGAATATGATCCCCTGAGCAAGACGTCCCCCCGCTCTCAAAACGTGAGAGTAAAACCAAAATGTGAACGCATGAGTCAAACTGGAATACGGTTCTAGTGTTTTCTTGTCCATGCAAGCAAAACACGACATTCGAAACTGGGTGCTCTACCCAATTCGAATTTTCCCATACTCTTCCCCCTCCAGGCAATAACTACCTCAACCACATTCTGGCAGAAATAAATGGTTGGGAAGAAAATATAAGAAAGAGGGTAGTTGACAGTTTTTATGGGATTTCCCCATGACACGTGGATTTTCCCGAACTGGTTCAAGGTTAACATTCCCACCCCCTTATCCTTAGGAAAATCATGCCCCCATCTCATTATTCGTTGCATTAACATAGCTAGTTGTGGGTTTTTCATTAATTTGCATATTTACATGATGTTTACAAACATGCTTGACTTAGCACATAAACCATAGGCATCAACCATGATCGCCTATATACCAAACATCAATCAATGACTAGGCCTCAGCCTTGAGCTCCTTGTCATGATTCCATTTAATATTTACGTCATATACATTAATGCAAACGGGGTCAAAATCGAGGTGTTACAACCTTGCTCATAGATTCAGGAGTGATCATATTCCACCCTTTACTCCATTTGTGGGAATATTTTCACTTCTTTCAACCGGTATAACACCGGTGTTCGTTTTCACGGAGGCAGAAGTGGATACGCGAACATTGGGTCTACATCTTACATTCCTTCTTATGTCCCATCGTCCACCACATTGTTTCCTTTGAATGCAGTTGTCATGATCAATCCTCCCTATATCCTATAGTTTGGACTCTTTACTGATTGTTTCCAACTGTTTTGGACTTATATTGTTGTAATGTAGGGTCCATTTTTGTGCACTTTTGTTGGGGCTTTGACCCGTTTGTGCCCGTGATAGGTATAAAATTGAACTGGCATATAGGATAAGACCACTTTCTTGTGTGCATCATGCATTATCCTATGACCATGTCACATGAACCATAGGTATAAACCACTTCGTGATGTTACGAAACCTTCACATTGCTACTAGAAGTGGCATTACGTAAGTGGTAGATATTTCCTACTCACGGGTGCCCTTGATAGATCCCTCTTTACCACTTGGTACCCATGTTGAGTGTCCTCCCTTAGGTCTGGGAGTCCCTTGTAACTTTTTCATGTCTTTGAGAAATAACCTCATATTCTTTCTTGAATTTTATGTTGGCCATCTCCCATAGGTACCACCGTTTATATCAAGTTGTAATTTCATTTCATGCATCTTCTTGTCATATTGAGCTTTATGTCGGCTCCCTACTTAAATTTTACAAGCCATATGACCTGAACTTGTGTCAATCCTAGCCAAGCAGAGATTTCCATATATATATTTTGCAGCTTGACCATCCAATACCCGAAGGAGACATACCCTCGAGTGTCCTTATCCCGCATATGCTTCCTTGCATTGAGCATAGGTATGTTCAATTGCTTGGAACTAGTTTTCTTTCCCGCAACACTCATTTCCTCCTGGTTTTGTACTATAAGTAATTTGATTCTTTTTCAAGCTTTACAATATGAAAAAGACCAAAAAATAAAAAAACATAAAAAGTCAGACAAGAAATGATATTACATTATATTTGGCAGTTGTCGTGTCATGTCTCCTTCGAAAAGAGCACTGTACATTCCATCCATTGGTTAGGTTATTAGTATGACTTTAGGAGTTGTAATCATTACTCTAAGTTTTCTCCATCCACTAGTTATTCTTCCAGTCCCTATGGAGCCTCTGTCGATGCCTCTTGTGTTGTAGAGGTGTCCCAGTTTCCATGTCGAGTCTATGCTTCCTATGAGTCTTCATCTGCCTTATGATCTTGTTCAAATGAAGTTTTAGCATGAGTCGGCCATTCCTCAGTTATATTTTATTTGCATGTCGGTCATTCTCGATACAGTTACTAGTTCGTGCACATCCAATCTGTCCAAGTTCTTCAAAATTATACAGTGTTGTTGTGTACCTTGTGGTGGTTGATGGGGGATGCCTTAATTCCCTCCTTCCAGCAGATTCCATTCCATCAACTTCTGATCATTTATTATGGAATAGGGATCCTGATTCCCTTTAGTGCCTTGAGACTTGCAGTCATCAGTGGTAGGTTCTCTCGCCATCAATAGATTTGAGAATACATCAATGTCCCCTAATCGATAGACTCTCTTAAGTGTTCGACCTCAACACATCTATTCACACTTGTTTGATTGCACTATGTAACTTGATTCCCATTCACTAAAACAAAACCCTGTGATTAACGTCTCTTTTAGCTTCCTTTTTAGCCTCCACAGTCACTTTTAGTGTATTTTTCATCATTTTTTTGGACAAAGTGGATGCTTTTCCACGAGATGGCACTTTTAATGCTGTTATTTGTGTCATTTTTCGAAGTTGGTGCTATTTTGGAAGCTAATTAGCGTCCTATTGGCACCCCAACAACTCCCCTTCATTTTATGCAAAATAAAGGGGGCCCCATGTAAATTTTATAGATATTTAGTTTTTCGTTACTCTTATATGCTTTGATTTTGGTTTCATGGTTTCTTTTCTTTGATCATTCATTCCTTGTAATGCTTGTTCTTGGGATTGGGGGATTTGGATGACCTTGGTTGCTTGAATTCGTTTGGCCTTTTGGATGCTTAAAGATGCTTGCGTGTGTTTGTGGAGTATTTTTGAAGTGATAGTGTGTTCTGGTTTGCAAAGATATTAACAACACTTGCTTTCTCCTAAAGATAATTTTTGCAGTGTTATAATTATTTTCTCTTTATAATTATGATTTAATTATGCTCAAATTAATATATCATGTTAGAAAAAAACATTATGGAATTATTTATTTATTTATTTATATAATGTTTATTTCATTAATTAATGAAATAACCATAATGTTTATTTCATTATTAAGTTATGAGCATATATATATATATATATATATATATTATTCTAAGGAGAATATTTTATTTTATATTTTGAGTTCACCTTTTAATATTTTGGTTGTATAGTGAAGTTGTTATATTAATATTTATAATAATATCATTTTATTTCTCTCAACTTTACTAAAACTACCTTATTTTTCTTAACAAAGGTGTTCTTAAATTAAGAAACCATATTATCTTTTAAAACAAAGACATTTGAAAATTTACATAAAGATCACTTATCACTTATTACATGTTCACATGATGCAAGCTTAAGTTGAAGGATATGTAAAGGGAAACCAGCTCAATGAGCTTAATAAAATCTGGGACATATTCAAAACTTGCCATGATGCATCATAAATATAGCTAGCTATATATGGTTATCCACATTAATATGTATATCCAGGTGTATATCGTATTTCCACTTATCCTTGGAAAATGGAGGCTGCATAGAACTACCGAAGTTACAATTAATATGATCACAGTTCTGTGCCGGTGGATAATTATAATCCATAGTGCTGGCAAACAGTAGCGTGGATTAAGGTGATGAAATTGTAGGGATACCAGAACATTCACAAACGGAGAACATATGGTGAATTCATGAAGTGAAAAGGGAAAAATCTTATCCTTGTTTTATTTCATCCTCCAAAATGTTGTTACAATTATCATAATATTGACACAGCTCACACGTATCTTTCTTTTGGTGGTTTAATATATATATTCGATGAGTATGTTTGATGAGAGTTTGGATATGGTCAATTCCTTTTTATTGTTTTTGCAGGTATTTCCTTTTGTGGGGTTAACGCGCTCCAAATATTAACACTAGAACATTGAATGGAACGCAGATATCACAAAGGTTAAACATACCATTTTATGAAGAAATACACTATCAGATTGCAAATATTCTAACCACTCTAAGTTGTTACCAGATTCTGACAATACAATATTACTATCAAAATAAACCACAATATCATTTGTGGATATAGCTCGATCTTGTTCAAGCAATAAGAGATGAAGTTAGCGAGTTCATCAGGGAAAAGTGGGAGAAGCGTTATAGCAGTTAAAGAGCTAAGAAGAAACTAGATTCCCGTCATTATTCAGGAGGTGATTTTCTGTTGCAAACTGCAGGAAAATTAAGAAGAAATAACAAAATCTGAGATATGGGTTTTTTGTAGAACGGACTCTTTTATTAGATGCATCAAGAATCTCCTGAAAAACATGAACCATTTGAGAGATTTGTTGGGTTATTTGAACACATTTTTTCCAGTTGCAGCCAGCATGGAATTGGTTCACTTCTGAGTTTTTTGTTGGTTTGTATTGGACTATTTAAACACTAGCATAGATTTCTCTGTGGGGTGAGGAACGCTCTAGGAAACTGGACGAACTTATTTTTCCATTTTTCCATATGTTTCTCTGCTAGGGATGGTCTCTATAAACCAAAGAGACGACTGTGTTTCTCTTTCTGTTTTGTTTTCTTGTTCCTATGCTAAACTCGGTTTTTCTCACAGAACCAGAGACGGAGGTGTTTCTTAAGGCTGATACATCAAAAATCTTTTGAAGCTATGGTGCTTTGAATGGACATTGGAACTCGTTCTCACAGATTTGTACAAATTCTTTTATGGAGTAATTGAAGCAGATTACTTTTACTATTAATCATTATCTTCTATGGGATTGAAGCAAACTATAAACTTTGCTTTTAGTTTATGCTTCATTTCTTATGATCAAAGTCTTTTAAAACTTATTTTGAAAGATAGTGATTGACGTTGTTGCATTTGATCTATCAACTGATATTTATTTACTTTGCAGAATTAAAAGCATCTAACATTTTTTGTTTGTGATCTTAATCCGTTAATTTGTAAGAGATTTTAAGTTTTTTTTAGCATGTAATAGTTTGATTGTGAGACTGTTCTTCAATTTAAATTATTATATGTTGATCTTTTAAATGCAAGCTGAATTAATATTAATTTTAAGTCATGCTCTTGGCCGAGATAGGTAGTCTGCGTTTAGGTTATCATAGAATAGAATTAGGAGCTACTATTTTCTGTATTTAGGTTAAGATAATCTTTAGCATTAGTTAGTCATTAGGTTAAATTTTTCTGATTTGTTAGCAATTTGGTTTGAGTAAACTTGGAACACATCCACCTTAGAGAGACTCTCTATTCTAATAGCACATCATACAGGCAGTAGGGCCTTAATCCTATGAAGGACAGTTACTTTAAACACATACAAGATTGCATTAAGTCAAGTGTGTGGGTTGTCTTTCCGTTAGTTGGCCTAGGATAGTTTTTCCAGCCAACACGTCCCAATTAGCGTCCCAATTTGCATCCCAATTAGCATCCCAATTAGTGCCCCAATTAGCATCTCAATTAGCGTCACTTTTAAAAAGTTGGTGTTATTTTGGACGCTAATTAGCATCTCAATTAATGTCCCAATTATCGTCCCAATTAACATCACAATTATCGTCCCAATTAGCATCCCAATTAACACCCCAATTAGCATCCAAAAAGGCATGCCATATAACTCCCAGAATATCCTCCAAAAAACATCTTGAATAGCATAGAACCATATATTGATCCAGGGTTAGCGACAGGAATTGCGCCATGAATTTCAACAACAAAAAAAATCCAACATAGCGCCAAGTATAGAGCCAGGAATTGTGCCTAGAAAACATCCAACATAGCGCCAAGTATAGAGCCATGTATAACGCCTGGAATAATGTCACAAAATTCGAAAGGAACCGCGCTAGGAATTGCACTAGGTTTAGAGCTAGGAATTGTGTTCGAAAAACGTACGACATAACGTCAGATATATCAATGTCAATGTCAATGATTATGATTTTTGTGATAGTACTTTTGGATCTTGATTTATCATATTGGCACCTAAATGATCGTAATCATGGCACTTTTGGATCTTAATTAATCCTAATGAAGGGTAAATTACCTTAATTTCACCTAAATTGCTCTAATGGAATTTGAGTGTCCCCAACGACATTTGATAGACTCTAATGGCATCCGATTGGCCCTAACAACATGACGATGATGAATTACAATAATTATGATGCCGCATATGGAAATGATTTGATAAGTATAAGAATATATCATCCATTATTGTGAGGTAGTAGGGTTCCTTGCTCATTATTATTGCAATTATATTGATGATGACTACAATGACAACAATGATGTTGATTTATTGTTTGATGATGATGACGACATGGATGTCAAAAATGATTATGCATGTGGTAGCACTTTTGGATCCTAATTGATTCTAATGGCACCTAAATGTCTGTAACAACATCTAAATGAACCTATTATCATCGAAATGACTGTAATGACATATAAAAGACCTTAACAATTACATGACATGAATCCTAATGGATATGAGTGATTAAGAACACTAATGGCATATGAGTGACCATAATGACAATGACGACGATGATTTTGTTGATGATGTACTTAATGTTGACGATGATGATGATAATGAGGATGATGATCAAGATGATGTTGATGTACCATATGGCATTGATGATGATGATGATGACAATGTTGATGTCCATGACGATGATGCATGTCATAATACTTATGGATACTGACTGATCCTAATGGCACTTCAATGTTCATAATGACATATGAGAGACATATTAATATCACCTAAATGGTTCTAATGACATTTAGTTGTTGTCGACGACATTTTAGTGACCTTAATGGAATTTGAGTGATTGTAACAACATGGCATGGATCCAAATCGTGATGACTGATGATGAACCATACTGGGATATGAGTGACCCTATCAATGATGTTGTTGATGATGTACTTTTTTATGAGGACAGTGATGACCATGATGTTGTTTATGATGTACTTATTGATGTTTATGTTGATGACGACGACGATGTCAACGACGATGATGATGATGCAATGCACGATGTACTTGACGTTGACATTCACTTGTCCTCGACAACATTTGAGTGACCTTAATGGCATTTGAGTGTCCTTAATATCACTTGTCCTCGGCAACATTTCAATGTTAGTTGAATGTGGTAAATTTATTGCAAAATATTAGTTACTATATATAGATAACCACATTAATTGGAAAAATGTTATTGATAAACTAAGTTGTCTACCTCGTCAACATTATTCATCAGTGCAAGTTGGAACATTACTATAGTAAAGTTCATAGAATTATTCAATAGTGTGCATAATATTAACTAAACAATCACTAACATTTCATTATTCAATGCATAGTAAAAAAGGGGAACACTCGTGGTTAAAATAAATCGAAACAAAAATAACATGTGCTAATCCCATGATAAAATGACTATTTTGAATGGTTATTTCCATGTCCATTTAAGTATAGAGTCGTTAATAAGCAACCTTTTGAAAAATTCTAAATCAAGAAACTAATTCAAAATTACTAAAGCCATGTGATAAAAGAACAATTTAAAAATGGACATAAGATCATAATTATTCAAGTAATATGGATTAGAAGTCATGTAAAATTAGAAGTCTTCATTTACATTATTATCAGCATATATGTCATCCAATGCTTCCTTATCAATGTTGATATGTTGATTGTGTCTAATGGCATGATGATGCATACTAACAATGATAAATATGGCAATGATGATTTCTACAATATCTAATAGGATGTTATTGACAACGATGATGTCAATGTCAATAATGATGATGCATGTGAGTATAACACTATTTGATATTGATTGGTCCTAATGAAAACATAATTTACCTTAATGGCATCGAATTGACCATAATAGCCCATATATGACCCTAGTGGCATATGATTATCCCTAACAACATTTGAGTGACCCTAATGGAACTTGAGTCACGATAAAAGAACGAGGATGATCATGTCGATGATGGATGATGGCAAGGATATTGATGATGATGATTAAGATGATAATAATGAGGTTGAGATGAATGACTATGATTATTATGATATATGATGATTCCAATGATGATGATGGCGACGTTGATGTACTCATGTATGCTGCTAATTATCATGGTTACGAGGGAAACGATATCAATGTCAATGATCATGATTCATGTGATAGTATTTTTGGATCTTGATTTATCGTAGTGGCACCTAAATGACCATAATCATGGAAATTTGGGTCTTGATTGATCCTATTGAGGGGTAAATTACCTTAATGTCACCTAAATTGCTCTAATGAAATTTGAGTGTCCCCAACAACAATTGATAGACCCTAATGGAATTTGATTGACCCTAACAACATGACGATGATGCATTACGATAGTTATGATGATGATGATGATGATGCACTTGAAGACGTTGATGATGACTATGATCACAACAATGATGTTGATTTATTGTATGCTGATGATGAAAATGACGATGTCAATGATGATGATGCATGTGGTAGCACTTCTCGATCCTAATTGAACCTAAATGCACCTAAATGTTTGTAACGACATAAGTGACCCTATTATCACCGAAATGACTGTAGTGACATCTAAATGAACCTAACAATTACATGACATGGATCCTAACGGCGATGAGTGATTTTGAACACTAATGGAATATGAGTGACTGTAATGACAACGATTATGATGCTTTTGTTGATGATGTACTTGATGATGACACTGAGGATGATGATGAAGATGATGTTGATGTACCATATGACATTGATGATGATGATGATGATGATGACGTTAATTTCTACAATGATGATACATGTGATAATGCTTCTAGATACCGATTGATCCTAGTGGAACTTAAATGTCTGTAATAACATATGAGCAACATATTAATATCACCTAAATGTCTCTAATGAAATTTAGTTGTCATTGACAACAATTGAGTGAGCTTAATAGTATTTGAGTGACTATAACAACATGACATGGATCCAAATGGTGATGATTCATGATGGACCATAGTGGCATATGAGTGACCCTATCAGCGATGATGGAAATGATGGGGTAGATGATGTACTTGTTGATGAGGATGATGATCACCATAATTTTGTCGATGGCGCACTTATTGATGTTGATGATGACGATGATGACAATGATGATGATGATGATGTTTATGAAATGTATGTTGTACTTGACAATGACATTCACTTGTCCTCGACAACATTTGAATGACTTAATGGCATTAAGAAAAACCAGTGTCAATGATTTGCAATATGTGGGAAAAAGAAGTTTTGTTTTGTTGGTCAATATTCTAAATTGAAATACTTGTCTAGACCTCCATTCCACATAGACATAGTTTTTATTCTATTTGAGTTCAATATATGCAGCATATTCAAGATTTTTCTCATTACTATATTGATTGATTTAAAATTAAAAAAACTAATATATAATTATTTAAAATTTGTTTTTTTATTAAATCTAAATAAAAAAATAAAGAAACAAATATATATTTATTATTACACAAATTTATAAAAGCTTATCAAATGCCTTTTCATAAACAAAGAAAAAGAAAACAAGAAGAGTTTCTAAGGCAACAAGTCCCTGCCAAGCAACTTTGCAAATAAAGATATAATAAGGTTTGGCTTATTAAAAAAGTATTGAAAATAAATGAAGGGAAAGACCTTTAGATCATTATCCTTGTCTTGACACATTTGATATTTTATGGTTGTTTCTATGCCTTGATCCAATTGATATTATAAGATGAGGATGTCTAGTTAGTTATGACTATGAGGTGAGGAAGTGCATGCATGCTAATCCTTAGTTATGATATGAGCTGAGGATTTAAAGAGAAGAGGATGTAAATTCATGTAATTTTTATATGTATTTTGGTAGTGAGTGCCAAGGACAAATGTTGTGAGAAACCACAAATGTTTGGAAGGACGGCAGGAGATTACATCATGATCGTGACACCCATCAAATTGAAGACTATTCTTGAGCCAATTTTTTATTTATTTATTTAAATTTATTAATAATCATTGTGTTGCTTTGGTCCAAATTTTTTTTCTAACTCATTGTTTCTCCATATCGCGTGCCTAATGACCCCTCTCTATATCAATGCATAAATCAACCTCTGTATAGTTTGTGATCCTAGTTGCATGCCATTATTTGTAGTTGCATAACATTGAGTGTTGTTTATATAGTTGTCGTGAGTCCATGATATTCATGCAAGAAATGAAGTCTTGTAGAGGAGGACTCATCAAACCGACCATTTGAATTTCATGTTGATGAAAAATGAGTGGACATTGGTAGCTAGGTTCACATAGGTAGTAGGCACAAAGTTTTGGGCTTGTTTCAGGCCTAGTAGTAAACTAGTAGTTGTTCTCCCTTGTTACAACTGCAGTTGTTGACATATGGACACACCTTATATTGTATCCCCAAGTGGCTTCAGAGTTAGAGTCACATCCTAATGGCCAGTGCCTCGTAGTGGTCAGTCATCACTCGATGTCTTACATAGCTAAGCACATAGTGCGTGACTGATTATATTTATGATATTTCCAATATTTTGAATTACAAGTCAAACTTTATAGCAAAAAAATTTCAATGTCTTGAGAAATTTATAGGGATGGGTAATTTCCAATGTTGCTCTTCTTTTGAAATGTTGATATAAACCATGTCCTTCTTAATTGGAAGAGTAAATTCAGATTTTTTTTTTTTTTGAAGGACAGTTTTAACTTTACACCTCTAGGAAGGACTAAAACCCTTTGGAAGGGTTCAAATTTAAATGATGAAGAAAACCATAGGTAAATTGACCCTAAATTAGGTGAAATTCTCCAATGGTTAACTAAAAGGAAAACAAATAGATAGGTTATCTTTTTATAAATATCAAAATTGATATGATTATTTACATTAATGAATATGAATCTAATTAAAATTGGCCCTAAGGTGGAGTTATCTCCAATGGTTGACTATTGTGTAGTAAGGAAGAGATTACTCAAATCTCTAAGCCAAGATCACAATATCAAATATTTAAGTTGATTATTTCTGTGAATATTGTGAACATCACTTGATACCAACCCACTTGGTTAAGTTGCCAAAACTACAACTACACCATTTCTCCAAATTACCATCTTCAAAATGAGAAATGATACCAAAAAATATCACTATAAAGACAAAATTATACAATAAAATTAGTATGAACTCCAAATCTCCTTCATAACTTACTGGTATTTAATATAGTTTTTGTCGAAAAATAACATAAATCTTCTTTATTTGATATAGATTTTGTGGAAAAATAACATAAATTTTCTTTGTAAATATTTTGAACTTTGCTTGATTGTCTCACTGAGTTGAGATGATTGTTGAGTGATCCAAAGGATGAGATATATGTTACTTGTTTCCATTTCAAATATTCCAAAACAAGGGGAAATACCGCCAAAGCCAGCACCGTCTTCACATTTGTTGAGACTAAGGGAAAGGGCGCAACAACTCATTCTCCAAACTGGGGCATAAGTCTAAAGTGTGCTGGAACTGAGGAATACATCGTACTAGATCTGCAACCTTGTTGAAAGCTAAGCTTTCACATACATTCAAGCATGCAGTAAATGCTCATACACAACCATCAAAGACCAATACTTGGGAAGGGACGTCCAATCCGATGTTGCATTATCTTTGGTAATTACTTATACATTATGAGAGAGGTTGGAGCAGTTGTACCCGCTCCAACTACTCATTTGTTAAGCTACATTTATCATTTAAACTATATACTTATATAAACATGATGACATTTAAGACAACAAGTGGCCCCCTCTACATCTCCCCCACAAACAAAATGTTTCTTCATCCCGAACAAAACAAAGAAATATGCATCAACCTCCTGGGTCTCTGCTACTACTGAAGTAGTCCTCATTGTGCATCAACCATGCATACCGGTCTGCATAGGTAACTCAGCCACAACAACCACCATCTTGATAGGAAAACACACATGTACAAGGCTCTACTGTGACTGGTTACTCTTCAGCCTCCATCTTCAATCTGGCAGTAGTCCATTGAAGTCTCACCCTCTCACAATGGCAAGCAACCATCTTCTTCCGCAATGAGGTCTTTTGGCTTAAAGCCTCACCCTGGCTCATCTGACCAGCATCTCCATCGGTTCAGGCATGCGAGGCCTTTTGGCTCTTCGACTTTCTATGCCATTTCTCTGTCTTCTAGCTTTCTGAGGTCACAACCTAGGAATAGTTTCGACATTTTGATAATGAGGGGTACATTGTCATCATTTCTCATTGAAGCGCTTTGCTGTGTAGGTGAATGATATTTAATTGAAGGCCATCGTCATCATCTTCTTCTGTCGTGAGAATTTGAATTTCCTGCAAAATTGTATGTTTTCTGCTCATGTGCATGGTCTTGGTTGTGATCGACTACTTTAGAATGACTCGGACTTATCTTATAATAGTCGACTAGATACTGACTTCATTACATAGGTGAGGAGATCGTTTGCCTTTAAGAAAGACTCACGTTTAACCTCCTCGACTCAATCAACACAAAACATTTAATGAATAAACATTAAACTCAACTCACAATGGTTGGCAAGAGACCAACTTGATTTACATAAAATGGAGGGGATTGCCTGCCTCAAAAAAGACTCACGTTTAACCCCCTCTAACACAATGACTTACATAAATAATTAAAGTAGGGTTACTTAATGGCACAATCAACCATTATAGGATCAACAACATATTCCTATTGACCAAAAGCAATGTTATCAAAAGTATGCACTTTGCTCGACTTACAATTCACTCTTTGGCCTACCTTGAAAGACAATCGACTGACCATACTTTTACAATAACATTGGCTTATTGTGTTAATAAAAATATTATAAATAGTACATCGACTGGGTCATATTGACCGACCCAAAATTATAGAAACCGATGAAAAGATAAAGATCGTATGTATCAACCATATAAATGGAAACAACTTGTAACCGACTACTCCACCACATAATTTTGTTCTTTCTTGCACAATGAATTGGACAATTCCATGTTCAGTAATTTTAACACGTGCATCTATTAACAGTCGTTGTTTCATTGCATCTATTTCGGTATATCTTTGCACACGTGAGCCATCATCGACAGGTCAAATAGGTGTATAGTTTGCATTTGTCACTGCGTCCCTGTCTGTCATTAGGCCACTCTTGCTATTTATAATAACAACAAGCACACAAAGTCCAGTCACATTTGTTATTTACTCATAGTACCTCCTCCTCGTTCTCTTTGGCTTTCAACCACTGGAGCAGAGCCATGGACACCATCAAACAGGTGTGATTGGTTTCGGTTCCTTGGCATGGGAGACAACAAAGATGCCAACTCCAAACGCGCGCTACAGGCTATCTGATCCTTTACTATAGCAGTATATCTGATTAGCAATAATACTTCCCACAAGCTGCTGCAATCGATATTTGTGATTAGAGGCTCAATCAGTGAACGAAGTATCCCATTATTGAAGGCTCGACCACCCTCCGGTTCGACTGGCTTCCATGGCTAGCGGTCGCGGTCAATATGAGGCTTTTCAACATTATTTTTCTCCTCAACAACATCAATTCTTCATACACGTTGAAGATTATGCATCATAATTTCCATATAATCGATCACTAATTCCTCTATTAATGCAACCGTCTTTGGCAATGGCTTTGGGTGATCGTCGAATCCATACATCATTTGAACCAATTATGCATGAAAGATCCCTTTTTTATAAAATCATTTTCGGCCGCGCCGAGAAGGTTTAGGTTTGTCAGCAACGGCCTTGGAGGAGAGTCCAGACGCTGATGAAGACGCCTTCTTCATATTTTTTAGGAATGCGTTCTGTTCTAAATTCGCTCCTCCTCCCTTTTAATCATTTTTTTTCCTATTCTCTCATGTACCCCAACACCAGTCAGCAGCTCGAGACAGAAGCTACCGATTATTCTAGTGGTAGAAGTCCTCCTCCACTAAAAGGCTGTGAGAATGGAGGATTCGCAAAATAATTATGGTACCAGACACGTAATTTCAGCGGCCGATTGTCCATTTTGAATGCGTCACAGTGCACCACACAGAATTTTTGCAGACAGGAAAAAGATCTATAAGAGACACTTGCGGCTTTAAATTTCATAGTTGCGACCAGATATATGCCGGTAAAAGTTCCACTCCGACCGTTCTTTGACCTTGTTCAAGCAATTTCTATCCATAAGTTTGATTCGCGAACTCCTTTTTCCTGGGTTACCTCGACGGATTATTGCTTCTTGCAGGTATTTTCATTTCACGTTCATTTTAAATTTTCGAATATCAAAGGTTTTCTTTCTTCTTTAGTCTAAACTGTAATATTTTGGCTCGATCCTTCTCGCAGACAACTTCTTTATACATGCACAAGCAGTCTTTAATTTCATGCATGTCTGCAGGTTTTTCTTCTTCTCACGATTCTTTTCAGGTTCGAACCGATCTCCATCCGCTGCTGCTGTCACCCAGACCAAACGAAGAATGGCAACGACGCCAATGTTGAAAGGTAAGCTTTCACATACATTCAAGCCACACAGTAAATGCTCATACACAGCCATCAAAGACCAATACTTGGGAAGGGACGTCCAATCTGATGTTGCATTATCTTTGGTAATTACTTATACATTCGGTAATTACTTATACATTATGAGAGAGGTTGGAGCGGTTTTACCTGCTCTAACAACTCATTTGTTAAGCTACATTTATCATTTAAACTATATACTTATATAAACATGATGACATTTAGGAAGGCAAGTGGCCCCCTCTACAAACCTTCACAAGTAGCTGAAAGGCTGAGATTGATCCTCAAATATGTTGCAATCTGAGATAAGAATGCAAGGTGCGTCCACTCTAAAACTGGTCTCCATATCTGCTCAATCACATACAATGGGGTTACTTCTAGGCATTTTGAGGCAAACAAAATTTCAGGAGATTATTAGTTTGTCTGACAGTTTTAGTCCAAGCATCATTACGTACTTCCCGGCGTTTTTTGACCTCTAAACAATAGCCTCAAGTAGTGAGAGGTTTCACTTTTCAAATCTAGACAAAGTTTCGGGGCATCCAAGCAAGGTCGATCCACATCCCTGTAGTGGTCGTTTCAAGTTCCAGATCTTGGAGATGCCTTATCTGAACTGCCTTCTCCTCAATCTCGACTAGCAATAACATGAACATCGTCCATATCTCTGAAAATACATGCAACATTTTGATTGGATGCATCACAGAATAAGGGGCAGGGTTGTATGTTATGCATAGCCTCTGTAATGGATCAGAGTTGCAATAGTAAGAATATGGAACCAGAGCAAGAATATATGTTGAAAGACTAGTGTAATTAAAAGATATCAGTGTCTTGATATCCTACAGTTGATCCATCATTTACACCAGCCCCATAATGATTTGGATTGGTCCTAAGTGCAACCTGAACGAATAACAATTTTTCATTTCATGATCTTATAACCCATGAGTTGTTTTTCCTAGACCCAATATGTGGACGATAAACGTTGCAGTGAAAGAACCCTTGATTTCTCACGCGAATTGACTGATCAGTTGGGCACGCGATGGACAACTTGCATTTCATTGCGTGATTTTCTCAGAGTCATGGAGAACATTGAGTTCCTAGTAAACCTGGATGCCTTATTTTTTTATCATCGTTCCATTTCATGGGATTCCCACGTTTGGGGGTGGTTGGATTATTTGTGGAACAGTGGAGGAGTAGGGAGCGCTTAGAGAGAGGGACTCTTCCTAAACCCATTACAAGGATTTGGGAGGGAAAGGGGAGGTACAATGCAATTATTGCAGGATTTGGGAGGGAAAGGGGAGGTACAATGCAATTATTGCAACAAATCCGTTAGTTGGGGTATAGATTGTCCAAATTAACATATCGCTCAAAGACATGGAAAAGATGTAAGAGAATGTCTAAGTGTCCCTGTAAATGAATATAGTTTATATACCATCGAAGTTGTAAAAAAAAAAAAAAAAATTAGGGTTTGAAATTAGTGTTGTTTGTGGTTATTTTTTCTGCCTATGATCCATAACAGAGATACTCCTTTATTTCATTACGAGCAAACTTTCCAAGTACTGTTCGAGTATTTACCTGGATCTAGGTTAGGAAACATAATGAGTTGTGTGAACCAAAAATATTATGAATCTCTGCCTACCGCTTGTTGCACCATTTTATGCTCTGCCTACCGCTTGTTGCACCATTTTATGTTGTCAAACCACTAATGATGTGAAAATTGTAACCTTCGCTTATGTGCAGGTTGAACACGAATGGTGTGAAAAAAGTTAGTGGCAGCGGGTACCCGTGTTGACGCCGTCCGGCTACAGGTGGTCAATTTGAAAAAACAAACCAGATTTAAGTAGTTCCGGCATCTGAAATCCAATCATCTGCAAAATACAAACATTGATTTCGAACGTGGGTGTAATTGGAGATGCGGGGTATCGAACCCCGTACCTCTCGCATGCAAAGCGAGCGCTCTACCATGTGAGCTACATCCCCATGTTCTGTCCGTTTAAGGGTTCGCAAAAATTCAACCCAGTGATGGCATTTACCAGGCTTTTTGCAAAATTATATAAAATTTGATAGCAGTGTCCACACATTTTAGATAGCATAAGATGCAGTGTTCGTTGCTTCTTTGAGATTTTGAGTGAGAGAAAATCCTGACTTGTTGCACACTTAAATGTACTTAGATGTCAAGAATATTCGATCAAAATATGTCGATTAATTTGTGGAAAAGAAATTAAAATATGACCATTTTCAGCTGCAATTAAGGAAATCTTATCTATATAAAAAGGAATGACCACTTAATTGTATACGCTCTTCTTGCTCCACTGTGTGACCGCTGGAGAAACTCCGTAGATAATCTTCTCGCAGAGTATATGATTTAAATAGGCAAAGCATTTAAACTATTGTGGCCTATTAAGCAGGCAGTTAGTTAGAGCGTCGTGCTAATAATGCGAAGGTCGCAGGTTCGAAACCTGCATAGGCCATTAATTAATTTGTTTTATGCGGTCCGGACTGACGTTTAGAATTTGGCAAGATGAGGTTAATTCCGTTTTTGCAAGGCAATAGCTGAAATTAATAATGGTACCTCATTCGATTTGACTTTGCTTAGATCAAATTTGCCTAACTTTTTTATCCAATTTGCTTTGATCAGATGAAGTAAACTAGTGAACCGACCATTTGCACTCATCGGACGACCTGGCTCGTGTGAACGGTCACGTCCAACGTTGCCGATCGTCCAATCGACGCAAATGGTCGAGCAAATAGGTCCCGGCTGATCAAGTTTGCCAACTGTTTTTATTCAATTAGGTTCACTTTGCCTTTGCGAATGTTTTATTTTGGTTTTTGACCGAACACATGTGCCTATTAAGTACTAGATTGATAATCTAAGAGTAAAGGAAAGTGTTTATCTATTATTTTCTTGAGCTCCATCCATCTCATATGAATAAACTCGCTACTATTATGATAGTTCTTGAGTAAACATTTGGGTTAAACTTAAATGCATAATATTTAGTTAGTAAATCAAAGCAACTCTCGTATCACCTTGGTTTCTACTCACCCTTTTTGTATACACAATACTTATATATAAATAAAAAGGGTGAGGAATAATGTGAAATACATGGGAAGTTACAAGATTTATAAATAGTGTGGAAAGTACAAGTAAACCTGTCGGAGTTATAGACAGTTGCTGGAAACAGGGTTATGTGTGTAAGATACTGAGGCACCTTCATCGAAGCTATGGCTCTGGGCGTTCACTAACAGTAAACAAATGCCGAAAAAAAAGAGATGAGGAAAACACTAATGTGGATGTCTGTTAGTTATAAAAGTGAAAGAAACATGGTCAAACCAATACCCTTTAGAAATGTATGGCCGATCAAAGAAATTGACCTCACCTATTGGCTATTTAAAAATGGTATGTCAAGTTACAAGTACTTGAGATTTGGGTTCATATATTTTAGGAAACTTGGAATCATTGTGGTACACATGACTTTTGGAAAATTTCCTTTAGTTATTGAGCTTATTTCCAACTTTCAGAGAGTCCTTAGTTTTGTTGACAAAGAGAACTATTTCATCGAGAGTGTTGTCAATTGTTGTAGCCACAACATCTTCCCTTTACATTGCTTAATAAATGCCCCCCTCCCCTCCACCAAAATTTTTAAGCCTTAATGCCTAACCTATTACTATTAAGGGCCTAACGTATATTCTTTATCTACTTTAGGGAAGTTAGGGGTTTGATTTTTATTAATTGTTTATCTTTCACTATATCCCTTAAACCTTGTACATATTGCTTTCATGACTAGGTCTTGGTTTTCTAATGCTCCGTCTACCCTTTGATGTGTTCCTTGTAAGTAGTCATGTGAGACTCTTTTATCAATCAATTATGTTGATTGAATCTTTTGAGTTAATGTTTGAATGACCTTTAACTTTTATTTTGCTATGATGACTTCATTCTTTATCTTGTACCTCGAAGTAATGTTGCAAATTTGAAAAGAAGAGGTGCTTATACAATGATGAAGGAAATACATAAGACATAAATGTCTACAATAATGATGTCAAAACAAATAGATGCCAAGGTGTGCTATTATTGAGGAAAGGCACTTGAACACTGATCTTACACTATGATCATGATCTTGAGTCGTACTACTTAAGATCAAGTCCAAGTAGTCTAAGATGACTTCTATAATGCATCATTAATTATTGTTTAGCATACCTAGGTATCATTTCGTTGAGGCTTTTAGGATTATTGGAGTTACTAATTGCCCCTTTGATTTTAAGGTTTGATCATTCTATCATTATATTTGGCTTTGTTCTTTGCATGCTTATGGATGCCATGACGAGGTGGTGTAGGGATAAAGAATGCAATTTAAAGCATGATCTTATATGAATTTCTTACTGCAATTTAATAATCTTCTCATTCTTTAGGAAATTCAACAAGTTGTCCCCTTAACGGGTTACATGTTAATTCATTGGTTTATTTTTAATGCTTTGGAAGACTTGCATTTATATTGACGTTTGCAAGGAAACCCAAATTTCTATGCGTGCAGCAGGCTTGGAACTCCTTTCCAAACCATGGAAACTTCAAGTTTTTCCTTAAGAAACCCAAGTTTCTTCATATACCTACTTTAACTTTGAAATGTACACCCATGGGAAACCACTAATTTTATTCATCTTGGTAAAATTAATTTTCCTCGTCCCTTTTATTAGTTTATGTTTCTTTTATCCAGATCCAAGCATCCAACCACGTTGTCCTTGTTAACCATATTTTATATTCCTATATATGGACCACTAGAACCCAGACTCATCCAAATTTTGATCCTTATTGACTCCAACATCTTGAATTCAAACATCACGAGTTTTCATCATCCAAGTACTTTTCTCTCCAACCCAAATGCTAGATGTAGAATCATGAACTTTGTCAATGGAAACTTGATGTCACATACCCATTCCTGCATGCATATTAGTTTTATCAAAATTTTCAAACATCCAAATTCCAGATTCCATCCAATGTGGCATTTGTGGAACTTGTGCAGCTTCATAAGCCATTCTTATTGTACTTGTACCTCCTACGAGAGATTATTCTGTTGTAATTATTCATTGTAAACCATGGGAAAAGAATAGAAAAATGAAAGAATAAAAATAAATTAAATTTGTATTTCCCCAAGGTAGGTCGGCCCCAGTCAAACAGGCAAGTCGGCCCCGATGATTTTTCACTAGGAAAATCAGTATAAATAGAGGCACCCCTCCTCATTATTTCACACATTCTCATCTACTCACTCAGATATAAAAGGTGCACTCCAACAGTTTAGGAGAGTGTTTTTTGGGGTTATATCTATGAGAGACATTCTCTCTCTCTCTCTCTCTCTCTCTCTCTCTCTCTCTCTCTCTCTCTCTCTCTCTCTGTTATCAGAAGATCATTATCTCTATACGAAGGTTTGTTGGGTTTTTTCTGATTGGGTTTCCCAGGATAAATTCTTGTGTTATTTGTTTCTATGCTTTGTCTATATTCTAGATATCATTTTGTTTATTTGCAAATAAGATATACTACTATAATCTTGTAAAAACTAACATGGTATCAGAGCAATACTAGAAGAAGTCATTGTCGAAAAACTGTTGAAACTCTGTCAGATCTAGTGTTTCATCTTTCAAAGCCTTTACTCAACCTTTTGGCAAGAAAAGAGCCTTGGAAACTTCTATCTAATGAGGGTGCATCTTTTGGTGAACGCAGAACTCAATTCTAAGAAGTTTCAATTTTGACCTAATTATGTTGTTCCATAAATTAGGGTTTTTAGTTTCGTACTAATCAAGACACTGCTTTGGCTCAACCTCACCTCTCCCAAAACCGCCTTGACTATTCACATCTATCTGTGAGGTTAGTTTCATCAAATTCAAAATTTGATTAATTTTGACCTAACTCCTGCTAGGGTTTTTGGTTCAGATCTGCAGACAACATAATTGGAATGAAGGTTGAAGATCGTCTTGATGGGGCTACCAACTTCATATCCTATAATTCTATGGTTCTTCTCATTCTTGAAGAACATTATCTCTTAAAATTTGTCAATGAGAAAGTTCCAGAACTAGAAGTGGAAGTAGCTAAGTCCCAATGGAGGAAGGGTGATGCGAAAGCAAGAAGGGTTCTGGTGGACCCAATCAAAGACCACCTCATTCTGCAAATATCATAAAAGATGACAGCTAGAAATATGTTCATAACCTTGAAGAATTTATTTTAACACAGTAGTATCAATGTGACTCTCGGATTGATGAACAAACTACCAAATATGAAGATCACCAAAAACATTCCCTCATATTTCATGAGGATCACCGAACTTCGGGACAAGCTAAGGTCCAGTGGAGAAAACCTTGAAGAAAAGGAGATTGTCATGAACAACCTAAATGGTCTTCCATCATCTTGGGACCATAAGTGATCGAACCAAGTTACCCAAATTCGACAAGTTATGGGAAAACTACACTCAAGAAGAAACCAGGATTGCTGCAAGGCAAAGACTCCATGGTTCTCAAGTTGAGGAGAATCAAGAATTCATCACTCACGCTAAGAAAGGAATGGGAAAAGGAAGGAATTTTCAAAAACACAAGCACCAAGCTAGGAGACCAAGTCCTTCTCTAGATCATAAGGAGAAGAAGAAGGACCTATCATGCATACAATGTTATAGGTGTAAGAAATACAACCATTATGCAAGATAATGTAATAGTTCAAGTAAGAGGAAGCTTGAAGCCTCAATCGCTGATGTTGATGAAGACACTTCTCACAAGAAGGAAAGGAATGCTGATCGCTCAGAGTTCTTCTTCTAAAAGAATGATATGAAGATCCAAGCATTAATGATCTTCCAACAAGCATACAAAGATCAACAGACTCTGGCTATGGAAGACTTTCAACAAAACAACCAAAAGATAAGTATTTGATCTTACATACTCTAGTATATTAGATCTGGTTAGTCTTCAATATGTTTTACACATATCTACATTCCTAGATTCAGGAAGTAATTGAGCATGTGGTTCCTTTATTAACATGTAGGCTTATGTAGTGTTTGTTATACACATGATTGTTTAAATAGCCTGTCATGTTGCACAACCCATCTAGGATGACAACTCCTTTATAACATACTTGTAGAAGTATACACTCTTAGTGGTATGTTATAATGGAGACCGTAAGCATCCAAATAATTGCCACATGTGTGTTGTGTCGAAACATTGACTAAAATTTTCCTACATTATTTTGTTGATACATTGATTATGAAATATTGCTAACCATCTAACGTGATTTAACTTGTAGGGAATTCCATGATCTACAAGGACATATGATCCCATTGATATACATATGGATTGGAAGCATAAAGCCTCTAGAAGCATGACTTATGACTCTCGGACCAAGAATTATCTCATGCAGAGATTTGGTGATCAGAAGCGAAAGGCTTCTACAAATGTCGGTCTATCTGCTGATTCAACAAGATTTACTCAACCAATTTCTAAGATACATAGGTGTTAGATTTTTATCATTTAATCAATATGATTGAGGATCTTATCTGAGAGAATAACATGCACAGCTATAATCACAAGAGACAAGAGACACAAAGAGTTTTCCTTGGGGAAACCATAAGTAGAAAACCCCGCAACTTCCTCAGAGATAGAATGAGCACCACTAGAAAAAGTAAAACATAAAAACACAAAGATGATCTCCAATAGCTGATCTCTATCTCACTTGTGCGAGCTCCTCCTCTCTCACTCACACGTTACAGTTGAGTGAGTGTGTGTCTCAAATAGAGAGGCTCACTCTCTATTTATACTAGTTTCTGACTTGACAATTACTTACCATGGATGAATTCTCTAGGAGAGTCTAATAACCCTAGTGCCCCACAACTGTGGGGACTTTTTCCCCCATCAACAAGGAGGTTTAACCTCTATGAATTTACATGACTTGATTACATTAATGATTCTCCCGATAGGAACATCGGGGACCAATGAAATACAATATATGAAATATACAAGTGAATACATTCCGAAGTTACAAATACATCAACACTCCCTCTTAACTAGGAAGGTATTCTCTTAACACTATTCATCAGCACAAGTCTTCATCACTAGATCATCATTGGATCATCATCAAGGTTGGATCATCACTGGATCATCATCATTTCTCCCGCTATCTCGATCAAATGGTTCTATCTCTCAATTCTACTCGTCGCATGAATTTCTACAGATCTAGCCTTTTCTCATGTTGGTTGTAGGCCTAGCCTCCATGTAGGTCTTCATCTTCGTCAACACTTATATCTGACCATTGAGGAACACATCCAGCATCCATGTCAGAAAGGACCACCCAACACTTATATCTAACCATGGGAGGAACACATACAACATCCATGTCAGAAAGGAACGCCCAACACTTATATCTGACCATGGGAGGAACACATCCAACATCCATGTCAGAAATTCCCAGCACTCACATCTGACCATGGGAAACCCAACCTTCCACCATGTCAGAAAGGCTTATCACTTACATCCGACCATGGGAGGCCCAGCCTGCCACCATGTCAGAAAGGCTCAGCACTTACATCCAAACATGGGAGGCCCGACCTTCCACCATGTCGGAAAGGATCAACACTTACATCTGACCATGGGAGGAACACATCCAACATCCATTTCAGAAAGGCTCAACACTTATATCTGACCATGGGAGGAACACATCCAACATCCATGTCAGAAAGGCTCAGCACTTATATCTAACCATGGGAGGAACAAATCCAACATCCATGTTAGAAAGGCTCTACAGTTACATCTGACCATGGGAGGAACACATACAGCATCCATGTTAGAAAGGCTTAGCACTTATATCTCACCATGGGAGGAACACATCCAACATCCATGTCAGAAAGGATTTGCACTTACATCTGACTATGAGAGGAACCATTCCTACCACCATATCAGAAGGGCTCTGCACTTACATCTGACCATGGGAGGAATCAATCCTACCACCATGTTAGAAGGGCTCTGCACTTACATCTGACCATGGGAGGAACTAATCCTACCACGATGTCAGAAAGGAACACGAACTCATCACTTCCCCTTGAAAGGAACCTTGATCTAGAAAACACCAAGCTTCTCCCTGAAGTACTCAAACTTCACTTTGGCTAATGGCTTGGTCAACACATCAGCTATCTACTCGTCCGTCGCAACATACTAGAGCTGCACTACTCCTCTCTACACCATATACCTAATATAGTGATATTTGATCTCAATATGATTCAACTTGTCATGGAACATCAGGTTCTCCAACAACTTCACACAACTCTGATTTTCCCAATATATACAAGTAGCATCCAACTGGAGATCAAACAAATAAGATAGTAGCTTCCTCAGCCACACTGCCTCACAACTAGCCGAACAAGCTGCGACATACTCTACTTCGGTTGTACTCAATGCCACGCAGGATTGCTTTCTTCTAAACCAAGAGATCACACCTAATCCCATATTGAAGCAACACCTTGAAGTTCTCTTCCTATCAATGGAACTTCCTACCCAATCCTAATCCACATAACCTTTCAGGTTAATCTTTTGATTCACCCCATACTTGAGCCCATAATCAACTGTACCCTTTAGGTACCTCAGAATATGCTTTGCAGCAATCAGATGAACATGTCTCGGATCTATCAGGAACTGGCTCAATGTGTTCATAGAAAATCAAATATTTGGTCTCATATTCGTCAGGTACATCAAGGACCCAATCATCTGATGATACATCGTAGCATCAACTGACTCTGATGAAGCATCACTCAATAGCTTTAGGTTCGATGCCATAGGTGTGGTCATGGCCTTGCAGTCCATCATCTTGAAACTATTCAGGATCTCAACTGCATACTTCCATTGTCCCAGGGAGATTCCTTCTGTATTCTACCACACCTCCATGCCTAGAAAGTAGTGCATCATATCCAAGTCTTTCATGTCGAACTGGACAACAAGTCTCCTTCTTGCAACTTTAATGAGTTCCTCTTTTCTGTCAGGAACAAGTCATCGACATATAATAGGAGCATCACTGGTATTCTGCCTTCAACCTTGAAGTAAAGGTTGGAATCTGCTTTACTCTCAGTAAATCCTAGAGCCATCAGTAAGCTGTCCATCATGTCGTACCATGTCGAAACTCAGGATCTTCTGCAGTCACTCCCTCTGAAGTGGAGCATCATTCTCCCTCTTCCTTTCATACTCTGTGTATTGAAACATTTTGTACTGGAGTGACAAGTAGCTTCCTTTGCTACTAATATTCTATGTATCCATCTAGGGTCACTGGATACCAAGATCCTCTATCTTGAACCTTTTCAAAAGTTCTTCTCGCATCCATCTGTGAGTTTTTCATCCTCTATAGGCTTTCATCTTCAACCTTGTAGCAAAGGTTAATATCTTCATCACTCTAGGTGATCTCCAAGCTCCTCATTTATGTTTTATCCCATGGGTGCCTTCTGAGCTCGTATAAGACCTTCTTTAATTTGCACACATGAGTCTACCTGTCATGTGTCTTAACTTCCAGTGGATGCAAATGTCTCTTCGTAGTCTATGCCTTCTTTTCATGAGAAGGCTCGTGCTACGAATCTTGCCTTGTATCTCACGATATTTCCATCTACTGCATGTTGGATCTTGCAGATCCGTATGGAAGAGACTACAGACTTCCCTTCATGTCTCGATATCGCATCCTAGACATCATTCTTCTTGAACCGACACTCTCTTTCCCTTTCTTCTTGGATACTTATTCATAGCTAGAAGGCTCAACATCAATGATGTCGCTCAACAGTGTCCCATAACTGGAGTGTGTTTGAGGCCTCTTGAAGTCTCGTCATACTATTCTTCATTTTGGATTATTTCTTGAACTGTCGTCACTTGTTCTTCAGAACAAGTCTCATCCTTCTTATCTTGTAGGCGATTGTACACGATCTTTCCTACAAGTCAAATACATTAGTTGTATGGTTAGAAACATTTCATAAGGCATATTCATAGTGGCAAATTCTTATGCATAAAGATATAATCATGCAACTACTTTAGCCAATATAACATTCATCCATATCTCATGGAAACTTTCTAGATTCCTTTCATCTCTACCATGACATCATTGAGATTGTGCACTAATCCAATATGTCAGCAAAGAGGTTTCATTCTAGATAAGTAGCAATGGAGATTTGTATAGCACCATGAGCTACTTACCCATCACATGCATATTAGTAGTATATTGTCATTAATGCAAACATTCTATCATGCATAATACATCAACTAAATATAAACAAATGCATAACAAAACAATATCATGAAATGACAATTGAATACTTATCTTTATTTGTTTCATTGGTAGACTCCTTATTTTAGCTTCATAATCTTCTTCATTCATAAAAACACCATTTCTTATCCAAATGATAAGATGGATAATAGGTTCTTCAAGAATTGAGTTCTTCATATTCCTCATCGCTTGAGGGATCTTCTTTGAATCGTGAGCGCTTGATCTCCAGTTGCTCCCATCTTCTCTTCTCTTATTATGAGTCGAGCTTCTTCTTGTGCGCACTCTTCCCAGAGTCTACTGAAAGTAATCGCTTCCTTCTGGCACACATTCATCGAATGGATGAATCCCAATGTCCCACGATCCTGGGAGGCCATTCAAAGTGGTTGTAACAATATCTTATTCTTCTTCGATTGCTTCGTCATAGCATCGAACAGTTCCTTTTGGTGTCTTCAAGGATGATACATGAGGGATGAGCTCATCTTTAATAGAATATGCAATGATTCTCTTGGCTCTAGCCTTAGCCTCATCTCCCTCTGGCTCTTATAACTTCTTTACTGAAATACTGATCTAAGTCAATTTCTTCAAGGATCACGGAGTTCCTATAGTTATTCCAATTTATATTCTTCCCTTCAAAATATATTGGTCAAGGAATCAAACATATCTTTAGGTGTATTTAAGGAAGACACTTGTGGTATAAGGTGATCCTCTTGGCCTTGACTAAGTTCTTCTTTTGTAAGGCCTTAGCCTCATCTCCCTCTAGAACTGGAACCTCTCCACTTATGTAGGTGTCCAATTAATTTTCTTCAAGAACCGGTGAGATCCTATACTTCCATGCTTGGAAGTTGTCAGATTCACCAAGATTGTCATCAAGCTGGTGTGATTAGTCATTTTGAAATGGGAACCTCAAATGTAAATATCAAAAGATTAGATCTTACCGATTTGAGGTGTCCGTCCTAATTCTGAATCTGGATGACCTAGGGTTTGTCAGAGAAACCCTAATTTCAAAAATTGGAATCTTTCTGATATGATTGGACAGAAACATATGCCTCCTGAAGGTGAGCCAAGCAGCATACTCATTTTCCCAAAACTGTGATCAGAACTGCAAAATATCCGATGCCCTATTTTTCTTCAATTTCTTCTGCAAAATTTCCTGATATTGTTTTTGTAATATATCCAAAATTACTATTCCTTTGAGTCTGAAACTTCGCACTGGGGTATCCTCGTCGGTTATCTTTCCAACACTATAGTTTTTTGTAGAATTGGTTTCACCAATTGGGATTTATGAGATTTTTCCCAAGGTGACTTATTTCAGGACTGTTCAGCATAGCGAACTTGTACAGACTTCCACATGTCACTATTTCAACTTCATGGTATGAAAATTTCACCATAGAAAGTAAAGTATGTACCATATCTAGAACATATTACAAAATTTCATTTGGACCTTCGTAGCCCAAGATATAGAAATTCTCCCTAGGTGTCTTGTTTAAGGATGAATCCTAGGAGAGGGTGGAACCCTTATTTTGAGGAATCATATTGCCCAGAATATAGTAAATCAGAGGCTAAAAGTTTTACAAAATGTTCAAAACGAACTTTTCTTTGGCCTGTAAAAATTTCAGCTTCTGATCCTTCTACAATCTCGAGATAGAGCGAATGTACCAAAACTACTTGTTTTAGTATTTTAGGGTTTTCTTGGTCTGCGGTCAAATTAGGGTTTGAATTTCCCATAGTTTTACCCAACCAAAAATTTCGATATTTGTCTCTAAATTTAGATTTTGAGGAGGAGAGAAATCCTATGCTGGGCTCACTCAAAAATTCCTCTTCTGTGAAAATCCCTAATTTCCTGCAGCATTGACTGAAAATGCTTGGAATCAAATTCTGCTTCGACAGAAAGATGCACCCTTCAATGGAGAGTTAGCCTAGCCTCCTTTTGCTAATGATTTGTGGAGAGAGACCCAACAAGTAAGAATCCCTATCTTCTGCAGCTTCACAGTGTCTTCTTCTCAAGTTAGCTCTGATACCATGTTAGTTTTTTATCATTTAATCAATATGGTCTAGGATCTTATCTGAGAGAATAACATGCATAGTTATAATCACAAGAGACAAGAGACACAATGAGTTTTCCTCGGGGAAACCATAAAGGAGAAAACCCCACAACTTGCTCAGAGATAGAATGAGCACCACTAGCAAAGGTAAAACCCGAAAACACAAATATGATCTCCGACAATTGATCTCTCTCTCACTTGTGCGAGCTCCTCCTCTCTCAATCATGCACTATAGTTGAGTGAGTGTGTGTCTCAAATAGAGAGGCTCACTCTCTATTTATACTAGTTTCTGACTTGACAATTACTTACCAGGGCCGACTTCTCTAGGAGACTCTAATAACCCTAGTTCCCCACAACTGTGGGGACTTTTCCCTTGATCAACAAGGAGGGTTAACCTCTATGACTTTACATGAATTGATTACAATAATGATTCTCTCAATAGGAAAATCAGGGACTAATGAAATACAATATATGAAATATACAAGTGAATAAATTTGAAGTTACAAATACATCAACAATAGGGAGTTATCCCTCAAAGATGAGGATCCCGGTCTATGATAGAAACCTGACAACACCACCGTCTTGAGTTGAATAAGACAATTGAAGGATCCTTGATAAACCTGGTTGTCACCAGGATGGATACTTACTTCATATATTTCCATTCTACGTTCATGTGCCCAAGTTAAAACCTTCAGGAAAGAGGGGAACATTCATGGGACACCACAAGCCTTCAAAGGATTGTAAAATATACATCCCAGGATCGAGGCAACTCGAAGTCAGTCGGGATGTAACCTTTGAATAAGAGATGGCTATTCGAAAAGGAAGAGGATATGATATGAAGATCAATGAGGATGAAGAGATGACATCATCTCCACCTCCATAAATTAAGAGGGAGTATGAAGAAAGGAATGAACTGATTAGTCCCAATGATCTAGTTGAGTTAGATGATGCTCCCACCAATATGGTAGTAATATGGAAAAGACCTATATGGGAACAACAAACGTTGCAGGATGCAGAGGGGAACAAATCTCCACGTGGAATCCACCGGGAAAGAAAAAGACATCATTGGTTCTCGATTTACGTAGCCTTGATGAGTCACATCATTGAATTAGAACCCACCACATACGAAGAAGCCTCCAGACACCAAGTCTAGAAGGATGCCATAATGGAGGAGTTCCATTCCATCATGAAGAATGACATATAGGAGGTTGTACCGATACATGAGAGGAATTCAATAGTGACCTCCAAATGGATTTCAATATTAAACACAGAGCATATGGTAGTGTGGAGAAACACAAAGCCATATATTTTTCTAGAGGATTCTCTCAGAAAGAAGGAATTGACTATGATGAGACATTTTCTCATGTGGCTCGATATGCTTCCATTAGAACCATCATTGATATTGCTTCAAATATGGGATGGAAGCTACGTCAGATGGATGTGAAGACCTCCTTCCTCAATGGTATTATCGAGGAAGAAGTTTACATCCAACAACCAAAAGGGTTTATTGTCCATAATAAATATTCTCACATATGTAAACTGAGAAAATCATTATATGGGATAAAGCAAGCACCTCATACTTGGTATGGATGAATAGATGGATACCTAGTAAAATTGGGATTCACCAAGAGTGATGCAGATCCCAATATTTAATACAAGATTGAGGATAATGAGCCATTGATTT
Source organism: Pseudotsuga menziesii (assembly GCA_001517045.1). Lineage (NCBI taxonomy): Eukaryota > Viridiplantae > Streptophyta > Pinopsida > Pinales > Pinaceae > Pseudotsuga > Pseudotsuga menziesii. The sequence goes on from LPNX011018896.1 coordinate 153,115, forward strand.
TGGGCTTGATAATGGACGAGTTGTTTCTCATAGGAAATTAGAAACTAATTGAATGGTGTAAAAAGAAGCTCGCCTATGAATTTGAAATGAAGGACATCAGATTGATGCATTAATTCTTGGGATTAGAAGTATGGAAGAGGCATGATTAAATTTTCCTAAGTCAAGGAAAATACACCATTGATATTTTGAAGAGATTCGGGATGTTGGACTGCAAGTCCATGGCTACCTCGATGGATGTAAACTTCAAGAAATTGAAGGGTTCCACTCCAAATTCTGATATGATTGATCCTTCCATGTATCACCAACTGATTGGCTCTATGATGTATTTGACAAACACCAGAAAAAATATATTTTTTGTTGTGAACACCCTTATCTAGTTTATGAGTGATCTAAGGTAGATTCATTAGGTTTCTGCAAAACATGTTCTCAAATACTTACATGGAATTGTGGGATATGGTCTAAGATATGCTTCAAGATGTGATACGATATTGCAAGTATTTTCTGACTCAGATTGGGTTGTGTGTGTTGCAGATAAGAAGAGTACTACTAGATGTTGCTTCTGTTTGGGTTATGCAGTAATCTCCTGGTATAGCAGGAAGCAGACCTCAGTAACACTTGGCACCGCAGAGGCCGAGTATATGGCTGCTAATTCATAAACTCGAGAAGTAGTATGGATTCAAAAACTCCTTATAGGATTGTTTGGTCAGATTCTAGGACCAACTGTAATTCACTGTGACAATCAAATTTGTATACAAATGTCAGTTAATCCTGTATTCCATGATAAGACAAAGCATATCGATATATAATATCACTACATTCGTGATATGGTGCAGAAAAGAGCGATTGAGTTACAAAATGTTCTAACATATGACCAGACTGCAGATATTCTTACCAAGCCTATTCTGATGACAAATTTTAAATACTTTTATAGAAGACTTGGAGTAGAAGAAAATGAATCCCTCGTAGAGAGGGAAAGTAGAGACTGATATCTATGATGATTTCCAACAGGAGCCTCTACTTGTTATAGATCTCAACCAGGTATGTGATAAATCCCATCGGCATTGTGAGATGGGTAGGTGGAAGATAGTTGTGTGCACAGTTGACCACTATACATTCAAATTCTTGATCTAGTGCTTTGGAGTAATCCTACCATCTCTTGAGATGAACAAGTTATAGATGGTCGTGTACATAGGTGGCTTCTGCTCAACCAGGTATGGGAGAAATCCCATCAACATCTTGAAACAGGCAGGATATAGATGGTCGTGTGCACTAATGGCAACTACGTGTTCATATTCTCAATCTGGTATTCCTACCAGCTCTTGAGATGAACAAGTTATAGATGGTCATGTACAATGATGAGGATATATTAACCCAGGTTCTCAACATGGTGTAGGAGAATTCCCTCCATCACTTGATATGAACTGATAGTAGATGGTCATGTGAAGCATGTCCAGGTTCTCAGATAGAGACATACATATAGCATGTTAATGACTCCTCTCGACAGACAAAGACAATATTGATTGCCTTCAGTATGAATAGAGATAATCGAGACATATGAGATGTATAGAATAGGCACAGGTGTTCATGATGCTGATGATTCCCATATCTAAAGAATACCTTCCTCATTAGGAGGGAGTGTTGGAACTTGTGCAACTTCAAAAGCCATTCTTATTATACTTGTACCTCCCGCAGGATATTATACTGCTGTAATTATTCATTGTAAACCCTTGGGAAATAATATAAAATAAAATAATAAAAATTAAATTAAATTTGTATTTTCCCAAGGTAGTTCGGCCCAGTCAAACTGTCAAGTTGACCCCAGTGATTTTTCACTAGGAAAATCAATATAAATTGAAGGCACCCCTCCTCATTATTTCACACATTCTTAGATACTCATTCTGATAGAAAAGGTGCGTTCCAGCAGTCTAGGAGAGTGTTTCCTGGGGTTATATCTGTGAGATACATTTTCTCTCTCTCTCTCTTATTCTCTTTGTTCTCAGAAGATCATTATCACTATACGAAGGTTTGTTGGGTTTTCCCCGATTGGGTTTCCCAGAATAAATTCTTGTGTTATTTGTTTCTGTGCTTTGTCTATTTTCTAGAGTTCCTTTTGTTTATTTGCAAATAAGATATACTGCTATAATCTTGTAAAAAATAACATAACACACCAATCCCTCAATCTGAATATTAAAGGGAGACATTAACTAAATACGGGCTTCTAAATTTCGTCGATAACAATAAAAATATGTTTGCATATGCATAATAAATATACATGGAGGAAATAAAATACATCCATGCACACAACTCATACATATCAAAAGCATACTCATTACAGACATAAATAAAAACATTGCAGATTCAAATACAAAAGAATACTTATCTTTTAAACAAAGAATATCCTATCAACTGGATGTGTAAGAGAAATTTTCCACCCAACCATAGGAACTCTGTCCAGCATATGTTCTTTCTGTTGAGAGGCCACAAGGGAAAAGGAAACACTGACAGGTTCTTCTCACTCATCCCACAACTTGTTCTGCTCTCTATGCTTAGCCAAAACTCATATAGAGCTCTACAAATATCTCACTCAACCATCACAACCATGGGAATCCTTCCAAAAACCCCACATAACACAAGGAAGGAATTCCACTTCATTAATCCACAATTCCCTTAGGGAATCCAACCCTTACAGTTCTTACCAGTGTGTAAAGTAAGAGTCCAATCATATGTATGTTGTGGAGAACCTCGTGTAGCATAAATTATGGCTTCTCACGCAACCAAAAGTAGAAGAAATCCATGGGTAAGGGTTCCTAGCTTTCCCAACCTCTATGCTCGCCTACAACCATCTATTTTCCCTTCAAATTCACAGGTCCATCTCTAAATTCGAATTTATGGGCTAAACACAACCTGGTAATGGACATGAACAACAATAAGAAAACTCTACGTAGTGTAAAAACATGCATGAGAGAATGATCAAAAGAGTATTGACTCTAATATATATGAGATGATATTGTATATACAACTGACATAACTTCTAACTATAGAAGAAAAGGACTATGGACATCTGACATAATTGTCACAGCCCCCATGCTTCAATAATTGCATGAATTGAATTTTCCCACCAATATCACACATGCATTCAATGATTGGGTTAATAGTATAAAATGAATTAATTGTCTAATTTAAAGCACATGGTAGAATTTTGGATGAGTTTTAAGGTTGACACTTGGAAACATAGGATTTAATTTCCCCATAGGCCTCCTTTCCTCTTCCCCTCTTGTGGAATCATAACCCCTCTAGTGCTCTTTGCACAACCATATTGGACCATTTTATTATTTTACAACATAATATTTACATACATTTATAATTAGCATGATAAGCCAACCATACTATACAAATAAAAATATATACATCATACATGCCTAGCCATTCACTACTTGGTCAATGGCCAAGCTCTGCACTAAGAATCCATACTAGCATATTTACATAATTTTGATTAAATACATTCCAAGTCAAAATTGGATCTAGTTTTCCAATTTATATTGGTTTTATCCCATTCGTTGCATGCCACTTGTCTTACCTGGATTTGCACATTCTCTATTTTGGTCTAAAGTGTCCACTTGTCTTACTTGGACTCGTATGTTCTCTATATTCATCTGACATGTCCACATCCAATGTGGAATCTACATCTAGTTTTCCAATTTATATCAGTTTTTACAACGTGGCATTTGGATCTAGTTTTCCAATTTATATTTGGTATTACAATGTGGCATTTGGATCTAGTTTACATTGCATCTACATCTAGTTTTCCAATTTATATCAATGTTTTACAACGAGGCATTTGGATCTAGTTTTCTAGTTTTATAGCGTTTCCAACGTAGTTTACATTGCATCTACATCTAGTTTTCCAATTTATATCAATTTTTTACAACCTATTTTACAACGTGGAATTTGGATTTGGATCTAGTTTTCCAATTTATATCAGTTTCATTTTTTTACAGCTTGACATTTGGATTTGGATCTAATTTTCCAATTTGGATTTGGATCTAGTTTGCCAATTTATATCGGTTTCATGTTTTTACAATTTATATCAGTTTCATATCAAGAGTTTGCTAGTATATGATCATCAAGGTTTAGTGAAATATTAAAGGTTGTTTGAGACTTTTGCTTGTACCTCAGTCTAAGTAACTATTTCTGAAGAATGGATATAAGAGTTGATTCATGATCAGTTTATGAGATTGTACATTGTTTTCCAATTAATAATTTTATTATAGTATTCTCATTTATGAATGTGCTTAGTGAAATACTATGAATTGGAATTGGTTATGAATGTGATTGCAGAGAAATTTATATGAAATTGAATATGCTAGCAATTTATGGTAGTAAATATGGATTTATTCATGCTTATAGTCATTTAAACTTTATGCTTACAATCACTTTTCTGTCGCGGTTAAAATAGGACTGCATTTCCATTCTATATTAAAATGTATTCAGAATTTTAGAGAACTTAAATGAACAAGTCTTCTTTTGGGAGAAATTTTATTGGTGACAACCAAGACATATTATAGTGGAAGTTTCCATGTCTAATTGGGATCTTTCTTCAGGAAAATCTCCCCTTGTTCACACAGGTCATATCTACCCATCAACAAAATAGGTTTCACTCTATATGTTTTCCATACAAACTAATGCCCAACAAGGACTCCACGACTCGAGGAAAAATTACATAATACAGAAATTAAAACTATCAAGATCATGAATAGGAGAGATCAAACACAATTCCTTACTCCAATTGACCAATACAAGCTTTTCCTTCTAATTTATGAATAAACTTGAAATTTTCTGGTGCCAATATTTCAAATTTTTAAAATGCTCATAGGTTACATTTCACAAGAATATCCACCCTTTAAACTTACTAACTTACTACCATGGATAAGGTCATTGTAAAATAAGATTTTGAAATCACATGATCTTCAATCTCATAAATTGCATTGATATATTTCACCAATATATTCACTCCCTATTTCTCATTAAATATAATCATTAATTCCAAGCATTGAAATGATTTCAGCATTCCTATGTGATGAGGTAAGAGAACTATGCCATAGAGATACCAAGATTAAAAATGTAAAATGATTTCAACATTCCTATGTGACGAGGTAAGAGAACTATGACACAGAGATAATAATATTAATAATGTAACAAAAGTAACCCCAAATCAATGATTTCAAAGAATGGAAAGATAATCTTCAAGATGGTTGTATTGAAGACCAAATATGAAATTAATAGGATTAGGATTGGATCTCTAATCAACTAATAAGTTATTTTTTAAGATGGTTGTATTAAAAAACAAATATGAAATCAATAGGACTAAGACTGGATCTCTAATCAACTAATAAGTTGGTCAATAGTATGATTGAATCCCAAAGATTGACAACATAAATTTTTTTCTTAAAGAGATCTAAGCATAAAAGTTCAAGGTTAACACTTTTATGAGTTTTCCAAACATGTATTTTGTTGTTGGTTATAACAATCCATCTCTAAACCTGCTTATATACAGGAATAAACTTAAATACTATATTGGATGAAAATACTATAAGAAACTTAAAATGGCAGTAAAGCCAACTGAAAATACTATAAGAAACTTAAAATGGAAGTGAAGCCAACTGAAAACCTCCAAACCTACAATTTCACAGGTATTTAAAGACATTAAAAGAGATTGGAGCAATCTTAATTCAATATTGAAATAATACTAACACTCAAACTTATGTTCACTATGTATAGGACAATAACATCAATATTCAAAGGAAATCCATCTTTGAAAGATTCCTCCAACCCATCGGAATATTGGATAATATTCAGAGGGGGGGTGAATCAGTATTGATAACTTTTAACAATCTAAACCACTTTTTGTTTATTCATTGACACACATGATAAAAACAAAACAAAACATAAATTTATCACGAAAGCCCAATTGGGTAAAGCACCAATACTTCCTATTACTACAAAATTATATTTACAAATAGTTTATTCCTGCTACTACAGATAAGGATGGTATTATACCCTATTTACCAGCAGCTACTGGAAGGAGGATATGACCCCCTGGTTTATCAGCTTCTACTGAAGGATGCTATGACACCCTATTTACCAGCTTCAGCTGGAAGGAGGTTGCAACCCCCTGTAGGCTTGTTTCCTTCCCTAGCACCACCCTACCACGCTAATATGTTTTTATTTGATTTCCAGATCTTCTTTATGTTACCTGTCACTGGTTTTTCTTTGGTCTATGTATGCTACTACTAGATGGATTTGGATCACAAAGACAATTTCTCTCACTCATCATTCTGTCTATAAATACCCTCTAACACGTTTTATGTGAATGTATCTCTTCACCGTTGCTCCTTTTCATTCTTAGAAGTGCCTCTTCATGAAGACTCAATTCTTCATTTTAACAATTCTTTAACTCTATTTAGGTTTATCAATCATACCTTTTCGCAAAACAATCTTACCAGAATTGCCTCTCTGCAATGATAATTATTCACTATAAATTATTTTGAATTTGCCTTTCCGCAATATATCATTTACTCAAACATCTTGAGCCATTGATACATTGTGTACTCTTTCCTGTTCGTCTATCCAACACACATATTTTCCTCTATAATAATCTTTCTACAATTTCCTTAGCTTTCTACAATTGTCTTTCTGCAAAAACCTTTCCACACCTTTGATTTCTTCCAGATTCTTTCCTGGCCGTTGATCTGAGATCATATGCGGATTGCGGATTGTGGATTTGCATCTTGAATTTTCTCAATACATCCTTCCGTAATTTCCTTTCCACAAGATACTTTTCGCTCCGTCGATCTTTTGTGGATTCTTTATCGACCGTCGATCTTGCGGATTGCAGATTTTCCAAATTTATTGAAAACACCTTCACAAATCCTTTTCCGCAATTTTGCTTTCGTGTTGTCAATCTCTTGTGGATTCTTTTTCGACCCTTGATTTTATGGATTGTGGTTTGCGGAATGCAAAACCACACTTTCCCATTTTATACCTCCGCAATCTTCTTCTGCAACTTTGTTTCCAAATTTCTTCTTAACTGTCGATTTCCTTGCGGGTTCAATCCTAACCGTTAATCTATGATCAAATGCGGATTGCAGATATTCACTTTTCTTTGTGCGAAAATAATTCACCACTGTTGATTTCCTTGTAGATTAATCAATCCTAACCGTTGATCTACGATCAAATGCATATTTGTGGATATTCACTATTCTTCATGTGGAATTCATTCACCACCGTTGGTTTTCTCAAAATCGGCTTCCGCAATTTCTTTTAACTGAGATGGAACATCCAATTTTTCTTAGTGCTTAGAAATGTTATCTTCCACTGCTCGTTTTGTGGATCTTTCCCCTATCATCGAAACTATCACTGATTTTCTTATTCTTCTTTGTAATTCCTCTTTCTTTCACTAAGTTCACCCTGTCATTATTTTTACTGGTTATTCCTTTGTCATTGTTGAACTCTTTTGACATCTATTGACAATTATTTTCAACATTCTCCCCCTTTGGCATTGATGGAAACCTTTTATCTTTTGTCAATTTTCTCCTCCTTTGAAAGAAATGACAAAGGATTCCTTCTGACAACTCCTCATGTCATCATATCTTCCCCTGAGATTACGCTTCTGCTTCTATAACTGTTGTAAGGAGATTACTCCCAACTTCCGTCTAAGATGCTCAAAAGATTCCTTGGGTAGTGGCTTGGTAAAGATACCAACAATATGTTCTTTTGTGTCAACATACTCTAGTTTGACAACCTTCTAGGATACTTGTTCTCTTAGGAAGTGATAATTTATTGGTATGTGCTTTGTCTTGGAGTGCATGACAGGTTTTTTTGACATATTTATGGCACTGGTATTATCACAATTTATTATTATTGGGTGCTCATACTTCACAAGTAAGTCTTCTAATATCTGCTTCATCCAAATGACCTAGGTGCAACATGACGCAACATCAATATATTCGGCCTCTACTGTGGAGAGTGAAATGGAAGATTATTTCTTACTTAACCATGTTACCAAACGATTTCCTAAGAAGAACATTGTTCCACTAGTACTTTTTCTATCATCAACACTTCCTGCCCAATCTGCATCAGTAAATGATTTTACAATGAATTTCTTGACTTTTTGGGTACCATAACCCATACTCCATAGTACCTTTCAAATATTTGAAAATTCTTTTTACTACTATTACATGTGTTTCTTTGGGGCTTAACTTGAACCTAACAACCAAACCTACAGCTTACATCACATCTGGTCTTGTAGTTGTCGCATATAGCAGCCTTCCTATCATATATCTATACATGGTATGGTCCACTTCCAGAGACTCATCGTCCTTACTTAATTTACAACTTGTGATCATAGGATTACTAACAGGTTTGGAGTATTCCATATTAAAAATTTTAAGCATGTCTTTAATGTACTTATTTTGAGAGATAAAGATTCCTTTGTCTTTTTTATAAACTTGTAATCCCAAAAATAATGTTAGTTCACCCAACATTGACATTTCGAATTCCTTCTTCATTTCAGAAGAAAATTTTGCACCTAGTATTTGTAAATTGCTTCCAAATATGATGTCATCTACATAAACAACAACAATGATCATATTTTCATCTTCGATTTTTAAGTAGAGATTACTTTCACTGGCCCCTCTCTTAAATCCTTGTTGCTTTAAGTAGTTGTCTAGCCTTGAAAACCATGCTTTGGGATCTTGTTTGAGGCCATAGATTTCCTTTTTCAATTTACAAAAATAGTCTCTGTTTTCTGATAAGAGAAAACCCTCAGGTTGTTCAATATAAACCTCTTCTTCTAGTTTTCCATTCAGAAAGACAGACTTGAAATCCATCTGATATACTTTAAAAATTTTATGGCATGAAAGTGCTAAGAACATTATGATTGCTTCAAGTCTTGCTACATGGGAATAAGTTTCTTCAAAATCAATCCCCTCCACTTCAGCATACCCTTTACATACTAATATTTCCTTGTTTCTTATCACTTGACCATCTTGATTGAATTTATTCTTGAAAACCCATTTGGTCCCTATAATATTCTTGTATTTAGGTCTTGGAAAAATTTCCCAGATTTCATTTCTCTCAATCTGATCCAATTCTTCGTTCATGGCTTTGATCCATTCATCATTTTTGCTGGCTTCTGTAAAAATCTTAGGTTCCATTATTGAGAGTAGGGCTTGTTCATTAAATAATAATTGTATCCTTGTACTGACCCCAGCATCTTTGTCACCTATGATCTATGTCTCATTATGATCCTTTTGTACTCTTCTATATGGGGTTTTTGTGTCAACTCTTGGAGAATATTCTTCACTTTCCTATGTATCTTCTTCCTCTCTTTCTTCTTCATCATGAATACTTTCATCCTTTTGCAAGTCCTCCCATTCTTCATTATTTGTATTTTCATCACCATCATGACTTCTTATTCTTCTTGGTTTTATGTCATCTATTCTTACCTCTGTACTTTCTACAATCTTGTGTAACCTTTTATTGTAACACCTATACGCCTTCTTGGTGGATGAATATCCTAAAAATATTCCTTCATCAGTCCTAGAATCAAACTTTCCAAGCTCATCCTCGTTCCTTTTAATGTAGCAATTTCGCCCAAATACTTTAAAATATTTGACTGAGGTTGGTCTTCCATACCATAGTTCATAAGGATTTTTATTCTTATTCACTCTGAGTGTTCCTCTATTAAGTATATAGACAACTGTGTATACTACTTCTTTCCAATATGCATTTGACAACTTTGCTTCATTAATCATTGTTCAGGAAGCTTCTTGGACTGTTCTATTTTTCCTTTCAACAACACCATTTTGCTGAGGAGTCTTTGCAGCTGAAAATTGTCTTTTCATCCCATGTATCTCACAAAATTCATTGAATTCATTTGAGGTAAACTCTCCCCCGTTGTATTATCTAATACACTTGATTTTCTGATTTGCCTCATTTTCAACCATTACTTTGAAAATTTTGAACTTTTCAAAATCTTCTGAATTTTCTTTGAGAAAAGTTACCCAAGTCATCCTTGTGTAATCATAAATGATCAACATAAAATAGTATTCGCATTGCATACTTTTAGTCCTTGTTCGTCCACAAATATCCGTGTGGATTATTTCCATAGGATGTGAGGTCATATGTTATTTTATTTTGAAATTGGCTTTAGTTTGCTTCTCATGTTGACAATGTCTACAAACAAAGTTTAGAGGTTTCATAATTTTAGGCAAGTCTCTAATAACTTCTTTCTTACTTACTTTGACAAGATTATCAAAGTTTAAGTGTCCCATTCTTCTGTGCCATAACCAAGTTTAATCAACCATACTCTAGTGGCAGTGATTTTCATTTTCTAAGATGTATACATTGTTTGAATTTCTTACAGCAATGCCAACAATTATTCTTGAGTCTTTTTTTCTAATTTCACATTTCTCAAAGTAAAAACTACAGATGTTCCCTTGGTCACATGTTTGACTTACACCGAGAATATTAGGCTTGAGGTTTTCTACTAGTAATACATTTTCTTCTTTGATCTTGTTGTTGACAACAATTGTACCTTTTTCCAATTATCTTGGAAGACATGTTGTCTCCAAATGTGACTTTACCCTTGTTATATTTTAGTTTTATGAATTTGTTTGGGTCTCTTGTTATGTGTTTCAAACACCCATTGTCTAAGTTCCAAATATTTTTTTTCTCAATTGCACATAGGGAAATCATGAATCTCTCCTTTTCTTCCCTTTCCTTCCAATACTTCTTTTGTTTTTTTGTCTTGAAACTTATTTGCAACAGTCTTCCTTGTAGAAATCATTAGTTTACAATCTCTTTCCATATGTCCATGGTTATTACATTTGTAACATTATAGGCCATATCTTTGAAGAAGTGTAAAACGATTATGATTTCTTCCTTTTGGCTTGTCACTAGGTGAATACTTCATGTATTCACGAAACTTTTCGTAGGATCTGCAAATTAGGGATTTGTGACCAAAGTTATTACAAGAATAACAATGACCAAAGAAGATCTATTGATATCTATTTGTCATTGGTCTCTTAGAAATCACATTAATCCTATTTTTCTCATGAGAGGTTGGGATAATTTTTTTGCTTTCTTCCTTCTTAACTGGACTCCTTTGTGTGGCAACATAGATTTTTCCATTTTCCCCTTGGTTTGTGATAGAGGAATATCTTGGCCCATATCCTAATATAGATTTATCATTTGATGATTTTTGGCTATTTAGAATATCATCTCAGATCTTTGAGTTGCCCTCAAATTTTGATTTCAAGGCCTCTTCAATATCAATATTTTTCCTAAGCTGCAAGATCTCTTCTTCAATCTTTTCATTTTCTTATTTTCCTTTCTTGAGGTGTAGATTTAGGTCCTCTTCAATTCTTTTGGACTCTAGAAGTTGTGTTTCCAACTCTCTAATGGCATCATGGTTTGACTGTTTGTTTTTTCTCCTGTACTTTTCAAGTTCTTCAAGAGCACTAATGAATTAAACCGTTAAATCTACTTCACCATTCTGAACCCGTGTATCTAATCCCATGAATAGAATTTATGTTTCTTCATCTTCACTATCTCCCATAGTGTAAAGAATTTTCTTTTTCTCGTAGTGCTTCTTTTTGTTGCCCATTTTACCCTTTTTGAACTTCTTTGATACTTCTCTCTCATCACTGTCATCTTGCTTAGGGTAAGGAAATTTTGAAGCAAATTGTCCAATTCTTTCACAGCCAAAAAATTTTAATGGTATTTTTCCTTTGTATTTTCCAATACCTCTCTCAAGTTTCTTGATGAATGGTGTTTGTTCATCATCTGAGTTTTTCAAGTGATTCTTAGATGGGTTTTTAAATTTCTTTGATTCTTTTGAATCTTTAAATGTTTCTTCTTTCTTTGAAGGTTTATTTAGTCCTGTTCTCATATCATATGCAGTGAAGATCCCATGTAACTCATCTACCGTCATATTTTCAACTTTATCTTGTTCTTCTAAGGTAGATACTTTTGAGTCATAAATGTTCGTAGCACTATGTCAACAACTTATTTTTCCTTCATTTATCCTCCAAGGGATTTAATCACATTAACAATCTCTTCTATTCTTAAGAGATATTATACAATATTGTCTTCCTCTTTCATTTTTAGACTTTCAAACTGTCCTTTGTATGTTTGAAGTTTGGATTGTTTTACTTTAGATGCTCCTTCATAAATAGTTTTTAATTTCTCCCAAACTTGGTAGGTTTTATTACATTGCATAAGTTTTACAAATACTAAATGTGTTAACCCACTCAGTATTGCATTTAGGTATTTTTCATTTTCCTCATATCGGTCTAGTTCATCTATGTCTGTAGGTATGTTAGCTGGTAATTTGAACTCTATTTCAACAGATCTCCAGACTCTGTATCCAAGAGACATTAGATGGAACTTCATTCTAACACTCCAGTATGCATAATTATCTCCAGTAAATAATGGATATATGTTGGTGGCTAACCCTTCTTGTTGATCCATAGTGGTTTTTAATAGGATCTTCCTTCTAGTGGTTAGGCTGTAGTGAAGAAACTTGCTCTGATACCAATTGCTGGAATACTGGACAATACTGAGGGGGGCGCGGTGAATCAGTATTGATAAATTTTAAAAATATAAACCAGTTTTTGTTTATTCATTAACACACATGACAAAAATAAAATAGAACACAAATTTATCATGGAATCCCAATTGGGTAAACCACCAATACTTCTTATTACTGCAAAATTGTATTTACAAATAGTTTATTCCTACTACTATAGAAAAGGATGGTATTATACCCTATTTACCAGCAGCTACTGGAAGGAGGATATGACCCCTTGGTTTATCAGCTACTACTAAAATGATGCTACGCCACCCTATTTACCAGCTTCAACTGGAAGGAGGCTGGGACCCCCTGCAAGTGTGTTGCCTTCCCTAGCGCCACCCTGCCACCCTAATATGTTTTTATTAGATTTCCAAATATTATTTATGTTACCTGTCACTGGTTTTTCTTTGGCCTATGTCTGCTACCGCTACATGGACTCTGGATCACAGAGACAATTCCTCTCACTCATCATTATGTATATAAATACCCTCTAACACGTTTTCTATGAATGCATCTCTTCATCGTTGTGCCTTTTCATTCTTAGATCGTGCCTCTTCATGAAGACTCAATTATTTAAATCTATTTAGGTTTATCAGTCATACCTTTCCACAACACAATCTTACCATAATTTCCTCTCTGTAATGATAATTCTTCACCAGAAATTATTCTGAATTTGAATTTCCCCAGCATATCCTTTCCTCAATCATCCTGAGTCATTGATCCATTGTAGACTCTTTCCTATCCGTTGATCCAACACACAAATTTCCCTCCGCAATCATCTTTCCGCAACAACCTTTCTACACCGTTTATTTCTTCTGGATTCTTTCCTAACTGTTGATCTGAGATCAACTACGGATTGCAGATTGCAGATTTACGTTTTAACTTTTCTCAAGATGTCCTTCCGTAATTTCCTTTCCGAAACTCCCTTTATGCAAGATACATTCCACTCTGTCGATCTTTTGCGGACTCTTTTCCAACCATTGATCTTGCGGATTGTGGGTTTTCCAAATTTCTTGAAAACACTTCCACAAATTCTTTTCTGCAATTTCTCTTCCGCGTCGCCGATCCCTTGCAGAGTATTTTTCGACCGTCGATCTTACGGATTACAATTTCCAAAATTCGGAACCACACTTTACCATTTTGGACCTCCACAATTTTATTCGCAACTTTGTTTTTGCATTTATTCTGAACCATCGATTTCCTTGCGGGTTCACTCCTGGCCATTAATCTACGATCAAATGCGGATTGCAGATCTTGACTTTTCTTTGTGTGAAAATCATTCACCACTATTTATTTCCTTATGAATTCAATCCTAACTGTTGATCTACGATCAAATGCGGATTTGTGGATATTCACTATTCTTTGTGCGGAAGTCATTCACCACCGTTGGTTTTCTCAAAATTGTCTTCCACAATTTCTTTCGACTGATCTGGATCGTCCAATTTTTCTTAGCACTCTAGACTGTTATCTTCCACTACTCATTTTGTGGATCTTTCCCTTGTCATCGACCATGTCACTGATTTTCTTATTCGACTTTGTAATTCCTCTTTCTTTGACTAAGTTCACCCTGTCATTATTTTTACTAGTTATTCATTTGTCATTGCTGAACTCTTTTGATATTAATTGACAACTATTTTAAACACAACAAGGATTCAATTACTTTATATTAATTTGATAACATACCCATATAGGGTCATTACATGAGAATCATTAATGTCATGGTATAAACAATGATAATAAAACAAATCCTAATAAAGAGAGAAAAAATTTTGAGAGTGCAACAATTAAATGCTTTCCTTTTGTTAAAAATATTTTAGCACAAAATCTCTTCTAAGGAAAACATAAGTGTGCAACCTTTATTCTTATTCCCATATCATCCATGGAATTCCTTTTTTGAAATGATACCTGGGACACAATATAAGTCATGTCAATACAAATTCCAAATTCCTTTTTTGTGCTTAAAAGAATACATGATAAAAAAAAAGTCTTCAAGTTGTTATTGCTCTTAAAGTTCACTACTGTGAATAAGGTCTTTGCAAACATTACTTTGAAAAGGAAAAAAATGTAATCCCCAAAATTACCAATATCACTCACCATTGTATCAATTGCCCTGTGTCACTGATAATAATAATTAACGATCTTATCATTAACCTTAACACCATGAATAGCCCGAACAGGTGTGGCTCATTGGCGTCGCTTGATATGAATTCACTTGTTGTAAAGGAGGTCACGAGATCAAATCCCACCCGTGTTTGCCTATGTCCCATGTATTACAGGTGGGTATGGGGCACCTAGGGGTATAGTGGTAGCAGGAATGGATCCCTGGACACTGTGTCACGTGAGTACCAACCCAACCCTAGTTGTTAATTCCCCTAGTAAAAAAAAAACCTTAACATTCTGGAAAATTATAATCAACATAAGTGAATGTTCTATGAGACTATATGAAAGTAGGAAAACAAGCTATGGTTTCCTTCTGCTAGGGTTTCAACTTCCCTCTGTTTTTCTTAAGGCCAGGCCTTGATCCGCTCCTGCTCGTGGATCTCCTCGATCCAGAATCAGACGGTAGTCATGTTCATTTGGAAGACTATTTCAGAAAAATCATGGCCTCTCACCCCCCGGTCCCGAGCAGTTCTCATGATTCAGACTCAATATTTCTCAAGAGAGTGGAAATTCCTGACGTTAATCTTTCCTCGGCTGCCTCCAAACATAAGGAAGTCACTCAGTACTGACAAAGGGCTCATCGATCTCTTCACTGGGCTCTGGCCATCCCCCTGCACTATTGAAATTCGGTTAAGTAAAAACTAGAGACCGCTCATTCAAGGAGAAGTGCATCAAATATTTTGTGGCAAGTGATATTTTTTTTTCCTGTTTGAAAAGAAGGAAGATCAAGATCTCATATTCAGAAATGGGCCTTACTTCATGGGGCCTAGGGGTATGTATCTTAACAAATGGGATATGTAATTTTACCCTAAGAAATATATTCCTACTGATGTCCTAGTTTGGGTGAAACTCCCCCACCTCCCTCTCCACTGTTGCAATGATGAAGATCTCTGAGCAATAGGTGATACACTGGGAAATACATAAATAAATCATAACCCAAAACTCCTATGTTCTCTTGCTCGAGGACTTGTGTTGAAGTCAACTTGGATAAAGGGTTACAAGAGGCTATTAACCTATCGATGGAAGGGTTGAACCACCTTCATATTGTTTACCATGAGAAAGTACCACTCAAATGTAAAGTATTCCATGAATACAGACACTTCAAAAAAAATTGTCCGAAAGTATCTAAGAACATAGCAGAGGAGCATCTAGGAGAAGAATGGAACCATAATGGAACAAGTTTAGTAGGAAGAAAGGAAACAAAATAACCCCTCATCCTATTCTTTCTCCAACCAAAAAGAAAAATTCATAAAATAGGTACTAGGTTCTTGCAAACGAGGATAATGAAGATGAAGCTACCACTGATTCAGAAAAGGAAAAGGACCCCAGTAGAGACCCAAAACAAGAAGTAGTTGTTGGGTGTTATAATGTCTAAATTAATCCACCTATTCTTTAATTATCAACCAGGGTTGGTAAGCTTAGAGTTGACATAAAATATATGCGAAGTTAGAGAGTGTCATGTAAATATTTTAACAAACAAAAGATTGAAAGATCTTTCAAAATGAAAAACTGAGTTAAACTTCCTAAAAATGAAATTAAGGTAACCAAACTAAGATAAAAGATTAACTAAACAAATAATATATCTTATAACTTTGGACTGAAAAAGATATAAGGGTGATTCCATGAAGATGGGTAACACTTTTTGGCCAATTTTGGCGATGAAAACCTGAGTTTTTACTCATGTGCTAGATAGAATCCCTCAAAATGCATATATGCCATGTGAATTTTGACTTGCAGTAAAAAAACAAATTGTAGAATATTATGTTGGCTTCATAGTGATATTTTTTTAAAATATTCCAATGTCATTTAATGTGTGAATTTTTGCATTTAATGAACTGTGTGACCTTAAAAATTTGAAGAAGCTAATAAGTGGCTCGTGTCCACGTAGAGTAATTCAATCTTGCATTAATAATTTTAAATATATATATATATGAGCATGATCTACATAAAATGCAGTGTGATGTGCATATTTTTTTGTTAATTTTTTTCGCATTATACAATTATTTATTATTTTTCGAAAGTGACCACATTCGATTTCAGCATCGTTTTAAACACATATTTGTCCACGTAAAGCAATTTTTTCTATTTTTTCAAAAATTGAAAAACCAAAGATACCCTTTTGAAGAGGACACGTCGATATGTGATGTGTGCATTTTTAAGAATTTTTTGGCTGTGTATTTTTAACTCTGCGGATTTTTCTTTGAGCTGCTTCGAAGTTGCAGTGTGGTTTTCTAAGTATAAGTTTTAGAAGTAATTAATAAATAAATATCATATGAATGTCAAAATGCGTGTATGATACCTCAATGGATAGAAGATTCGTTGGTGAATTTATCGGTATCAACTCCGCTTAGTTATGTGCTAGGAATGGCAGGGTGTACACCTCTGCAAGGCACAAAAAAAATTTCATTTGTTTGAATGTGGGCTAAGTCTATTTTCTTAAGCCCTCGACCGAGGTATAAACCTCAACCGAGCTATTTAAATACCTCGGTTGAGGTATTAACTAAACCTCGACCGAGGGTTTGTAAAGCCCTCGACCGAGGGTTTAACAAACCCTCGGTCGAGGTTTAGTTAATACCTCAACCGAGGTATGAGCTCGGTCGAGGTCATGTAAACTCCTTTGGAGCAAAATCCCGGGAGTGAATTAAAACATTAATGACACATGTGCATTAATGTGCATTTTGGAAGCTATATGCATAAATTTGTACATACATGCCCTCTTTTATAAACTCTTTCACTATATTGTTTAAGATTTCGAAGATTGTCCTTGTTTTTAACTTTTCTTGTATTTTTTGGAAATAACAAATGTTGTCAAATTAAGAATGGGAATTCACTTAATTCCCACTTCTTTCATCAAAATAATGAGTCGTTTAACATCAATCTCAAATCCTCTTACGATTGTTAATGTTTGGTTGTAAATGTGCTACATTCCAAACACATTGTTAAATAATGAGGAATACAAAGAAAATTCAACTCTTTTAGGTCGTTCACGACTTGGTCATGCATTTGCATACAATTTAACACTATCACAAGAATTTTGATTGTTAATGAAAATAACGACTACACCATAATTTAATGTAGAATGAAGGGATGTAAATTGGCACCACATATATGTAAAATTTGCAACGTTTTTAATGTGTAATTTTTTTAATATTTTGGCTCGTTCAAAGAATAAATTTTAATGGGTTAATACTTACCATTTTCCATTTTAATTTAAATTACCATGTTAGAGTACATGCTTTGGGGGTGTTAAGCATAGGAATAGATACCTACATGAACCAGGTGAAAATGCATTACGGATAGAAATAAGCACAATCCCGTCAATACTTTAGGGTAAGCTCACTGTGGCTCTTGGTTGTTGGGGACTTCACTCAACTTCGTTCAACCTAAACTGATTTTAAATTACTTTAATCCTTTTGGAAAACATAGAGGCCTTTACTATATAAGTGTTCACTAGGGGTCTGGAATGGAGGTATTGATACACATTACACTCACATTTTCAAATCATCATCACATTTTACTACCCAAGAAGCTATTTATGATTAAACCCATGAAAGATTTAGAGTATATGTTCTATTTTTCACCCAATATCACCAAAAGTTAACAACTGGAATGACAATAATATTTATGATTGCATGTAAATCAAGACAACCATTATGTAGAGCTTGCAGCCTAGTTTAAAAGGTTTTAATATTTTATATAAAATAAGTATTAAAAAGTTTTTTTGAAAAATAAAAAATAATAATTCTATATTTTTTGAAATTACAAATTTATATTTTTAGAATTAATAAAGACTTATTAATTGAAAAATTTTATAGTTTTGAAAAGTATGTACATTAATTTGTTGTTTTATGTAAATAGTAACTTATACTTATTTTGCAAGAAAGGTAAGTACCATCCAAACTACTAGTTAATATTGTGTGGCCTTAGACATTTGTGGGGATTTTGCATAGAGGTTAATATATATTATTCTTACTTGGTAAAAAATATTTTATACTATTTAAAATATGATTGTGGTTGTGTTTTAGCTATATATATTGAAACGGGTTAATATTCCTAGTATAGTTATAGTATAACAACAACAACGATAAACCTAACACATTTGATTATCATACGATCCATTGATATTTATGGCATTATACATGTTATTTTATTAATCTAAAAATATAAAGAGTTCTATATCATCATCTCTTTTATTTATTTTAAAACATTTAAGTATTAAACATCTTAAATCACTAAATACAACATCTTAAATCCCGGGAGTGAATTCAAACATTAATGACACTCCCCGAAGTCCCTGGTACAAAACGAAATGGAGCCATTTATTGAGTAGTGGGATGCAACTGCAAGCAGTGAAATCTTTTCACATATTGAAAATGGTTCGCCATTTTCAATATGTGAAAAGCTTTCACTGCTTGAAGTTGCATCCCACTACTCAATAAATGGCTCCATTTCATTTTGCATTAGGGACTTCGGGGAGTGTCATTAATGTTTGAATTCACTAGAGACTGGAGTTACATAAAGCTCAATTATAATGAATATATTTTGCAGTCTTTGGTAATTTAGTGATTCCCCCGCGGCCTCTTTTTATAAAAATTTTTACAGAGGCACCTCAGTTGAGGTATGTACCTCGACCGAGGTCCATACCTCGACCAAGTTAATACCTCGGTCGAGGTATTTATTAACCGTCGGTCAAGTTTTTAATACCTCTACCGAGGGTTAATAAATACCTCGACCGAGGGCTGAACAAAACCTCGGTCGAGGGCTTGATAAAACCTCGGTCGAGATATTAATACCTCGGTCGAGGGTTTAACAAGCCCTCGACCGAGGTGCATTTTTTTGTTTTTGCCGAAATGCGCTTGCCAAAAAGTGTTACCCAAGTCCGCGGATTCACCCATAATCAACAACTTACTTATTCAAACGAAAAATTAAAGTGCAAGGAAGACTTAAATTATAAGCAACTAGAAAACTTAATAAGGAAAACTTAAAAAGAATCAAGTAGAAAACTTAATAAAGAAAACTTAAATAAAAGAAGCAAGTAGAAAACTTAATAAAGAAATATACTTAGGTTCTGTCCTACAAGTTCTTTCAACAATAACACAATTATAAAAAGACAACCTAAAAACATACCAAGGAAAACATTAAATCTCGCATGCAAACAAATAAATCAATTCAAAAGGAATAGACAAAAACCATACAACCATAAGACAAAATCAGAAACAAAACTTAAGAATAACTTAAACTACGTTAAAAGTAAAAGAAGTAAGGAAAATGATAAAACTTTAATAATTAATAATTTAAAACAACTAGACTTTAACTTAAATCTTAAACAAAACTATTATTTAACTATTACAAACAAAGAATAATTCAAACATCAACAAAACATAACTGAAAACAATCTTAAAATACATAAAAACACAAAAAAACATAATTAAAGGTTGAATGACAGACTAAACTGTGGGTATGAAAGGGTGGCTGAATAACAGACTGAATAGGCTATCTAAATGACAGGCTACATAGTAAAAATGGTAAAAACTAACCTAAATGAACTAATCTTCAGCTAAAACCATGCAAATGTAATTCTAATGCATTGGAACAGGAAATAAACCTATTTAACAACAAATTAACCTTAAATTAATTCATGAACAAAAGGAATCATTTGCATATTAAACTAATAAATAAACTGGAAATTAACTTGCATAAATTCAAAACAAAAAAGGAAATAACAGAATTGAATCTATTCTAAATTCATGAAAACAAATTATTCTATATTCTTGAAAACAAAGACTGAAAGTAATGCTGGAAATGAAAATAACTGGAAACAAAATGACTAAAAGCAAGCTATGCGCGCATCTAACTAATTAACTTTGAAATAAAACTAAGTTAATGTATTGCAGAAAACAAATAGAATAGCATTTACTATAATATAATGGAAACAAACTAGAAATTAAACTAGACTAGCTAAAACGGAAAAGAAACTAAGCTAAACAAAGAAAATGAACCTCTGGTTGATGAGAGGCCCTCTCACCAATCAGGGGTGATGCCTGGATAACTTCTACTTAAACGTAATTTTCAACAACAATGCATACAGCTCTTTATTCAGATGGTGGAACAAAAATACAAAGTTCAAGAGTAAATTACAGCAATAAATCTTCTCCTAACTCTACTAACTGACTGATTTTATAGCTAGCTTAGCTCTCTCACAGAGGATGCTTTATATAATGATTTACAGGGATAAGCAATTTGACCCTTTAGAGGTTGACTGCTCTCTAAATTTAGCCGATCTTTAAAGGCCTTTTAACTGATCATAGTCCAATGCATAAGAATCTCCCTTCTTCTGCGTGAACAGTCTTCAAAGGTGGCGCACAAGATTCTCTTCAGCGTGAACGATCTTTAGAGGTGGCGAACAGGATCCTTCCTTATCGCAGTAGGCAACTGATGGCAAACAGAGGAGAGCGCAGTGGCGCATCTTATAGATCATGGGTTGAATGCAACAATCCAATTCATGGATGGTTGATGTGGTGGCGAGTGAAGGAGAACGCAGGATGGCGAACAGTCTAGAACACAACTTCATCACCCAAACGCATGGATAATAGAATGTTTGCAGATGTTTCATGTTTTAAATGACCGAAATTAATTCTCGGTTGCGCGCAGTCTGATGGACGATCTGGACGAAGTGCTGAACGAAAGGCTGGGACGTGAGCTAGATATGCTTGGTGTCAATTTAGGGTGAACGTAGTGTTTATCTGCTAGCGCGCTTCAGGACTGGAATCTACAGCAACACCTTTTGACATTTGGAAAACCACCAGCGAGTTTAACGCAACGGGATGAATGACAAGCTGGACATGCGGTGCAAAAAGCAGGATGAATGTGTTTTGCGTATTAACTTGGCCCAAAAAGATTATAAACCCTGAAAGCGATTATAAAAACTAATTAATACATCAAATATGCTTCGATAATGTTATTTTAATTAATAAAACCATAAAAGAATGATAATAATAAAATAGTTTTATATAAACCTTAAAAACACTCATACCTGAAGTTGAATAATAATCTGCGTGACATAAAACATACAAAAAATGATAAAATATGTATTTAAATGAATATTTTATCTGCAAAAAATGATAATAAATCGAGGATCAACATTCCCCCAAACCGGACAAATGTCAAGTCCCACTGAGCAAAAATAAAAAAAAACAATTTAGGAAGAAGGCGAACTAACAAATAACTTCAACTTGGCAGATGAAGAAGGTAATTTAAACTTCACTCTGTTAACCTGTAACTTAAAAATAACATATCTTTCATGTCACATATTTAAATGAAAATTAAAAATGACTTTATTGGATTTTTCAACATTCTTAAATAAATAGTTTTCAGGTTTAAAATAATTTTATCATTTGTAAGGTTTTGAAATTAATTCAACCATGTACAAAGTAAAACTTTGGACAGGTTGAACAAAAACATAAATCGCATCTTGAATAGCAAGAAGATTAACCATTTTCATGCATAATTAATTGGATAAAAGGATAGGATTATTAATAATAAAATGATATGGAAGTAAAAACTATTTGCTTAAAAACAAAATTTGGTTAGCAAATTTTAGTCACCATTTTTACTCAAATTACTATTTTGATATTTCATTTGGACCTTCATTTGATTCTTCGTATGGTTAGACCATATTGAATTTTGCTGTAAAATATGCTTCAAGCTATAACCAAATTCCACTGTTTATATTCCTGAAAATACTTATCATTTGTTAGAGATAAACAAATTTATCAAAAATAAAAATAATCTAATTTTTCAAATCAAATCCCTCTTCCCCCAAACCAAAGAGATGGCATGTCCTTAAGCCACACAAAGAGAAGAAATGATTGTTCCAGAAAAATAGAAAGAATGTGAGCATGATGTTAATTCATTGTAAGGAAAACTAACGAGTAAATGGAAATGGCTCAAAAATGTATATTTATGAAAAATAAAACAATGCTTAGAAAGGCCATGTAAAATGAGAATAATATAATTAAAATAATACCATAGGGAAAAACTAGCCATCCATGCCTCATTGTAAAGATATCCTGTCATCATCAAGTATTTCAAGTGTACCCCGAAGTGTGTGAGATTTACAGCTATGGATCCCATTTCTAAGATAATGACATCTTAGATATATGCGGAATTAGACGGCCGAGGCAAATTCAACTTAGAGCCATTCTCGAATGACATTATAAACAATTGGCCATGACATAATTTTTTTGAAATTTTTTTCATATATTATCACTATTTGACAAACTATGTGTATAGTGGTGTATTAACCAGATCTCATTTACCAGATATTTCCCTGCTGCCAGCAGGCCTGTTCAGTACCCTAGCGGGTTTATCTTGGTACCATGCAAGCATAGCCCCGCTGCAAGTGAGCCTATTCAGTACCCCGATGAGTTTACTTGCATTTATCGAGCTACATGTTATAAGGTTTTTACTTAGCATTGACCCGTTGCCAGCAGGCCTGTTTAGTACCCCGGCGGGTTTACCTTGTATAATGATATTAAAGATATGGAATCTGATTGGTACAAAAGCGTGTTAAACCCTGCTAAACACACAATTCAATTTTTTCAAAATAACGTTATAAGTAATTCATAATGGCCAGACTCATAAAACATGTCAAAAGAGAATAACTGAAAGTTGTTCTTTAACCTAACAGTCCTTCTTCTTTATAAAGTAAAGTAATGTTCCCCACAGATAAAAAATTCCACTTACTTTTGAGTTATCACCAAAATACTCAAGAGACAAGTTTTGATAACAAGTAAAGGATGAACTAGTAATCCATAGGTGAAAAATAAAGATGTGAAAATTATGATACTGAAAGTGGGTTTTATCAAGAAACTATTTATAGAATAAATTAGAAATATACACATCTGAATCAAAATACTAAAAACTATATGAATCGTAACAGAATTGGTTGAGTATGATATATAAAGGATTGATATGTAAAATTTATCCGTAAAAGCTGCAAATTTCGAAAGTACCCTAAAATAAATTAAAATACCTTATGAGTATTTAGCATACTTCCCTTTTCCAAGTAATATTTCGTTAGCTGCTCATAGAGATAAAATACTTGTAATCACTGCAAAAACACTTGTTAGATGATTCAATTTATTCATAAAGACATAAAAGCGAAAGAGTCTGGTATAGACAACCTACTAGAAATGACTCTTATTTATTCAAAGGAACAAGCACATATGTACATATATATAAATGATAATAACCCAAAATATTTCAAGGATCGGGAGGAGGAGGAATAGCTTCCCCTTCAACTAATTCCATTTCATTTTTCTGCAAAAAATTTTGTATGATATCCTGTTTAGATGTCGGTTGGTGATAGAGCCTAAGTCTATTTCCATTTACTACAAAGGAAATTTCTGAGCCATCAATTGTTTTAATTTTTACTGATCCATTGTCAAAAGCGGTAACTACTTTGTATGGACCCATTCAACGGGTAGTTAATTTCCCTTTAAAATTTTTAAACCATGAATCAAACAGTAGTGCCCAATCTCCAGTATTAAACTGCTTTTGCTTAATAAATTTATCATGCCATTTTTTTCGTTGATTCTGTATTAACATTGTTCTTTGAAATGCATCTCGCCTAATTTCGTCTAATTCATTAATTTGTAATATTCGTTGTTTCTGTGCTTCATCCAGATTCATGCCTAATTGTGCTTCCATACAAAAAGTTTGAACTTGAAACTCAATAGGTAAAAGGACTTGTTTTCCATACACTAACTCATAGGGGGTATGTCCAATAGTGTTTCTCCATGTTATCCTATAGGCGCATAAAGCCTCGGGAAGTCTATCTGCCCAATCCTTATGATGTAAGTGAATGGTCTTAGTTAAGATGGATTCTAATACTTTATTAGTTGATCCTACCTGACCATTAGCCTGAGCGTGATAAGGTGAATATTTGCAATGTCGGATGCCATATTTTGTATTAAGTTCTTTCATTAATTTAGAAGTAAACTAAGTACCTTGATCTGTGACAATTTATCTAGGTACACCAAATTGGGTGAATATTTCTTCATATATAAATTCTACCACCGATTTCTCTGTGGCTCTAAATAAAGCTTTAGCTTCTACCCACTTGGTGACATAGTCCGTACAAACTTAGATATATTTCTTTTTACAAGACATGGGAGAGATTGGTCCTACAAAATCAAGAGCCCATTTCTCAAAAGGTTCAATCATGACTTGGGGTTGTAAATTTGATCGGATGACGTAGGTCTACCCATTCTTTGGCAACTGTCTCATCCTTTAACATATTTGGCAGCATCCTTAAAAATGCTTGGCCAATAATAACCAGAATGTAAGACTTTATATGCTGTCCTTTTATCAAAAAAATGTCCTCCACATGGTCCATCATGGCATGCATGGAGGATGTCTGTAATTTCATACTCCCGCACACATCGTCGAATAATAAGATCGGGACTAGTGTGGAAGAGATCGTTATCAACCCAAGATTAATTAGAACTCTGAACTATAATACGACGCTTCTCATGTGGAGACAAATGGTTTGGTATTTTCCTCGTTGCTAGATAATTGGAAATATCCGCATACCAAGGGGTTTGAACATATACAACAAATAGATGTTCATTAGGAAAAGTGTCATCAACTGATTTAGTACCATCTTCATGTTGAATACAGGAAAGGAAATCTACTACGAGAGTTTCTTTACCAGGTCAATCAATGACGATAATGTTAAATTCTTACAATAAAAGAAGCCACCGGGTCACTCTACCATTGGTAATTGGTTTATTCATCAGAAATGTAATGGCAGAGTGATCGGTATGCACAAAAACTTCATAACCTGTGATATAATGACGAAATTTATTAATAGAATAAACTACTGCCAAAAATTCCTTTTCGGTAATGGTATAATTTAATTCGGCAATAAAGTAGATGGCATAAGGTGTGTGTCCTTTTTGGCCGAGGACTCCTCCTATGGCTGTATTAGAGGTATCAGTAGATATGTTAAAAGGAAGGGACCAATCAGGACCCCTAAGTATTGATGCCACTAATATTTTATCTTTTAAGATTTCAAAAGCCTTTGATAGGATTCTATCCATTGGAATTATGAGTCCTTTGTAAGTAACTTAAACATTGGTGCAGCTATTTTAGTAAAATTTTCAATAAAGCAGCGGTAATAGCCTACATGACCAAGGAAGCTTCTTACCTCTTTCTGGGTTTTTGGAGAGGGAAGGCCAACTATTACTTCAATCTTAGCAGGGCCTACCTTGATTACTTTGGAATAAATATGGTGTCCTAAAACTATACCTTATGTCAATAACATTTTACACTTTTATGACTAAGGGCTAGGTTTGTCTCTTGACATTGGATTAGAACTTTCTCTAGGTTGCAAAGAGCTTCCTAAAAGGTGTTACCGTAGGATGTGAAATCATCCATGTATACTTCAACATAGTCATGTATAAGATCAGAGAAAATTCCTAATACTGCTCGTTGAAAAGTGGCAGGTGCGTTACATAAGCCAAATGGCAAGACTCAATAAGAAAATGTTCCCAAGGGAATGTAAAAGTGGTCTTATCCTGGTCTTCAGGTGCTATTAGAATTTGATTGTATCCACTATATCCATCAAGAAAGGAAAAGTATTGTTTACCTGACAGCGTATCTAACACTTGATAAATAAAAGGCAAAGGAAAGTAGTCTTTCAAAGTAGCTTTGTTTAGTTCCCTAAAATCAACACAAATACGTCATTTCCCTGTAACTTTCTTCGAAACTACTACTAAAGGAGATACCCATTTACTGTCAGAAATATGATAGATAAAACCAGCAGTGAAGAGTTTTTGTAATTCTTCTTTTACTATATCCTTTAGAGCAGGATTCATCCTCCTCTATGGATTCCTTATAGGTGATATGCTTGGATCCATATAAATATGGTGAATACAGGTATCAGGGTGTATACCCTTCATATCGGTGAATTCCCATACGAATGCTCCAGTTTGCTTCTTAAGAAATTTAAGCAAATGTGCTTGCTGGTTTTCACTTAATACGGTGTTTATATATAAGAATTTTCTAGGGACAGCCTCACAAGGTATGGTATATGGTCCTATATGCTCTTCAATTGTGAAGACACATGGTGTTTTTGTAAACATTGAGAGAGCCATATTCTCTTGAAACTCATCTCCAAAAATATGATCGAGTTGAGCAAAAGACTGAGGGAAATTTGTACAGGTTGTTGAAGAGACAAACTGGTTTAATACATTCTCAGTGGTCTACTCCTAAAGTGATAAAGAAAAATCACTAGGAAGGGAGAGATCATCAAATTCTTCATCCCCAAAAGAACAATTTAACCACCATGAATTTTCAGTTATTGGTTGTGCTGAGGGGTATAAAATAAGTCTTTGTGTGGACAACCCATTGGAAATAGTCATTTCTCCATCCCTACATCCTATAAAAGCATTTGCAGTAGCTAACCATGGTCTTCCCAAGATAATAGGATTTCCTTTAGAAGGATCCTTTGATTCTACAACCATAAATTCGACAGGGTATTCCCATGAAGCTATTGATACAACAATGTCATCTAGGACTCCAACAGGTTTTACCGTAGTGCGATCTGCTAGTTCTAGGATGGAAGGGGTAGGTCGAAGAAATTGTCCTAACTATAAAACTTCTAAAACTGCAGTGGTCATCCTGTTAATAGAGGATCCTAAATTGATTAATGTATTCTCTATGGCGGTGTTGTTTATAATTACAGTCACTACTGGGGTTCCT
This sequence comes from Pseudotsuga menziesii, assembly GCA_001517045.1. NCBI lineage: Eukaryota > Viridiplantae > Streptophyta > Pinopsida > Pinales > Pinaceae > Pseudotsuga > Pseudotsuga menziesii. The sequence continues at coordinate 180,680 of LPNX011018896.1, forward strand.
GGATTTGTATATTTTGCAATCCGAGACTAACCTATCATACATTCAGACATTTCTCCTATAACATGAATTGTAAGAGGGTCCTTTTGCTTCTTCCCTGGGAGTTTAATACATAGCTCTTTTATTACCTTACTATAGATAGGTATATCTTTGATAGCTTGTAATAGAGGGATCTTAATACAAATGTTCTTTAATTCATTCAAAATGTTATACTCCGGATGAACTACAGGTTTTTCTATTACTAATATTTCTGGAAATGGAGGAATTCTTTTCTCCTGAATAGTTTCTTGTAGAGGATGGGTGTGTACTGGAACCTTTGGAATGGTCACATCCTCCAAAATAGCATCATTCATGGGTTCACTTGAATCTTCTTCTTCTTCGTTTGGTTCCTAAATGATGATTGGTGACTTGGGATTATTATTCACAACTCTTCCCGATCGTAATTGAATTTCATGTACAGGTATAGTCGAGATAAGGTATCAGGGAAGAGTTTGAAACTCAATGTTGTTAAGAGATTGATTTGGTTTATTGTTAGGGTTGTGCAGGTAACAATGTTGATCGAGGAGGATTTGAATTCTGAAAGTGATGAGGTTGTTGTGCAATAAAAGGAACTGGAGGTACAAATCCAGGCTGTATTTGCTGGAAATTTGTTTCATTCTGAGGGTAAGGCTGATTAGGTGCAGGAAGAGGTTGTGGTTGAGGATATGGTTGTCCTCTCCATCCTTGTGACCAATATTGCTGTTGTGGAAATTGAGGAGGAGGATACTGAGATGGCCAATTCTGCCAGCTATAATTTTTCCATTGTTGAGGTGGTTGATACAGAGGATAATAGGGTAGAGGTTGTGGTGAAAAGTTTGGATATGCTGGTTGGTCCCTAGGTTTCCAAGGAGGCCTCCTAGATGTTTCAGCTACATCCCCACTCTTATATATGGCTTTGAATATAGGAAAGGATGGGTAGTTATCTGTTGGATGCTCTTATGTACAGATGTGACATACAAAGATGTTTTTTAATGGACATTCCCTTTGGGGATGTTTAGTTCTACATCTTGGACAAAAGATACTCATTGCTTCTCATTCTTCATCCTGCCTTTTCTTGGCTTGTAAAGCATCTAGTTGGGAACCCTATGCTCCTAAGATATCAATATTAAAATTCTCCAATAGGTTTCCTAACCCTACTCTTGTAACTCCCCTTGAACTAGGAACATTTCCTCTTATATTCTTACTAAAAGGCTCTCAATTTTTTTTTGCAACTTTCCCCTACTCCTAGAATAATTTTTACACATCTCGTCGATCTGTGCAAAAGTTTTATGAGAAATATCACCAGCTTCCATGAGATTAAGACTCTTTAACAAGTCCTCAGAGATTCCCTTAAGGAAAAGTGTACGTACTGCATCTTCTCGGAGGTCATTATATTTAAACTTATGTAATGTATAAATAAACCTCTCAAGATAATCTTCTAGGATCTCATATTCAAGTTGTTGTATCTTGAATATATCATATCGAGAGTCCTTAGGTTTGCAGTATTCTTGATATTTTCGCAAGAATGAGGTTTTCATATCATCCCAAGTCCGGATAAAATATTCTCCTAATCCCATGAACCATCTAAAGGAAAAATCCTTGAGTATAGCGAGAAAGAGTTTTAGTTTGTGAGCATCTTGTAGATAATTGTAACTCCTACAAAGGATATTGAACTCGAACAGGAATGTGTCTGGGTCCTCATTACTTTTTCCAGAGAAAGTAAGCAAGGAGGAAGGAGTGATGTTTTTCATAGTTATGTCCTGCATTGTATCTAAGATAGGGAACCCGAAGGTAGTGTCAGTTCAATTTTCCCCTTCTCCTTCTTCATTCCTAACTTCATCATGATCTTCGTTTTCTCCCAGTCTCTCCATATAAGCTGGATTATTAACGTAAATATACCTAGGAGGCTCCTTTCAAGGTGATAAGGAGGCATCCCAGCGTTCTTTTTCGGGAGATATCTTCCTCTGATCAGCCGTGTTTTTATTAAACCCTAGAGGGATAGTAGGTTCTACTGTAGAATTTTTAATTTGCGAAATAACTGGATCTACTGAGGTTCCAAAGAGAGCTTTTACTTGAGAAGGATCAACAAAGTAAACAAAATTAAGATCTCCTACTAGTGAAAAAGTTGTGTTAATTGGATTTGAAACTAGTGGAGGGCTAGGGGTTTCTAATGGCTGATCTTCTTGAACTTCCTCAGGAACAAGGTCCTTTAGACCTTCTGCCAAGGTTCCTTCTCCTTCTATGGCTTCTCCAATAAGATATTCTAAGGGAGTTTATTTATGTTTTAGGGTAGAACTACTTCCTATAGGCATATTTCGATACCTTTCTGGTGAGTTAGTAGTTGGGGAATCACATCACCTACGGTAGTTAGTAGGGATTTCAATAACTTTTCCGGTCTTGATAAATCTACCATGAGAATATCTAATTCTACTCATGAAAGAATTTTAAACTAAAGAAAACCTATGCTACAATTTTTTTTGGGTTTGGGGGCGCTTGTTATAACAGATGCGTAGGTTCGTACCTCTCCTCTTACCGCTCCCCCACTACCAACCTATTACTAAACTTCATAAAGAATTCTACTCTACCTTACAGAACAACTCCCCGGCAACGATGCCAAAAGTGTTGGGTGTTATAATGTCTAAATTAATCCACCTATTCTTTAATTAGAAACTGGGGTTGGTAATCTTAGAGTTGACAGAAAATATATGCGAAGGTAGAGAGTGTCGTGTAAATATTTTAACAAACAAAAGATCGAAAGATCTTTCAAAATGAAAAACTGAGTCAAACTTCCTAAAAATGCAATTAAGGTAACCAAACTGAGATAAAATATTAACTACACAAATAATGTATCTTATAACGTTGGACTGAAAAAGATATAATCAACAAATTACTTATTCAAACGGAAAACTAAAGTGCAAGGAAGACTTAACTTATAAGCAACTAGAAAACTTAATAGATAAAACTTAATAAGGAAAACTTAAAAAGAAGCAAGTAGAAAACTTAATAAAGAAAACTTAAATGAAAGAAGAAAGTAGAAAACTTAATAAAGAAATATCTTTAGGTTTTGTCCTACAAGTTCTTTCAACAATAACACAATCATAAAAAGACAACCTAAAAACATACTAAGGAAAACACTAAATATCACATGCAAACAAATAAATCAATTCAAAAGGAATAGACACAAAACCATACAACCATAAGACATAATCAGAAACAAAACTTAAGAATAACTTAAACTATGTTCAAAGTAAAAGAAGTAAGGAAAATGATAAAACTTTAATAAATAATTTAAAACAACTAAACTTTAACTTAAATGTTAAACAAAACTATTATTTAACTATTACAGGAAAAGCATAATTCAAACATCAACAAAACAGAACTGAAAACAATCTTAAAATACATAAAAACACACAAAAACAAAATTAAGGGTTGAATGACAGACTGAACTATGGGTCTGAAAGGGTGGCTGAATAACAGACTGAACAGGTTGTCTGAATGACAGGCTACATAGTAAAAATGGTAAAAACTAGCCTAAATGAACTAATCTTCAGCTGAACCCATGTAGATGTAATTCTAATGCATTGGAACAGTAAATAAACCTATTTAACAACAAATTAACCTTAAACTAATTCATGAACAAAAGGAATCATTTTCATATTAAACTAATAAATAAACTGGAAATTAACTTGCATAAATTCAAAACAAGAAAGGAAATAACAGAATTGAATCTATTCTAAATTCATGAAAACAACTTATTCTATATTCTTAAAAACAAAGACTGAAAGTAATGCTAGAAATGAAAATAACTCGAAACAAAATGACTAAAAGAAAATAACTGAAAGCAAGCTATGCATGCATCTAACTAATTAACTTTGAAATAAAACTAAATTAATGTATTGTAGAAAACAAATAGAATAGCATTTACTATAATCTAATGGAAACAAACTAGAAATTAAACTAGACTAGCTAAAACAGAAAATAAACTAAGCTAAACAAAGAAAATGAACCTCTGGTTGATGAGGGGCCCTCTCAGCAATCAGGGGTGATGGCTGGATAACTTATACTTAAATGCAATCTTCAACAAAAATGCATAAATCTCTTTTATTCATATGGTGGAACAAAAATACAAAGTTCAAGAGTAAATTACAGCAAGAGCTTTTCTACTAACTCTACTAACTGACTGATTTTCTAGCTAGCTTAGCTCTCTCACAGAGGCTCTTTATATAATGATTTATAGGGACGCGAAATTCGACCCTTTAGAGGTTGGCTACTCTCTAAATTTATCCGATCTTTAAAGGCATTTTAACTGATCATAGGCCAACGCATAAGCATCTCCCTTCTTCAACGTGAACAGTCTTCAAAGGTGGTGCATAGGCTTCTCTTCAGCGTGAATGATCTTCAGAGGTGGTTAACATGATCCTTCCTTATCGCAGCAGGCGACTGGTGGCGAACAGAGGAGAGCTTAGTGGCGCATCTTCTAGATCATGGGTTGAATGCAACAGTCCAGTGCATGGATGGTTGATGTGGTGGCGAGTGAAGGAGAACGCAGGCTGGAAAACAGTCTAAAACATGGCTTCATCACCCAGACGCATGGATAACAGAACATGTGCAGTTGTTTCATGTTTTAAATGACCAGAATTAATTCTCAATAGCGCGCAGTCTGATGGGCAATCTGGATGGAGTGCTGAACAGAAGGCTGGGACGTGAGCTAGATACCCTGGGCATCGATCTAGGGCGAACATAGTGTCTATATTCTAGTTCACTTTAGGACTAGAGTCTACACCAACACCTTTTGAAATATGGAAAACCACCAGTGAGTTTAACGCAATGGGCTGAATGACGAGCTGGACATGCTGTGCGAAAAGCAGGATAAATGCGTTTTGCGTATTAACTTGGCCCAAAAAGATTATAAAACCTACAAACGATTATAAAAACTAATTAATACATCAAATATGCTTCAATAATGTTATTTTCATTAATAAAACCATAAAAGAATGATAATAATAAAATAGTTTTATATAAACCTTAAAAACACTCATACCTGAAGTTGAATAATAATCTGCGTGACATAATACAAAAGATGATAAAATATGTATTTAAATGAATATTTTATCTGCAAAAAATGATAACAAATCGAGGATCAACAATAGTCATGCTAGAAACTGTCTAGGAATCTCATGGGGCTCAAGCCACTAGTGCTGACATAGAAGTAAGATCAGAGGCCTCCATGAGTTCTGGAGGATCGATCACAAGATCAAGGGCCAAGGAATAAACGAAATATACCTCTGAAAGAAAATATGAAGAAGTCAAACCTCAAGGAAAAAAAGAAATGAAACCCAATAAGTACATCACAGAATTGGAGACAACTAAATAAAAAGCGACTGGAAAAAAGTCTAGCCTAGATTTCCTGGTTAAAAACATTCAGCTAGGGAAGCAATGCTCTGGAGCGGCTGAAGAAAAAAAGGATAATCTCCCCCAAACAAAAAATAAATAATGAATCTCATCTCCTGGAATTACAGAGGGTTAGGAGGAAAACAAACATTAGAAGTTATCAAAAGGTTTAAAAGTAGAGATAAAAATTCAATCCTTGCTATCCAGGAGACCAAAATGCAAGAGGACGACTATATGAATCTAATGAATATAAATTGGGATAGAGGCGAAGGAATAACAATTAGTGCCTCGGGAGCCTTAGGGGAGCTCCTCACATGGTGTGACAAACGAAACTATAACATGCATTATGCCCTAGGAAACCAAATTTGGCATTTTGTAGAATTAGAAGACATCGATAGCAAAGAAGTTTGGGTTGGGAACATCTATGGACCCACGTACAGAGAATAATTCAATCCTTGCTATCTAGGAGACCAAAATGCAAGAGGACGACTGTCTGAATCTAATGAATATAAATTGAGCTAGAGGCGAAGGAATAACAATTATTGCCCCGGGAGCCTTAGGGGGGCTCCTCACATGGTGGGACAAACGAAGCTATAACATGCACTCTGACCTGGGAAACCAGAATTGGATTTTTGTAGAATTAGAAGACATCGATAACAAATAAGTTTTTTTTGTTGGGAACATCTACAGACCCACGAATCAAGGAAGTGAAGAATAATTTTTGAACACTCTGGAGAATCAGAAGCATGGGAAGATGAATCTTCCATGCATCATTGCAGGAGACTTCAATGTCACCATTTCAACAGAATAAATAAGAGGAGGTTCTAAAGTTCGGGACCCATTTGGAGAAATATTGGAAGACATTTTATCGCTATGGGAATTAATTGACATCAATCCAAAAGAGGGAAATTCACATGGATAAATAAAAGGATTTGGATTGGGCATATCACACAACAATGTTGGATCACATTTTGGTAAGATATTATTTTCTTAGCAACCCATCTATCCTAGAATCCAAGCTATTTCCTTCTGTTGTCTCTGATCACAAACCCATTTCCTTCTTCCTTTCCCATATTGGAAATTTGGGGCCGCTTCCATTCAGATTCAACCCCTTGTGGTTGGAGTCAGAAGGTTCTTTGGATATTATTAAAAATTCTTGGAACACCTTCATTCTTGGGTCACCCAGTTATATCTGGGAACAAAAACTTTAAAAAGTCAAAATGGAGCTTCAAAAGTGGGTGGCTCAGAACTATCAAGATCCAGGGAAAAAAAAAGAGCTATTGGAGGACCTCAGAATCCCGTGGGATAAAATGGAAGAAGAAGTCATCACAAAGGAACTCTTAGACCAGAAAAAAAGAGTTAGATAGGAAAATCCAAATTTTAGCAAGGAAGGAGGAAGAAGATTGGCGTTTGCGCTTAAGGAGTCTTTGGCTAAAATGTGGGGATATGAATACCAAGTTTTTCCATAAACAGTGCAAGGATTGAAAAATAAATAATACTATAACAAAGATCATAAAGGGAAACATAATCAAGCTAACTGATCAAGGGGAAATAAAAAAAGAGATCAGAGGTTTCTTCAAGCATCTCTATAGAGAAGATGAAGAGGGATCGTTAGAAGATATGTAAGAAATGAGTGCATATATCCATGCTCTAATCATGAACAAAGACAATGATACTATGGACCTTCCTATATCTGAAGAATATGTTAGAAAGGATGTTTGGTGTTTCCAACCAGAGAAATCCCCCAAGCCAGATGAGTTCTCTATCAATTTCTACAAAAGGTGTTGACATCTCATCAAAAGAGACCTCCTTAGAATGCTTGTCTGGAAACAAGATAAATAAAAAATTGGTGGCGTAACTAACTCTACCTTTCTTTCCCTTGTACCCAAAGACCCCACCCACTCTTCCATCAAACGATACAGACCCATCTCCCTCTGTAACTCTTCCTGCAAAATTCTTGTTAAAGTTCTCTCGAATAGGTTAAAAAAGCATTCCTTGCCTCATCTCCTCTAATCAAGGCAAGTTCATCACTGGCTGGAAAATCAACAACAACATTATTTTGGTCCAAGAATAAATCCATTCCAATGAGCATAGGAAAGAAGCAGGTATGGCCATTAAACTTGATCTAGAAAACGATTTCGATAGACTAATGAATGAATATATCTATATGGTTCTGGAAAAATATTGGATTCTCCCCCAAGTTTGTTAATCTAATTAAGGATTGCATAAGTCTACCTTGGATATCCCTCTAGTTAATGTTAGACTGACCAAATATTTCCAATCCAAGCGTGGAATTCGACAAGGTTTCCATCTATCCCCCTTCATCTACATCCTTGTAGTGGACTCAGTGAGCATAAGGCTCAATAGACTCTAAATAGATGGAACTATCCCAGGGATATCATTTGTAAGAGGAGTTCAACCTATAAACCATGCTCTTTTCCTCGACGATTCCATTTTTTTGGGAAGTGACTCGCATTAGATTGCCAAAAGATTCACCTTTTCCCTTGATCTCTTCATCTATGCCTTTGTAAGCAAAGCTAATTTAGATAAATGTTGGTTGTATGGTGGAACAGTAACTCTAAAACCATTATAGAAGTTTCCCATATCATGAAGATAAAGGCAACCTATGATTGGACACACTTTAAATACCTGGGGGTGCCCGTTGCAAATAATTCCACCAACTCTTCAATCTGGAGACCTGTTGTTCATAAAATAACGAATAAGGTTCAAATGCACTGGCTCAACTTGGCTAGGAAAAAAACGCCAATCAAATCCATCCTTTCCTCCTATCCAATATATCCTAGTTCAATCATCCTATCTCCCAAGACCTTCATGAAAAATATCATTCTCGAAATCAGAAAATTCCTTTAGCGGGGAGGGAAAACTCAAAGAAATAAAATCATCTTATGAACTGAGATACAATCAAAGAATATAAATCTAAAGGAATTTTAGGACCAAGAGACCCAGTGCAGATGAATAAAGACTTGGGATCCAAACTAGTCTGAAGACTTGCTACAGGGGACAAGGATTGGTGGAAAGAGGTCACGATGAAAAAACATCAAGAAGCCCAAATCAAGAAAGCTTGACTATAACTGGGATGGAAAAGGATCCTCCATATGGAACCTTTGTAAAATTTATGTTGGTCCAATTAAAGGCGATTCTTACTAGATCCCTAGAAATGTCAAAAAGGTCAAAATATAAACAGACAACATTCTAGGTCACCCCCCTATAGCCTCTTTTCCAAATCTCAAAGGAATCTCTAGATGGATGCAAGACTGCAACTTATTGACGATGTATGATATCTCAGTTTGGTATCATATTGGTGCATGGAAACACTGGAAAATTTTAAACCCTCTACAACGTCTAAAGCAGGTATTTGATAGTTTTTTTATCGCGCCTAAATAGGAAATCCCCTTTTCATCTTAGAACTTAGGACGCTAAAGGATGGGTCCATAATGGTACCTACTCCATAAAATAATTCTACAAGACCTTGAAGAACAGTCCAAACCATCCTTCTGAAAAAATTTGGAACAAGGTATCGAATATAGACTGCATCCCAAAAGTCATTTTTTTCTTTTGGGTGTTAATTCATAATAAGTTGTTAACTACTCACAATCTCATATAAAGAGTAATTGAAGGACCATTTATATTTGTTTTGTGCAAATATGCTCCAGATTCTGCAACCTATCTCTTCTTGTCATGCAAATTCACTTCCCAAGCACAGGGTCATGTTTTGGGAAATATAGGCAGATGGTTCTCTCCCCCAAGAAGCATTCAATATTTGGAAGAATATTGGAACTCCTTGTTCCTAGGAACTTTGATAAAGAATCCTACTCTTTAGAGAGTTTGGAATACCATCCCCAAAAATATTTGTTGGAAAATTTGGCTAGCACATAATAGACTTATCTTTGATGATAAGAAGGTTGATCCCCTCAAGGTAGCCTATAAAGTGATCAAAATGGTATATGATAGAATGGTCTCTAAAGGTATCTCCTACCTTTCTTTTGAAGACCTCACATATAAGGAATCTAGATGGTGCAAATAATTTCTAATCCAGAGCTCCCTTCAGACCAAACTTCCTCAGGTTCCTCATATCTAGGAAATAAGAAAAAAAAAGATGACTTCACTCATTGGACAAAGGAACAACACAGTGACTACCTCTTCTTTGGCGATGCTTTGAAAGGAAACCCAGGGGAGCTAGGTGCGTGATAGATAATTCTTGATCCTAGAGGAAATACAGTGAAGTATTTTGCATGGGGTCTTGGAACACAATCGAATAATGAAGATGAATGGTTGGAGCTCTACCATGGTTTGAAATTAATCGACTGGGAAACTACACCAAAGTTATTGGTTTTTGGAGACTCAAGAAAAGTCATCTAGAAGATGAGATATGGTTAAATTAGAGGCTCCACCAGATGCAAAAGAATCTACAACATAATTCTCCTCCTAAACCTTCCCCCTCAAGTCTCTTATTTTCATATTCTCCAGGTGAACAATGATCCAGAGGATAAGCTAGCCAAGATAGGGGAAAGAAGCCACAAAAGTGTTTTTGTTTATAATGGTCAAAAAAAATTTACAACTTCGTTCCCTAACTCTCTCCCGATGTAGGTTCATTCCCCCTCCTCGACTAGAAAGCATGATGTGCGCCCTCATCTTAACTTGCCTCGTGGATATCTATTTGACAAGTGGTTTCCACTCTTGTTCGACATTAAATTATCTACATCTCCTTATGTACCCTCTAACTATGACGAGGTAGCTCACATAGGCAATATGAAAGGAAAGGTTAAGTGTGATGGAATTTTTCAAACCCATTCATTGTATTCTAGCTTGAACGAAGAGGAAGGAGTCGCACAGGTTCAGAGCTCACTTGCAGAATTTATTTCATGGACTGGACCAGTTCCCTCACTTCCAATGTAAAAGAAGGACATTGATGCATGGTTTTATAGTCTAAGGTCTGGCCAAGATGACATTAAGTGTCACATGCGCAGGGTTTCATACATTGTTGTTGTAAGCATTAAGGATAATAGAGAAATGGATTTCGAGGTTAGGTTTATCTCAAACCAAATTGGATTCCACAATTCACATATAGATGACCACGACTAAGAATTAAAGGAATTGATGAGGACTATAGATATCATCAAAGAGGAAGCGTTGCAGCTTGCAAAGATGAACCAATGCAACCATTGTCAGGAATCGCTAGGTGACAAGGCTCTCCCTATGGAGGAAATTTCAGTCACCCATCCTGTAGGACAACTTGACAAGAAAATGTAGCCCATCCTACTTTCTTTAAATGTTTTTCCCTGTGTATTTTTGAACCAACAGTTTGTTTGAATTTATTCTTCACACGTTATTATAAACAACAAGAAAAATGTTAGGAACTATAGAAGAAATCTCGCTTCTTTAGCTGCTTCTATAAATCTCTCTATCCAGACCTCTTCGGACACCAAGACTGCACCATTTGTGTACTGTATGTGTTAGCACCCAGAATTGCACCCTAGGTTGTCAAGGGTAAATCCCAAGGTAACAACATAACCACTTTAAGAAAGGAAGCTGGCCTCTTCCTTTCTAGAAAGGGATCTCTCACATATTTTTATCAGGGCCAGATACACAAACAAAATAAAATTCAAATGTGTTGGTGGTTGAAAACAAGCGAGCAGACATTGGGATATGGAGTCACAAATATTCATGAATCACAGAAAAATTTGCAGGTGAAATTATACAAAGGCAAGGTAGCATTCGGTTATAGTCAAATTGTTGTTGGTATGGTGATAAAGAAGAAAGAATGACAGTCCATTAACATAGAGCACCGAAAATATGAATTCTGCATTAATTTTGGTTGGAAGGGTTTATGGATATCTGAAACAATAGATAGAGCATAAACATGTATGAATTTTGAACAATTACACACTCGTTCCAGATAAGAAAGAAAACATAATGGCAAGTTTAACTGGAAGACATGCACATAAAGAAAGGAAATTACAGATTGTAACTATTACATACACAGGAATATTTGCAGCAACATGCCAGCATTCGGCTTTGTAAATTCATTATTAAGGGCAGGTCTCAAAATACATAACCCTGAACCTCACGAGTTCCAACCCCGTCTTCCTCTATTGAGGTTATATTTATAGTATCATAGTCTCTTGAGACCAACCTCATAACATAGCCAAATTCAGTTATATGAAGAAATAAAAATCATAAGAGATTCAATGATCTGGTAGATTTTCCATGATCATAAACAAAACAGGAAAGCATGCTGAGATGCGGATGATGGATCAATTAGGGAAATTTGACAACATGGATTTAGGATCGCTTGATCGAAAATGATGGTTCAGAACCTCCTTCGATGTTCTGCAACGGTTTCCTTCATGCCTGCATCTTTACCTAGCGAAATCATTCTGGACCATCGATCTTTATCTGCTTAGATCTTGACTATTCAATGGTGTCGCTCTTATCCGATTTCAAAATCCTTCACAATTTATTTCTCCACACATGTTAGATTAGTGAAATGAATTTTCACTGTTGATCTGATTTAACCTTTGATCACCACCATTGAAATATTCACCATCGTGCTCCAAAAAGTGACTTTTGTACTCCCAATCTGCGAGCACGACATCCAATAGGGAGAGGACACGTCATTTAAGCACGTTTCTCATTGCGTAGGGACTCCCCGACTTTGAGTGTGCAAGTTCACCCAATGATATGCATATTCACCGTAGATCTATTCCCCTCAAGATCTGAACCGTTGGAATTTGCGGATCCTACAGGATTTAGATGATCTGAAAAGTGGATTTATCCATGCTTGTTGCACCAGCGGAATGGGAATTGGCCGTGGATCTTGATCAGGTTCATATCTGGGCCGTTAAAAGCTGTGGGGCCTACCGAGTCCACATATTGGGAAGTCTATTTAACTCATGCACGCGTTCCTCTTTTCTGCACCGTCGATCTCAGACATAGACCTTCCCAACCGTTGATCTGATGTAAAGATGTGGGCTACAGAAGGTAGGATTTCTCCTTTTCATAACCAAAACTTCATATTCCCTCTTTCTTCCCTTCTGCTTCTTTCTAAGCCACTGATATTTGGCAGAAATGTTATGAGCCGTAGATCTTGGACTGCGGAGAGCGAAAGTCGAGATTCAAACTTTCATAACCAAATGCTTTTCCTTTTTCTCTTCCTCTTTTTGTTGGACCATTGATCTGCAGTGAAAATGTTCTGGGCCATCGAATCTGGGGTCTGCGGAAAGCAGAAGTCGGGTTTTTATCACTTTGACACCCCAAACTTACTTTTTCTGCCTTTCCACTTCTGATTTTTTCCTTGGAGGAAATGATTTATGGCCTTTGATCTTCTCCACTACGCATCTAGGCCGTCCATTTCCTGTCATCATTCAACTCGGAGCGGATTTCTTCATTTACATGCATTTTAAGGTTAAAAAATCAGGATTTCTTTAAGTATTTGGCATTCTTAACCTAGAAACATCCTTTCAAACACCTGTAGACCCTCATCAACAATATTTAAGGTCATATGATATGAAAATTTACAAACCTTATTACTCCTTCTACTGGCCAAATCCCTTATGAATTTCTTAGCCCAAAAATGGTGCTAACAGTATGGTTTTGCACAACCTTTTTTAATATGTTCTCCTTATTGTTTCTGATTAAAAAAAAACTTAACATTCTATATTATAAGTAATGGAAATAGGATAGTACTATTTCTATGGGGACAATTAAGATAATCCTGATAAAGTACAAACAACCATATTAATAAAGTACAATTGACCCCATATAGAAATCTAGATGGAATGGTTCTCCTATCATAAATGATAACTTAAGAAACCATAATTGAATAAGATTAGAATCAAGTTTCTAATACTTGATGAGTTGATGTTGGGAATGATTGATAAGTTCCTTGAGATGATATCACAAAAGTTTCAAGAGTGTTTTAAGTTGCAGCAAGTTATGAGTGACACTTCCCTAGGTTTACAAATCACATAACATATCAAAGAAGAAGAATGCCTTTAGTTGATGGTTGTACATATTGTCTAAGCTCCTTAAACACAAGAAAAAGTTGTATTTAAGGGGCAAGGTTATAGTTTGATAAAGAAAACCCATGTCTTAACTATCTAACTCATTAAAAAGAAAACTATCTTAATTATAGTAATATATAGAAAAATTGAAGTAATCATTAGGCTAATCTATTGAAAAAATAAAATAAACAAGAAGAACAAATTAAAATATAAAACTGGCAATAGGAAATGAGACTATAATAATCTACTATATCATAATCTTATTCTATTATATGCTACACGTAGAAATTAAACTATGTAAAAGAATAATGCTAGTGCATCCATTGAAGTAACTCCAATTATACAAACAGATAAAGGTCAAGCATTAGTACTGGAAATATAATACTTCATATTCAAAGATTGAAAGAATTAAATCTAAATTTATATTCACAAAAACAGAAGAATATGATATCTACTATACAATGGAAACCTCTTCAAGAAGGATTCTTTCAACCAAACTCGAATTGGGTCATAGAAATCAAATTAGAAGTTGCTTAATGTTTGTAAAGAGCTCATGGGAAATGTACATACCTTGTCAAGATGATGAATCATGAATTAAAAATCGTACTTGGGTAAGAACATTTTCTTTAAATAAATGCCATCGGTTTTAGATAAATAAAAACAAAATGAGAGTTTTCCATAACCATTTCCTTACAATCAAAAGTGTGTCATTTTTCATTGTAGGTACAAATTTAGAGTTGTGTGATTTTTCATTGTAGGTACAATATTGGAGTAGATAACATTGAGATCTTGACATAACCATCACCATTGGGTAAAGTGCCTCAAAGTCATCAAAACCTACTAAGTCGTTAAAAAAAATGATTTCCTTCCATTCCAAGTCACAGAACATGTTAGAATTTTCAACGTCAACTTATGAACTAGATAAACATGCATGTGTTTTATGAAAATATTTATGGAAGGAGATTCTTCTACCTTATCATCTTGAATTGATTTAAAATATCAAGAATGTTTCTCTAATTTACATAATTTTTTTTCATCAAAATTTTAATTTTCCCATAAAGGAGTCTCAACATGAAAATCAAGAAAGTTATCAATAAATACCTAGGCAGATGCTACTAGTACCTATTCACATGATATTATCCCACCATTGGACACTTATCCTTTCTAGCACCATGTCCGACCACCAACGGCACGCACAAGTTCCTACACTATCATGGTTGGTGGGTTGAAAGGCGTAAGAGCTTACTTAACCAACAACATCATTAAGTAGGTTAAGATCTCCTTAAGGATTGATTCATAAACTAATTTTAAACGAAGAAAGTTATCATTGTTTGGATCATATCAATAAAATGTGAATTTTCCCATAAAGGAGTCTTAACATGAAAATCAATAAAGTTATCAAGAAAGTTACCATTGTTTGGACTATGATCAATTAAAAGATACCTAAATACAAATAGTAATCTTTCAAAGTATAAATTACTAATTGCTTCCCTTTGAATTAAATGGTCTTCATTAACTTGCACTATAGCAATTTCTAAGTAAATATATCACACAAAACTCGATCAAAAGACATCTTCTATATATGGGGGAACTTGTTCAAGACGAAAAGAACAAGATCAGATATCAATACCAACATTAGTAATTTCGATAGCGAGGTCTTTTATTTGAGCTATAAGTATTGGGTTCATTTCCACTGAAATTCCTTCAACACAAGTGTTACTAATAGGAGTTTCAAATTCACTTGAAACATCTTCAAGTTTAAGGTTTATTTCCTCAAAAACATCCTTAAGTTCTTGAAACTGTGCATCATATAATCCTAACACGTGTGATTGAATCACATTTCCAATCATTAGCGGAATCAAAGGAATCATACCTAGAATCAAAATTAACTAATGGATTAATATCTTCAGTAACATGCATATCATGCGAAAAACTAATTTCATGATAATCATCATTTTCTCAATCCTATGTGTTAGAAAGAGATTTAAGGTAGAGAAACCATTCTAATGCATCTTCTATAGAAAGTTGATCATCCTCGTGGAATCGAAGGTAAATTAACATAAATATGGAAAATAATTCCTCAGAAGGATCACCTTTATGTCTACACAGATTCTTCACTTCCAAACATAATTAATCATAACTGTAAATTTGACAAGCGATGAGAAACAACTCCATGAATTATTTCCATGTGGAAATAGATTTGGATAGCAAAGCTTTGAACTAGACCCCGATTCTTCATTGCAATATGAGAGTAAATAACTTGCACAATTCATTTTCATTAAATACTCTAAAAGAGTTACATTTATGATTAAATCGACAAAGTTGATCAAAAGTAGGTATTACACCCTCAACATCAAACTTTAATTTTGACAAGGAATTGAATGTATTCTTAGAAATGATTCCAGTAGGTCGGCACAAACTAAAAGAATGATCTAATACATAAATGTAGAGAGGATCCATGAGTAGTTAAATTTGTTCAAAATGAAAGGCTCCACAAGGTCAACTTGTTATTTCCCTCCTTCCAGCACCATTTTGTTGAAAAGTAAATATGACTTGCATCAATAAGGGGAGAATTGCTTGATGGTAAGTCTTAATTAGACCTACTCTCGTTTGGTATGGAAAGCCCCACTAGTATGCAGGCCCGATTTCCACCAACAAAATTGCTTTCCGAAAAGAGACTTATTCATTTAATTTCTCTAAAACTCTAATTGCATTCTAATCTAACATGCATTATAATCTAATAGGACTTGTTTGTTTAAATCCTATTTTAACTGAGACATAAAGGTAATTGCAAGCATAAATTTTAAATGTCTGTAAACAGGAAGGAATTCATATTTTCCAACATAAACCTTACTAGCATATTCAATTGCATGTAAATGATATGAGTATGTCCTTGCAATCACATTCATAACCAGTGAAATTAGATATGAGTATGTCCTTGCAATCACATTCATAACCAATTCATAATAATTTCACTAAGAAAATTCGTAAATGAGAATACTACAACAAAATTATCAATTTACACTACAAGGAAAACACTTTCTATCGGATGTTTATGAGGACCTTTCACACACAAAAAAAACCATTCATCAATTTATAGTGAAGGTTTCTGGTGGAGGTAGGGGGTCAGAGATTATAGTAACTTACAACAATCCTTTGGTTAAGCGATCATATTTTGTGAGATGTTTTTATGCGTAAAATCATCCAAAACTTACACTTAGTCTCATCTGCACCCACTAGAGAGGTTTTGAACACTAACAAAAGCACTAACACACTGGTTTCTTGCTACTAAACCATAGGCCCTTGGACACAAGTTTTTTTTTAATTCTTTGGAACATACTTGACAGAAGAATTTGAAATATGTTGTCTCTCATTTCTTTGTGCGTTTACTATGTTTTCATGAGTTGAGCTCCATTTCCTTATGATAAATTCTACACATCATTTCCTTGATCATTTTTGTCTTTATGTGTATCGGGATACTAGTTTCCACTTCATCATTGCTCTTGTATTTGAATGTGGATTTAGTTTCATGAAAGCATACTTTCTGGCAATATATTCTAAGCCTTTGTTTGAGTAAAGAAATCACATATTTCTTGGAGTCTTCCTACAGGAAACTATCTGACAATAAATCCCTTTATTTAATGGAGAATAGATTCCCTCCTTTCCTATTTCCTTGCTTTTCATTACTGAATTTTTATGGTTCTATCATTTTTTGTTCCCCCGGTTTTCACTCTTTAAATGAGAAAAATGACATACACCATGTCTAAGGAAGTTCTAGTTAGTGCATAACGATGCTTTCCATTGTTAATTCTAGAGTGCAATTCTTAATTTCCCTTCTACTGTGATTATTAGTTGACATGATCTTAGACATAGACCCCTTCAATAAGACATTGATAGGATCCTTTGTCTCTATGCCCCTTTCTACATATTACAACCTCCCTTTCTATTTTTTATTTTCTATTATCCCACTTCAAACATAATAAAAGAAGAGATTTCATCCATTAAAATTACTTTTGTATATTCAGAAAACTAATAAAAAACAATGGAAACCCATATCCTCACCAGATTCTTCTTCTGGCTCGGGTTTCCTTCCTCTTCTTTTGGAGCAACTACAATAGGAAAAAATTATGTAGCACTAGCAACTAGGGTAACAACAACTTCAAACTTGTAGGGATTCTAAATTTTCTCATCTTGTGGGAAAGAATAATAAGTTGCAAAAGCAATAAATAAAACATTCTCATAACCATTGATGATATCATGTTGATTAACTGCTAATGAGTGGTCTCTGATTGCGAGGGAAAGAGTTCTTTATTAATCATCCTCTATAATTAAGAGCTTCAAGATCAAATATGAATCCAACATTACTTGATGAATACAATGTTCTCTGCCTCCATTAGAACTTTAAGTTTTGTCCCAATCAAGGTTTTGTGGGTCTTTGTACACCATATTTCTCAGTGAGTTTGGGCGCATTCATAGAGGTTTCAACAGAATTATAGAATAATGCACTGCTCTATTATAGTGCATTGACTAACCTCAAGGGTAGAAATACAATAGCTTTTTGAATCAAGATTTTTGGCTTTAGATATAGTGTACCACATGGGCCTATGGTACAATTAAAACTGTTGTAGTAATAAATCCTTGTCTTGACTGAATAGGTCATGCAAGTGGACTCTATTAATAGAAGAGGTTGTGTAATTGACGTTGATAGTTTCATTGTATCTGGTTAGCCCCCATGAATTGCCAATTCCACATATAATTACCAGTACTAAAGGAAACTATAAACATACTAAAAACTTGTCAATAAAAATGAGTGCTGCCCAAAAGGAAGCCTCATCCAACTCTGGGATAATGAAAGTCACAATCTCAATCAAATGACAAGATATAAAAAAATAATCCCATAAAAATGCATTGGACACAATAATAACTAAGACACATTTACAAGGATAATAATCAAGATCCTAGATAAGAAGAATCTCACATAATTATAGAAGGTGGAGAGAAACCATTTGATTACTGCAACTCACATCTCATTCAGGTCTTCCTTCCAACAAATCATTAGGTATCTATTACTTTTATATAATGCTCCATGCATTTTTTATATTCAAGAATTTGAGTTATGAGATACAAGATTTTCTAAAATTGAAGTATTTGAGTGAATTAGAGATACATGATTTTCTAAACGGAAAATTGAAATCAAAGAAAGAAAAATTATATATTTAAAAAAAAATATTTTATTTAGGGGAATGAAGAATGTTTGGAGAAATTTGTCTTTTCAATGAACAATGGAATAATTAACCTATAAACATTCATTTTCACTTCTTATTTTAATATTTTAATATAAACATTCATTTTCACTTCTTTTCATTTATTATTTTAATATATAAAATTGATTTCTTTAATATTTATCCATTTTTATCCATGTTTGTCGTATTGGGTAAAGGAACCACCAAGTAAACAAATTATTATCGCCAAATTGTTTGAATCATGCGTTGGCGTAGATGGTTCTTTCAACTTCTTTCTACAGAGTTCGATACGGAAGGATCCAAGCTTCCTACTGTTCTTTCTTTATCATCACACTGTCAAATATACGATACCAACTTTCCAACTCATTGATGCCTATGGCGCCAGCCGGATTCGAACTTAACACGTTCCGTGGCGCCGCTCGAATTGTCACGTGGTGCCGTGGTGTAGTTGGTTATCACGTCAGTCTAACACACTGAAGGTCTCCGGTTCAAGTCCGGGCGGCGCCAGTTCAATGGTTTACCAATCGAATCGAAGGCAAAGTTGCGTACCGAAACCTTCACCTAACGACAAAACTTTGATGAGTGCAGTTCACAATTTTGTTGGTGCGTAGCCATATAGGAATAGAGGCTTTTTGGTTTTGAATGCATTAGTCCTTCCCAACGTTTTACATCTTCATTACCAATAAAACTTAGGTCTTCATTAAAAAAAAAAAATTATTTATTTAAAACTCAGCTCTTCATAAAACTTTAGTGATGCATTTATAACAAATATTTGTGATAAGATTGTGTCTCCTTTGCTGACAAATACAGATTTAAAAACTAACAAACCTTCCAAATAAGTGAATGGGAGCATTGAAGTGAATCTCGGAATTTATAGGAAAGAGGATCGCCATTAAAGTAGGAACAAGCCATCTTCGATTTTTTCCATGCATGAAACATGGTCATAGATCTCAAGGCAAAAATATTTAGCTTTTTTCCATGCATGAAACATGGTCATAGATCTCAAGGAATGAACACTGTATTTTGCATAACACTGTCACACACTTGAGGTGAAAAAATTTGCATGAGATTTAAGGGTGAAATGCATTGAATATTGAACCATTCAAAATGTTCAAAATGAATTTCAAAGTTGAGCATTGGGAATTGAAGGTGAAATATAGCAAGAGCAATTTTGATATTTTTAATTGCTATAGCTAAAGGTTGAAATATACTGAACTTAGAATATTTTATGAGTGTAATGGGTGAAAAGTAGTATGTACATATTTCTTCCATTTATTATTTTAATACCTTAAAATTTTCCCCTAATTTTTTCTCTATTTAACACATCAATGTTGGGATCGATACAAAGTTTTTTATTATTGAGTAAAACAACCTACCATATCAATACTGGTTAGAAGCATCTTGGTTGCAAAGAAGAGTTTGGTATCTCAAAATTGAGGGCAAGTACCAATGCCCACTCTTCACACTGTGTTCAAGAGCAAGGCAAGATTATCAATATTCAATTCAAAAAAAATTGCAGCCATTGCGACATCAATGGACATTGGCATGCAACGTGTTAAAAAATCCGTTCATAGTTTCACCCCTTGTATTGAAAAGGTAAGCAAAGGATGGTATGGTAGAAAATGTCAATAAGGCAAGTCTCAAAAGAATGCATAGTTGTATAAAAATTAGTAGTGAAAGAAGCTAAGATTCTCAAAACGGAATTAAGAAACTCAAATAGTTTTAAAATTAAAACCTCACTTTCCTTTTAAGGTAAACATGATCAAAAGTATTATTTGATGCTTAGGTAGAGACAGGCTATGTGGTGTTGTGAATCATTTAATGTTGCTCCACTTCTTGAGAGAAGTAAGGAGAAATGCTAGTAATAGTGAATAGAAAAATAAAGGAGCCAAAAATCATGAGTATACATTATTTTAGCTCAGTGTAATTCCCATATAAGCAACATGATTTAAGTTGCAGCAGTTGGCATTAATTTACTTATTATTCCTCATCTTTTTGTCCATGGAATGTATAAGGAGTAAAAGATAATTTTATATTTTTGGCGATGTATAACATAAGCAGCAATACCCAAGCATCATAGAGAATATGAGAGCAACTAAGTACTAATTCAGCTAAGACATAGACTACTTGTTGGTGCTCAATGTCGGCAATAAAGCAACAAAATGGACCCAATAACTGGGCATTTTACCAAGAGAGAGGGGCGGGGTACGTATTGTGTTGAGGTTCATCTTTAGTTGATTTCGGGAAGTAGAAGATCACCTCATTTGATCTTGAGAAATGTAAGAGCCAAGACTAAGTCTCTGAGAACCCAATTTTTCAACAAAGGTGATTGTGAGAGAAGCATGTGTTTTTCATGGATAGCAAATGAGTCACCATTAGTTGTGACAACTAATTTCATTTGCAACAAATTTGATTGCAAGCCAAGTTGCACAATTTATAGGGAAACGCCCAAGATCGACTCATGAGAGAAGACACACACATTATGTAGTTGAGCAAGAGAAGACACACACAATAGGTAGCTGAGCATTCCAATTCAAGGGAATTCAAATAAGATTGCAACATTTATTGCAAGCTAAATTTCCATATGTAGTCAAATACAAAATAGGACCATCGGTGAAATAACAACAGGGAAATCCATTGGTATCATTGCTAGAAATTTGTGGAACCTTATCTCCTTCACTTGCAAACTCATTTTGTGATTAAATAACTAAAGACATAAAGGGAACTTTATTTGAGTTTGCAAATTAAGATGTGATGTGTATGAAAGATCAAAGAAATTTTAATTATTTGGATTTAGTTTGAACATTTTTACTGTGATTTATCAATACATAACAAACCACAATCTTAAATCTTAAAGAAATTTGTAGTCTATGGATTTATTGTCAAGAATTGTTAGGTTTCCAATGCTACAATGGTAAATTAATTAATGAAAATTTAAAATAATATTTAAATAATATACCATTGCCTTAAAACTTACAAATGTGTTATTTAAAAAAAACTTATTCTATAAAATGCTCATAGAACTCTATGCTTTGTTCCCAATATAACATAACTTTGTTGTTTAAGAAAACATGGATCAAGAAATCTATGTTACTTAAACTTTATTATTTTTTTCATCTTTAAATCATTAAAACTTAATTTTTGTTATCTTTAAATTTGTGTTTGGAATTTTAAGTTTCTCCATTTCTTGATGATAAATAATAATACATAATAATAATATCACTATATGTGAATGCAATCTTATATGTTCACAGATTCTATTGATCTTTGTCATAAAAA
Organism: Pseudotsuga menziesii; assembly: GCA_001517045.1. Taxonomy (NCBI): domain Eukaryota; kingdom Viridiplantae; phylum Streptophyta; class Pinopsida; order Pinales; family Pinaceae; genus Pseudotsuga; species Pseudotsuga menziesii. The sequence continues at coordinate 202,632 of LPNX011018896.1, forward strand.
TAAACACCTTAAACTAAAAAGCATTGATGTCAAAGATGATGAATCTAAAAATTTATCTTTACTAAGACATTTCAATCCTTCTAACATTAATTAGAACTATCATCTTAGTATTCAAGTCTAAATGTTTCTAAAGTCAACAAGGCCACATTGGTCTCAACACCCTTTTTATCGATCACATTGAAAAATTGCAACGATGAGATATATTCATTAACAACTATCCTATGAATTTGATGATGAGCTTCTTCTCAATCTTTGGCGTCGCTTGGTTTAAATTGAAGACCGTTACAATTTGATGAAATATGGATTCTGTATAAGCAAATACTCATTTCCTAACATATATATTCCATTTACCGAAGGGTGTTGTGGTGTAATTGGTTATCACGTGAGTCTAACACACTGAAGGTCTTTGGTTTAAGACATTTTATTTATCGTGTGTTGTTACAAGACTTTTGTCTTCATTGTTGTAGGCGTGCTTGCATATTTTTAGAATATGGTTTCAAGATGATAAGAGTATTGTGTGAAAATAAGGTCTGAATCCAAGATAACTAGACTTGTCACCATCATACCATGCGCCATTAATATCTGCTATACACTATGTCATACCCAATGCAATTTTATTCGAAACAATATAGGATCACTTAATGGTGGTACCTTCCATAACTCTATCATTTCATCATCAATTTGGCATGCCCCCTTGACACTAGATTTTCCAAATTCCCGAATTTGGAATTTGTTAATTTTTGCAAAAGAGACCTCTTGGATATTGCAATAATTGTCAAATTTATGAGTAAAGTTGTATCCAAACAGTACTTAGTGTTCAAATATAACCAGAATAATGAAGCAACTAGCAGACCTTTGTATACTTTATCTATGCCTAAAATTATAGTCCTGTACAATGCATTCAATGTCAAAATCCATCCCTTTGCATCAATCTTCACCAAGAGTAATTTAGAGTCCCTTTTTGTTGATCTCTTAATGTTTTTTTGTTGCATGTTTATGTCACAGTTTTATGACAGCACAGGATGTATGACAAATCTGGTGCAATTTTAGACCTGGGATAATGGTAAAGAGGGATGGAAAAGTAGGAAAGGTGGTTGTAAGAGGGAAGAAAGAGGGTTGTTAGGGAAGGTCATGGTCCTAAAGGAGGTGAATAGGGTTGTTAGGGAAGGTTGTGGTCCTAAAGGAGGATAATAGGGTTGTTAGGGAGGAATAAGGGTAGGCCAAAGGCTAGGAAGAAGAGTTTAGGTCTGAAGGAGGAAGCTAGTGAGGGTTAGAAGAGGGAGGGAAAAGGCCGCAGCCCTTTAGGGCTGTAAATTTTACAAAAACTTTAATATTTTTGGGTTTTTAAAGAATTTCAAAATTTTAGGGCTCCCATTAACTTCACCCTAGGGTTTTTAGGTGCAAATACACATGTCGAATTTGTAGGAGGGCCAAAATTTTAAATTAATTTTTTAGGTATTTAGACATAAGACTGCATACCTAATTCTAACCCTAATGCCACCAAGAAAATGCAAGGAAATATGGTAAATTTGATAAAACAAGGGTTTTCATGAATGAAACCCTCAACCCTAGCCCTATAGGAGAGGTGACTAGCCTCCCTCTTGGAGTAATTAATCCTTGTCAAATAAACTTGGGCCTTATATAACAACCTCTAGGGTTCCTTATAGGAGCCTAATCTAGTGAAAAATTGGAGATCCAAGGTTAAACTTGGGAAAACCCCCTCTAGGGAGCATTTTCCATCATGCAAAGAAGAAAGAAGGTAGAAAAAAGGCCTTATTCAGAAGAAGAAAAAAATGCAGCTCTAAAGACACCATTCAATCATTCAAGAAGAAAGAATTCACCTACATTACCAAGCAAGGCTAAAAACTAGACTTACTTGAGCTTATGTTGTTCCAACAATTCCTAGAATCCACCAAGCACGAGCAAAACCAAAGACAGGCATCCAATTTCACCCACAAGGAAAAGAAGAATCCACTTCAAGAGGTGTGCATCACTTCCAAGAGAGCTATCTAGGGTAAAAGAGCAACATAATGTAATTTATCCCATGTGTTATGAATTAAAAATGAAGTGAGGAGGATTATTTAAAGTCTTCTCATCTCACTTTTACAAAATAACCAGGCTGAAAAGCCAATATAATGTCAATGTAAAAATATAACATGAAATAACATAAAATAATGATATATGTGGGTAACTTGGGGCATTTTCCCCATAGTTTACCCAAAACCGCCAAATATAGATAAAATTGAACCAAAAGATTCACTATGAAATATGAAGTGAGCAAGGGGGGTACATCATGCCCCATCTAACCCCAACAATGTTGAAAAACCCTCATCTTCCCCCCTCTATAAGCTTCTAGGTTTGGCGACCAAGGATGACATCATCACGGAGACTGCACCAAGAAGAGAAGGTGTTATGATGGAAAGGGACCAGGATGGGTGCATAAGGTGGCCAAAAGGGGAGGCAAAGCGTCATAGCTGGAAAAATGTCACCAGTGTAGAAAACAAGAAGGGGGTCATGTGACCCAATGACCTGCCCCTAGGAGCCCCGAACACCAACCCTAGGGTTAAAAACCCCAATAAAGGGCAGTCAACAAAGCCATTAAACCATTGTACTCCTAAAGACAAAATCAAGGGGTCCGACCATAACCATCCCTCAGAAAATGCATATAACACCCCCATCCTAGGCCTGAAGAAGAGAAAAACAAGCCCTCCTCCTAGGAAAATGTCTAAAGTCTTATCTTGATATGGAGTTGGTGTACCCCATTGACATCTTGAATTTTGAAGACATGCAGAATGGTTTCCTTGAGGATGACATTCTTTATGGTATTGACGGGACTGTTGCATTCCATAAGAAGAATGTGGAGGATGAACCACTAGTGTTATTGATGAAATATTATAACTACATGTTAAAGTTCCTTAAGCAATATTACTCACCTTACTAATCTAGAAGTATCCAATAATTACGGATTCCAAACTCATAAAATGGATAGAATTGAAGATTGTAGATTGTGGTATCAAACCCCATACCTCATATGAGAATATTTGGAAGTGAATGCTTACAAATAGATTATATGTGTTGCTTAGTGTCATTAAGGAAATATGACTCAATTAAAAGATAGACCATAAATACAAAATTACGAATCTACACTAACTCTCCAAAACCTAACTAATCTGTAGTCAAACTAATGAACCAAGGCCAAAGTAAATAAAAACTTTCAAAATTTGTCATAATTACATTGCTTTAAAATCCCAATGCAAATCCCTCTCAAAGATAAACATCTCATCCAAAATAAGAACGAGAATATGCTAAAAATAATATACTTCCACTAAAAGGGTATTGATATTTTTTTGTCATAATAGAACTTCTCTTACTTGATTGATAATAATTTGGGTTGTTCAATGCACAAACATAGACAAAATAAGGATAGTCACCTTAAACTCAAATTTAAAACTCAAGTTAAAAACAATAAAATATAAAAGTAATTGGGACTAAAAGAAAAAAAACTAAAGAAACATTTATGAAATAATAACATAAAAACTTTCTTGTTAAGAAACTCCCATGAAATTTCAACCAGAATTAGAAAATATTTTCATGATTATGAGGGAAAAATGATCAAGAGAACAATGTCATCCATTGAAGGAGAAATTTCAAGGGAAAATATTTAGCAGAACACTGTCACACACTAGAGGTGAAAAAATTTGCATGAGATTTAAGGGTGAAATGCATTGAATGTTGAACCATTCAAAATGAATGCCAATGTTGAACATTGAGAATTGAGGATGAAATATAGCAAGAGTGATCCAGGAGGATATTGGTGACCACCCACCTATTCCACTTGGACGCCCACCATTGTTTCTTTCTGTAACGTCCCCGACCCTCCGATCGACGAAGAGAACGCTACCAAACCATCAAACCTCCAAGCAACTAGCCCCATGAAGTTTAACATGCATATAATGCTGAAATAAAATGCATAAAACATAAAACATACATTCATTCATCAACATGCTCATCATGATCCATTAAACAGTAAATGTAATTGCAAAAGCAAAATGGACAAGAATGCTTATCTTATAAATATCTCGTCCCGCAACAAGCTACGTCGTTGCAACGTTCCACCCAACCATAGGCCAGCGTGCTCATCATTCTCTCAGCAACACTACCACCCCCGAGCTGGGCATGATTCCCCAAGGAATAAGGAACTAAGAAGGCTTACACATAGCCAAGGTACATAATTAGCCAAGTCAACACAGTAGGGTTTATCAAGTTATCAAGGAGCTAGGAGAAGCTGAATGCTAAGTTGATGAGCTCATGGAAGAGCTAAGGGTGCCTACACCAAATCTAGCCTGACTTCTAAGACACCCACACACACCCATCACCAGGAATTGGTCCTTTCTCTGCTACACAGTCCCTTAGGCCCTGACTTCCCTTTCTAGTGCTATCCCGAGGTTATGGAGAAGAAAGACAGCCGTCTAACTCTGTTTGTGTGACTCCCAAACACTAGGTTTCTCAAGAATACCCAACCTTCAATCCCACTCCACACAGTCCGAAGACCAACCACTGCATACCCCCAATAAAACAAATCAGTTCACAGCTCTGTGAAGAAACAAAAGGAAACAAGGTGACAACCCAAAGATGGTGAACGCAGTTCCAGCCAAGCAAGGCGATTCAGAGTTGTTCTTGGCCCTAGCGTGGCCAAAACAAATAAGCGACAACCCCAAAAGACACTTGCACCTACAGCAACCGAATGACGTGGGGAAAACCACAGCAAACCACAGATCTTGGGAAGAATGAAAACAACCCACAAATCAGGGGAAGAACAACAACCCGATCTCACAATGACACAATGGAAACATTACACTATCCACAAATGGGAGAGAAGCCAGACTCCCATTATTAACAGGGGGAAAACATAAACACAGACCACAATCGGTAAGGAGAACAAGCACACCTATACACACTGCACAGAACGCGAAGGCTCATTCACAGGAAATCATGGGTGACAGAACATGGCTTCCTAACTCACTACATGAGTCCAAAACAAAGGTGAACCTTGTGCATCCCTGCGTGAGATGAACAAACGATGGATAATTTCCCCAAATGGTGCGTGTGAGGAAGCAAAGCATCTCTCCATGAGAATAGCATTGAATATCTCCCACCTGTGCATGGAGAGAAAAAAATGGGAATGTCCTCCTCTGCCCTCGCGACGTGAAGCTCAAGAGTCTGCTAGTGGAGTGGGCACGTGGACAAGGACTGACAGTCCTGCCACACCCACCACTACCCAGCAATAACTACCCCAACTAACATCATGTGTTTTATGTGGTAGTTGGATGATGACACAAGGAGAGGTGAGTAAGACAAAAATAGTGGGTGACAACCAAATGGGTTCAACAGCTGACACATGGATTTTCCCCATAGGTCCAAAGTTCAACAATTCCCCCTCCTTATCCTTAGGAAAATCATGCCCTTTTCATTAACATTGCACCGTCGTAGCTAGTTGTAGGTTCATTTTAATTAATGTGCATATTTACATGATGCCAAAACTATAATGTGCCAGATAGCATGATATACCATCGGCAATGATCCCAATCGCTGAAACATAACACAATTAAATTGATGGTGGGGATTTTGCCTTTAGCTCCACACCATGATTAATTACAATATATACATCATGTATCTTTTAATGCAACCGGGGTCAAAGCCAGGGATATTACATTCCCCTCCCCCTTGGAATAACACCATCCTCGGTGTTCCAATACTTAGGAATACATATACAATTTACACATCCAAAATTTCAAAATTTTGTAGATCTGTCCCACGTTCAATTATTTACTTTGAACTTTCAGAACCAAGCCCTTTGGCTTCCACGAGCTTCTCCCATTGGTTCTCAGCTTTCATCTCATCCCCAAGTCTAGGAACTTTGTGGCTGCTACCCCCTTGATGTTCCCTTGTTGGGCAGTGCCGGCGGTAATGATGTCCTCCCCGTTTCCAACATTTTGCTGGCTGCTTCATCTTTACCTGCTCAATTTCCTTTGAGTCTTCATGCCTGGAACATTTATTAGTGGGCTGCTTGGATGAATGCCCCATCATTGATCCACTTTCCTTTCCCTTACAGATTGCTCCCCAAAGGCTTTTCACCTCTTTTTGCAACCAAATAGAGTCTTGCAAAATCTGGTGGTTCATCTCATTCTGCCTTTTCTATATCTTGAGCATCTCTCCAAGATTCTCTTGGGTCTTGGCAATTGTTTGAAGGAGACTTCTAGCCAAGTCGAATAGCTTTTGGTTTGCTGCCATGATCAATGTGCACAACTGGATTTCACTTTTCTCACCTGTGAAATGCACCATTGAAATTCTGTTAGACCAAGCATAATATAGGCATTAAAATCAGTCAATTAATTTTCCCAATTGGCATGACAGTCCAAGTCTTATCAAGGGACTTTCATATTTTTCATGCCTTCCCAACAGGGACATGAGCTTGTTCATGTCCATTCTTAGGTAGGGAATTAACTATTCCAACATTCATAATTTATTTTAAGCAAATAAACACATTCTATTTTCAATCATACATGCATTCAACAATCTTTTGTTTTTACAATGCATAAGCATATATATATATCAAAAGGAAAGAGAGAGCAGCAAGAGTTTTTCTCCTCTTTGTCTTGTTCCATTCTGGAACTCACACCACCACTATGGTTTTCATGCTCTCAGCCTCTTTCACTTCACCGTGAATGCTGGACCAACCCTTTTTGGCCATGACGCTTAGTGTCTCCAGTCTATTCCAGACCTCTGAACCATGGAGTCTCTCCACATGGTTTGACTACAACTCTTTGCCTACTAGGACCTTCACAGTCCCACTAGCACCTTTTTCATTATTGCTCACTTTGAGCTTTTCAGGATAGTCACATGTCCACATGCACCTCTAGGATGCCCTCATAGTCCTCGCTCCCAACGATACCTATATTCAAACATTGAATAGATTCACATGTTTAGTTTATTTTCATCGGTTTGTCTCTAAACAAGAGTTAGAAGATCATAACCAAACCATATACACAAGTATATTCATAAGCAAGAAGTTGCAAAATAATCCAATACTTATCTGTATTGTGCGTTTCCTCTCTGGTCCATAGGGTCCCGCTTTGCTTTACAAGCCTTGGAATTTCCTATGGACTTGGATGTTAGGTCAGCATGCAGGCTGCTCCTCAACACCAGATAATTAATGTCCAGCTAGTACACCTTCACGCCGACTAGGAAGGAAAAAATCAGCCAAGCCAACACAGTTGGGTTTATCAGGCCATCAACAAATCACATGCACTTATATCAACAATACACGTATATCAACAATGCACTTATATCAACAATGCACTTATCTCAACAATGCACTTATATCAACAATATACTTATATAAAAAATAAACGACCATTTCCAGGTCCAGTATCTACTATGGATCCCCAGGCATATAACAACCCTATTTCAGTGACATCTTCACCACATCCTTTTGTACATATCAAGCATAGTCAAGCCAACCTACAGTTGGGTTTATCAAACTATCCAGCCAAGCCAATACACAATTGGGTTTATCAGGATGTAGGCAATCAAGCCAATACACTACTGGGTTTATCAGGATACTCAGCCAAGCCAGTTAACAGTCAGGTTTATCAGACTGCATGTAGTCAAGCCAACACTGTAACATTCCCACAATCTCTCGTTTACCCTTTTCTCTTTAGTGTGCAACACCCAACTACATTTGTTTAGCCTGAAAACACAAGCAATATAAGCAAACTCATGAACGTTATTGCTCTAAAACTGTAATCATATTTCATATCATTCACTATCAAATATTGAGACACCAGGAGTGCGTCCACCCCCTAGGGTGTAATCAACATTGAAAACCCTTTCATGAATCGACATCAAAAAAGTGTGCACCCTTTTCCGGTGTGTGCCATGTAAGCCCTATTCATACTCAAGAAATCTGGCATAATGGAAATAAAATCAAAACATGATTTGCATGTGGAATTTTAACAATTTGATAGGCATATTCTTAGCTAGGGTCACAGAACACTTATCCATTTGCCGATGTAGTATTCCTTCGTTAAGGAGGAACAGTCCATTAGTTTTCCATCCCAAATCCTTTTACATTCCATATCCACACATGTCTTACTGACATAATCTACACCATCTCACCCATGTTACTTACCAAACATGCAATACAGATGGGACATTTCCAAAATGTCCAATGGAGTTTCACCCGAAACCCATTTTCAAGATAGGGGAAACCCTCCCCATGAATTTTGGCTCCTGCAAGCCATCACACATGGTATTCCTGCAGCGTGTACCCCTGGCACATTCATCAAGTAGCCAAACAATTAATCAGTATCTACTAATACAATCCAAATTCAATCATTCCATAACTAAGCAATGGAATTAGTAATTAAATTCAATGTGAATTTGCAACTCTGTCTGCTACAGAAGTTGAATTGCTTGGTAATGAGGTGATCCTCATTTGTTGGTCTCTTGTAAACAACACCACTATGCCCATTATACTTTTATGCTTACTGGCATAACATGAACATCCACTTACAACATGTCCTCTTGACACAATTCTATTTAAGCCAACAGTGATTAGTAGTTGTCAGCAATTTCTCAATTCTGAAATCTACAAGTCCAAATTGACAACTCATTCTGCATACAAACTATTTTTCCAGCCATGAGACTCTTCTCATGAGGTTTGGCTCTTTCACACGGTAGATTTTGGCCTTTGTCATGGTCTTACCCACATTGCCATGCTCCAAACAATCTACTTGAAATCTGAACTTCAATCAGCCAAACTCTTGGTAAGTCTTGATGCATATAACTTTTTCATTGCTGCAACAATCACTGAAGCATTTTTAGAATTATATAATTCAAATTCTTCCAGCTGTTAGCATATCAATATTACCCAAAACTCATTTACTTCACGCGAATCATTATCATACTAAAATTGCAAGGTATAGTCACATCATTTATGCAATTTAAATAAAATGTTTAGATACTCCTTACTTCACAAGCATGTCATTTGTACCACCTTGCCCTTCCATAGAGCATTTCCGACAGCCAATCGATCATGACTACCCTCTTCATGCACTTAATATCCTGCATTCATAACAACTCTTGAAATGGTTCTAAAATTATCATCAATTCATCATTTCAGCCATTAGTTAGTGATGGTAAACAAGCATTATCTTGATGCATTCATGCAATGCATCACAACATTTGCACCTACACTTATGTATGCGCATATTTACAAAGTTTACTCAAATTTTTCATATGCATCCATTCAATGCATAACTACAAGATTTATAAAATCTCTTAATGCATATCCACTCAATGCCACCTTGTATTGATTCAGGAGTGCTATGCATTCAAGCATACCATCGCTTGACCAGGACTACCTCATATAGGATGCATTACTATAATCAATACCATCAATACTCACTTTCTTTGGGTTACTAAGCTCATAACAACATATACAGGAATGATACATTTCTAGATGAATGTAGTATAAAGTTTAAATAACCACATGGTATGAGATCTCTTGCTTTTCCACTTCATGCAAGTGTCATAATTAAACCATTACCTGCATGGATCCTACTTACACCCTTGACATTACCAGTTTGGTTGGTCTCTTGCAATAAATTGCCGATATCGCTCACCAACTTTTTATCCTGGATTTGTTTCCTTATCCCTTTCTCCATAGGGTTTCTGGTCACATTCATCAGCATCAACAACATATTCAGCCATGCTCATGTTGTCGTTGGCTTTTCCACTAATTCCAACACCAATGCAATATTTACCATTAGTGGTTCATTATAAATGTATAATTCTCATTGCTCTTACCAACATGTAATATCTTATGCATGCAAGGCATATCCTCATACATTTTATGTACAAAACTTATAAAATGTAATTATAATTAGGAAGACAGGGGTTAAGGAAATTTCCCTTTTCAAGTCCCTCATATTTGCATGGAACTCCTCTTCCACACAACAATTGGTTTGACTTCATAGTCCTTGCTACCTGCAATTTCTGGATTTGTCCATATTGACAGCAACACATTCTTTTTCAAACAATCACTAGTACTTTTCTGCTCTGTATTCAAATTCTGGTGACTCTTTCTTATTCCTTGCTAGATAAGCTTTCCAATGCCTATCCACATGCTTCATTCAGACCTCGGGTGTGAAAACCACACCACTTCTAAAATGACGGTTTTCACAAAATTTAGGCAAAACACACAACTGTATTTTGGTCTGAAATGCCAACTTCAGCCACCTAGAATTTCTTCTTTTTCAGCCCTGAAAACCTGCTGAGAAATTCATTGAAACTGCTGAAAAATCCACTTTGAAAAACTCAAAATTCCCTTTGCTCAGATCGGGTCTCTTCCAAACTAATTCTCTGGCACTTCGGCGATTCAAACAACAACTTTCCTCTGGTGCTCATCAACGGCCCTAACAACTAACATCTTCTGCTGTATCGGCGGTTCCATCGACTATAGTTTTTCGATGTAAGCCTTCTGGTCTGCAATAGACAATGCCAAGGATTGTTGCATGTCGGCAATTGGAAACACTAATCACTACAGCATGCGGTATTGGCGATTGGGAGCACTATCCATCAGGTGGATAGTTCCTTAGGCATTTGCAACGGCGGGCAGCAAACTCACTGTGGTTTCTGAGGTCATAACTCTGTCGGCTATCAAAAGCTCTATCCACTGTGTGTCGATGACAGGAGCACCATCGACGGTTGAAAGCTCTAACTGTCGGAATGATAGTCCAGTTGACAGCCACAACGGTGAAATCCCAAACAACTAAATTCTTCCAACGACGCTCATCGGCGGTCCAATCCTCTATAATTCTCCGACGCTTTCTGCACTTGGAGAAATTTCAAAAATTTCTTTCATTTTCTATCGCCGCATCGACTCTTCAAACAAGTAAATTTTGTCGATGTTTTTCAAGATCTTTGCTTAAACCTTCGGTTCTGTCTTCTCTTCTCTTCCATTGCCGTATCGGCAACTTCATCTCCTATTTGTCAGTGATCCCATCTTTTATTTTTCTCCAATGTTTGCCACTGCATCCGCTGCTCAAACAACTAAATTTCTCTGACAATGGTGACGTTTCAGCGACTCCATCACCTAATCATCGGCAATCCAATCAGCTAAACTTTGTCGATCGTCGATGGTCTCATGACTCAGAAATTTTTTTCCGAAAATTTTCTCTTTATCTTCTTTCCACCATCGCTATCGGTGACTCCATCAACTAACTTTCTCTCTTTTTCGTCGACGTTTTGGCGCTTACGTCCTCTAATTTTCTCCAATGGTGGTGATGTTTCGGTGATTCCATCAACTAATTTTCGTTGACGCGGCTCCCTTCTGGCGAGCCTTCTCCTTTCTTCTGTCGCTGCATCGGCTATTCCATCAGCTAAATGTCGTCGATCCAATCTGCTAACTTCGTCGTCGGTCCGACGAGCACTTAGAAAATTTTGCTGTGAAAATTACTTCCTACTTGCCACCGTGTCAGCTATTTCATTAACTATTTTCTGTCGACGTTGCAGCTATGCCATCAACTAATCATCACTGGTCATCGGGGTCTGTATCGGATGGCCTTTAGACTAACCTATCCGCTGCATTCGAAGGGCTTCCCACTAAGTGTTCTGATGACCCAACGAACCTGACACTTAGAAAATTTTTCCAGACGAAAATTTATGGAAATTTTCTATCATTCATATTTCTTCTGGGTAGAGGGAAACCTACCTCTGCTAACTGGTTCTTCATGGCCCATAGAGGCCCATGCTACAACCTGTAGGCTCTTCCACTGCATCTTCATTGCCCATTCAGGCCCATCCTGCAACCTTTGCTTTGATACCATACTGTAATGTCCCCGACCCTCCAACCGATGAAGAGGACACTACCAAACCATCAAACCTTCGGGAAACTAGCCCCATGAAGTTTAACATGCATATAATGCTGAAATAAAATTCTTAAAACATAAAAAATACATTCATTCATCAACATGTTCATCATGATTCATTAAACGGTAAATGTAATTGCAGAAGCAAAATGGACAAGAATGCTTATCTTATAAATATCTCGTCCCACAACTAGCTACGTCGCTGTAACATTCCACCCAACCATAGGCCAGTGTGCTCATCAATCTCTTAGCAACACTGCCACTCCCGAGCTGGGCATGATTCCCTAAGGAATAAGGAACTAAGCAGGCTTACACATAGCCAAGGTACAAAATTAGCCAAGTTGACACAGTAGGGTTTATCAGGCTATCAAGGAGCTAGGAGAAGCTGAATGCTAAGTTGATGAGCTCATGGAAGAGCTAAGGGCACCTACACCAGAGCTAGCCTGACTTCTAAGACACCCACACACACCCATCACTAGGAATCAGTCCTTTCTCTGCTACACAGTCCCTCAGGCCCTGACTTCGCTTTCCAGTGCTATCCTGGGGTTGTGGAGAAGAAAGCCAGCCGTCTAACTCTATTTGTGTGACTCCCAAACACCAGGTTTCTCAAGCATACCTAGCCTTCAATCCCACTCCACACAGTCCGAATACCAACCATTGCATACCTGCAGTAAAACAAATAAGTTCATAGCTCTGTGAAGAAACAAAAGGAAACAGGGTGACAACCCAAAGATGGTGAACGCGGTTCCAGCCAAGCAAGGTGATTCAGAGTTGTTATTCGCCCTAGTGTGGCCAAAACAACTCAGCGGAAACCCCAAAATAAACTTGCACCTACAGTAACCGAACGACGTGGGGAAAACCATAGCAAACCACATATCTTGGGAAGAACGATAATAACCCACAAATCAAGGGAAGAACAACAACCTGACACAATGACAACATTACACTATCCACAAATGGGAGAGAATCCAGACTCCTAGTATTAATAGGGGGAAAACATAAATGAAAACCACAATCGGTAAGGAGAACAAGCACACCTACACACACCGCATAGAATGCGAAGGCGCATTCATAGGAAATCATGGGTGACAGAACATGGCTTCCCAACTCACTGCGTGAGTCCAAAACAAAGGTGAACCTTGTGCGTCCCTGCGTGAGATGAACAAACGATGGATAATTTCCCCAAATGGTGCATGTGAGGAAGTAGAGTGTCTCTCTGTGAGAATAGCAATGAAGATCTCCCACCTGTGCATGGAGAAAAAAAAAATGGGAATGTCCTCCTCTGCCCCCGCGATGTGAAGCTCAAGAGTCTGCTGGTGGAGTGGGCACATGGGCAAGGACTGATAGTCCTACCACACCCACCACTACCCAGCTATAATTGCCCCAACTAACATCATGTGTTTAATGTGGTAGTTGGATGATGAGACAAGGAGAGGCGAGTAAGACAAAAAGGGTGGGTGACAACCAAATGGGTTCAACAACTGACACATGGCTTTTCTCCATAGGTCCAAAGTTCAACAATTCCCCCTCCTTATCCTTAGGAAAATCATGCCCTTTTCATTAATGTTGCACTGTCATAGCTGGTTGTAGGTTCATTTTAATTAATGTGCATATTTACATGATGTCAAAACTATACTGTGTCGGATAGCACGATATACCATCAGCAATGATCCCAATCGCCGAAACATAACACAATCAAATCGATGGTGGGGCTTTTGCGTTTAGCTCCACACCATGATTAATTACAATATATACATCATGTATCTTTTAATGCAACCGGGGTCAAAGCCGGGGATATTACACTTTCAGTTTTCCAGTCTCCTTAATTATAGCGCAATTTACTATTTTTGGCAGTTTTCGAGTCCTAAAATCCCGGAGCCGTTTTGAGGCCCTAAACGACGTTTTTTTGGCATCGAATGGTCGAGATCAGATGAGACTATTTTGGACTTAATATTTTTCTCTTATGGATGTAGTCCTCAAACATATCTTTCTAACGATGTATCATGCACGTCAAATGGATGTAGTATGCTAAAGTTACAACCCCGAGAGATTGATGTACCAAGTTACCCAATGGGGCCCACATTATGGTGTTTCACCTCCTAGGGTTAGGTTTTTTGATGTGTAGGGTTTCCATTATTTCTCAATAATATATAGGCCTTTGAGCCTCATTGTAACACAGATTTCAGATGCATGTAGCTACCACATCTCTTCTCAGAGATAAGCTGCCAGCACTCTAGCTAGTTTATTTCCATTATGTATGTAAACCAGTTTCAGTTATTGATTAATGAAATAAAGTGTTATTTCCGATGCATATTTGTTTCTATGGTTATTTGTGTATTCTTTTGCATTCCTGCATAAATTCATATCAGTGGTATCAGAGCAATCTGCTCTTTCTTGATCCTTCTTTGCACGTCCCCAACGAGGGCAGGATATAAAGAGTTAGGGCTCGATCTGGTTGAACCTTTGCAAGATCAACCTCGCAAATCCTGATAGCCACCCATGGGGGATGAAAATAAATATGAGGGTGCAGAAGATCCTATAAAATGTTGCTTGAGGAGGCCCTTTAAAAACAAAGGAACACGATGATGGATAACTTCACCCAGATCCTTCAACAACTTCCCACTGGCGACACATCTGCATCTAGCAGCCACTCTAGAGGCGCAACCCCTTTTAAGGTACAAGTAAAATTTGACATTCCCATATTTGATGGCCAAATATATGCAGACATTGTAGATAGATGGTTGAATCTATTAGAAGGATATTTCTTAGTTCATGACTTTTTCAACCGGGAAAAGATTACTTTTTCTCTACTCAAAGCCACACCCCATGTCAAGGACTAGTGGGAAACCTACTGTGAGAGAAAGGACGAGGAGGAACCCTCTTTGCTCTTAGCTGTACCCACTTGGAATTCTTTCTGAGATTCCATAAAGGGACAATATTATCCAGTGGGGAGCTATGAGGACAAGTACATCCAATGGACTACGCTACGGCAGCAAAGAGATCAAGATGTGCATGAGCTGATGAATCTGTTCCATACCCTTCGCACCATGTTGGGTATCAAAGATTTAGAGAAACATTTGGTGCTGAAGTACCGTAGTTGTCTGCACATATACATTCAGGAGGAAATGGAGTTCCTCGACATCTCCTCGCTTGGTACGGCATATCGGTATGCTACCAAAATTGAGCAAAAAATCAAACAGAAAAAGCGAGACGTTGGATCTACGAATCAGAAGCAAGGCAAAGGTGCCCCCAAACTACAAAACCAAGGACACAGCCAAGGCATGGCGACTCAAGAAAACTTTCCAAAGCTGCAAGTAAAGAGCAACACTGCAAAGCCGAAGAATGAAGCGGGAAAGTGGTGCAAGTTCCATAAGATCCCCACTCATAACACAAGTGAGTGTCGGGCAAAGCAGGCACTGGTGGCTGAGATAAAGGATTCTAAATCAGATTCATACTCTGACACTGAATCAGAACCCGAGAAGGGGAATGACAGAGGGAAGCAGATTATTGATGCAAAGCCCAATGCCACCTTTTCCAACACAAAGATCCAAAAGAAAGAACCAGAAGATTCAGAGGAGGAGTAGCATCTTTTCCACTCCCAGATGTGGGTAAAGGGTTCCCTGCTACAGTTCATTGTCGACAGTGGGAGCGAAAAGAACCTGATTTCAGCAGATGTCGTGAAGCGGTTGGGTTTGCTGACCACAGCACACATGTAGCCGTACACCATCAGGTGGCTTCACCAAGGACAAGATCTCTGCATCAGCTAGTAGTGCCGCACCCCCTGTAACATCAAGCCCTTCACCGATGAGGTATTATGTGATATTGCTCCTCTTGATGTTTGTGATGTATTATTAGGTAAACCATACTTATGGAAGCGACATGCTGTGTATGAGTCTCGTCCTCGCGCTGTTATTATTAAGTTGGGAAATAATTTGTACAGGATACCAGAGGTACCGCCTCTTGCTGCTATCTCTTTGGTTAATGTAAAACAATTCAGTAAGCTCATTTCCAAAACCAGGAAGTTTGCTTTCTTGATGATCCGCCCTCAAGGAAAGAAGAAGATCGTGGCCACGACCTCCAGATAGGGCCCATCCGCATGACAACAAAAAATGGACAAGGTCATGGAGGAGTACCAAGAAATATTCATCTTACCCATCGGGGTGCTTCTCCGCTGTCAGGTCAAGCACCCCATCGAGATGACCCTAGGTGCGTCGCTTCCCAATGGATCGATCTATCAACGCTTTGTTATGGGGAATGATGAAATCAAGAGGAAAATTCAAGATCTTCTGCAAAATGGTCACATCCAGCCAAGTTCATCACCCTGTGGGAGCCCGATCGTGTCGGTACAGAAGAAGGATGGGACTTGGAGACTTTGTATTGACTACCAGGAACTGAACAAGATCACTGTCCGAAATAGGTACCCGATCCCACGGATTCATGACCTCTTGGACCAGCTTAAAGGGGAGAAATATTTTAGCAAGATCAACTTAAATTTCGGGTATCACTAGGTACCGATTGAACCGACCGATGTGTGGAATATTTCCTTCAAAGCCAAGGAGGTCCTTTTCGAATGGTTGGTCATGTCTTTCGGGATGACAAATTCTCTTGCAACCTTCATGAGACTGATGGACGACATCTTACGGCCATTCACCAACTCATTTGTAGTAGTGTACTCAAATGACATCTTGATATTCAGCTAGGCTTGGGAAGAGCACCTCCACCACATCCAATAGGTCCTCCGAACACTGTGGCAGCACAAGTTGTGTGCCAATTTGGACAAGTGCACTTTTGGCATGAACCAGGTTCAGTATCCGGGATACATTATTGATGAGTGTGGGGTACATGTGGATCCAACCAAGATCCAAGTCATTTGGGATTGGCCAGCCCCAACTACTCTAACAGAGCTTCGCAGCTTTCTGGGCCTTGCTAATTTCTACCACAGATTGTGTTGGGATTCTCTCATATCACTTGGCCCTTAAGTCAAGTCACCAAGGGAGGAGCGAAAGAAAAGTTCTTTTGGTCAAAAACTCAACAAAAATGTGTTTGTAGAATTGAAACATCACCTCTGCTGTGCCCCAATGCTCACATTACTAGACTTGCAACAACCATTTGAGATCGAGACAGATGCCTCCGACTATGCTATTGGGGAAGTCCTTTTTCAACATGGGAATCCAATTGCATATCACAGTGAGACACTGTCTGACACAGTTTGCAAATATCCAACTTATGACAAAGAGATATATTCCATTGTAGAAGCTTTCCGACAATGGAAGCATTACATTTTCGGGAAGGAAATGATCATCCACATAGACCACTGACCCGTACAGTTCATACAGACACAAGGGAAGTTACAGAATGATCGCCATCAGAAGTGGTCCACATATATACAATAGTTTCATTTGAACATCAAGTACAAGAAGGGAAGCACCAATAATGTTGCAGACTTCCTCAGCCGACCACTGATCATGGCGATAACCACCTTGCTCACCTCTTGTGGGCATGATACTTCTGATTGGAAGCTTCTCTACAAGAGTGATCCAAAATTCAGCCACACATACCAGACACTCTTGGAGGGAAACCAAGTTCCAAAATTTCACCTCTAGGATGTACTACTATGTCACATGGGACAATTTTGTGTTCCTTCAAGAGAGCGTGCCAAGATGATTTGGGAAGCACACTACAGTTGGTTCGCTAGGAATTTCAGGGTCGAGAAAATAGTGGCAGTATTGCAGAAGTATTTCTATTGACCGAACCTTCGACGGGATGTCGGGAAGTACATCCGATCCTGCACTTCCTGTGCCATTTCCAAACCATCCATTAAGAAGCAAGGCCTCTCTACTCTGTTTCCTACCCCTAGTCGACCTTGGGAATTCATCTCCATGGATTACATGTCAAGCCTTCCTTCTACTAAGCACGACAACGACTGTGTGTTTGTGGTCATTGACAGATTCTTAAAGATGGCCATAATGGTGGCCTGCAAGAAGAATATCATAGCAGAAGCCATTGCCAAAATCTTCTTTGAACGAGTGTGAGTACACTTTGGTATCCCACAGTCTATAATCTCAGATCAAGACAGCAGGTTCCTTAGTACATTCTGGTCTAGCCTATGGTCAATGCTAGACACCAAGCTCACAAAGTCCACAGCTTTCCATCCCCAGACTGATGGCCAAACAGAGGTCGTCAACAAGATGATCGTACACATTTTGTGTATGTATAACTCAAAGAATCCACACACATGGGATGAGAGCCTCCCCTATGTACAACACAACTATAACCAAGCCCTCCATAGCTCAACCAACCACAGCCCCTTTCAGGTGAGCTTGGGATTCTAGCCACTATGTCCCATTGACGTAGCCATGCCATTTGCAGCTACTCAAGCTAATTCAGCTCATATCCAGTCTGAAGTTTCCAAGACGAACAGCTTCATTGAGCGCATTCATCACATTCACCAATAGGTTCATGACATATTGGACAAATCCAATGCTAAGCACAAGCAGTGACATGATTAGCATTGGGTGCAACACAAACTCCAGGTGGGTGACAAAGTGTGGCTACATTTGCAGAAGGAGTGCCTTGCTAGACCCCACCACAAGCTTCACTCACTCCGATATGGTCCATACACCATCACTAAGGTTATTGGGGACAATGCCTTCGAGCTCAGTATTCCACCATTCCTTGGTCTACACCCAGTGTTCAATGTGGACTGATTTCGGCCCTACTTTCCACCTCTACTGTACACATCAAACATGGTAGAACAACTGACACCAACAGAGTTAAATCCCAACTACATGGAACAAGCCACAACTGATCAAATTATGGACACATATCAAGAACACCCGCCAACAAAAAATCCAACTATATCGAGTTGTCAAAGCAGGCCAACTCCTTCACCAGGGACCAAGTTCAGCAGAATTTTCCTCAAGGAGGATATTGGTGGCCACCCACCTATTCCACTTGGACCCCCACCATTTTTTCTTTCAGTTTTCTAGTTTCCTTAATTGTAGCACAATTTACTATTTTGGCAGGTTTCGGGTCCTAAATTTCTGGAGCCATTTTGAGGCCCTAAACGATGTTTTTTTGGCATCGAATGGTTGGGAAAATATGAATCTGTTTTTAAATCAATATTTATCATTTAGGGATGTAGTCCTTAAACAGATCTTTCCAATGATGTATCATGCGCGTCAAACGAAGGTAGTATGCTAAAGTTACGACCCCGGGAAATTGATGTACCAAGTTACCCAATGGGCCCACATTCTGGTGTTTCACCTCCTAGGGTTAGGTTTTTGGATGTGTAGGGTTTCCATCATTTCTTAATAATATATAGGCCTTCAAGCCTCATTGTAACACAGATTTCAGAGGCATGTAGCCGCCACATCTCTTCTTAGAGATAAGCTACCAACACTCTAGCTAGTTTATTTCCATTCTATATGTAAACCAGTTTCAGTTACCGATTAATGAAATGAAGTGTTATTTCTGCTACATATTTGTTTCTATGGTTATTTGTATATTCTGTTGCGTTCTTGCATAAATCTGGATCAAAGAGCAATTTAGATATTTTCAATTGCTATAGCCAAAGGTTGGAATATACTGAACCTAGAATATTTTATGAGCTAATGGGTGAAAAGTAGCATGTACATATTTCTTCCAGTTATTATTTTAATGCTTTAAATTTCTCCCCTAAATTTTTCTCTATTTAGCACATCAATGTTGGGATCAATATCATGTTCTTATTATTGAGTAAAACAACCTACCATGTAAACAATGGTTATAAGTAGCTTGGTTGCAAAGAAGAGTTTGGTATATCAAAATTGAGGGAAATTACCAATGTCCACTCTTCACATTGTGTTGAAGAGAAAGGCGAGATGATCAATATTCAATCCAAAAAATTTGAATCCATTGCAACATCAATGGACATTGAAATGCAAAGTTTTAAAAAATTCATTCATAGCTTAACTCCTTGTATTGAAAAGATAAGCAAAGGATGGTTTAGTAGAAAATGTCAAGAAGGAAAGACTCAAAGAATGCATAGTTGTACAAAAAGTAGTAGTGTTCAAGAAGAATCTAAGATTTCCAAAAAGGAATTAAGAAACTCACATACTTTTAAAATTAAAACCTCACTTTCCTTTCAAGGTAAACATGATCAAAAGTATTATTTGATGCTTAGGTAGAGATACGCTCTATGGTAATGTGAATCATTTAATGTTGCTCAACTTCTCGAGAGAAGTAAGGATAAATGCCAGTAATAGTGAATAAAAATAGAAAGGAGAAAAAAATCACGACTATACATTAGTTTAGCTTGTGATTCCCATATGAGCAACATGTTTTAAACTTAAATTGCAAGATCTGGCATTAATTTACTTGTTATTCCTCATCTTTTTTTCCATGGAATGTATAAGGAATAAAGGATAATTTTATATTTTTTATGATATATAACATAAGCAGCAATAGCCAAGAATCATAAAGAAGATGAGAGCAACTAAGTGCTACTTCAACTAGGATAGAGAATTCTTGTTGTTGGTGTTCAATGTCAGCAAGAAAGAAACATGGACCAAATAATTGGGCATTTTACCAAGAGAGAGAGGTGGGGTACATATTGTGTGGCGAAAATTATCTATCCTGTGAAAACCCATTTAATGTTGCCTCAGAGCTGTTGTGGTCCGTTGGATCTCAAATAGCTTGAGATCCAATGGCCTGCAATAGCTCTGTGGAATCATTAAATGGGCTACTGCATACTGGATATTGATCACCATATTGTGTTGAGGTTCATATTTAGTTGATTTTGGGAAAGTAGAAGATAACCTCATTGGATCTTGAGAAATGTAAGGGCCATGACTAAGTCTTTGAGAACCCAATTTTTCAATAAAGGTGATTGTGAGAGAAGCATGTGTTTTTCATGGATAACAAATGAGTCAGCTTAGTTGTGACAACTAATTTCATTTGCAACAAATTTGATTGCAATCCAAATTGCACAATTTATAGGGAAACATCCAAGATCGACTCATGAGAGAAGACACACCCAATAATAGTTAGTTGAGAAAGTGAAGGCACACACACTAGGTAGTTGAGCATTCCAATTCAAGGGAATTCCAATAAGATTGAAGCATTTATTGCAAGCTCAATTTGCATTCCTATTTAAGGGAATTCCAATAAGCTTGCAACATTTATTGCAAGCTATATCTTGATATGTATTCAAATACAAAATAGGACCACCAGTGAAATAACAACAGGGAAAGCACCATTGGTACCATTGCTAGAAATTTGTGGAACCTTGTCTCCTTCACTTGCAAACTCTTTTTGTGATTAAATAATTAAAGACATAAAGGGATCTTTATTTCAGTTTGCAAATTAAGATGTGATTTGTTTGAAAGATCAAAGAAGTTTTAATTATTTGGATTTACTTTGAACTTTTTTACTGTGATTTATCAATACGTAACAAACCAGTATCTTAAATCTTAAAGAAATCTATAATCTTTGGATTTATTATCAAGCATTGTTAGGTTTTCAAAATTTCCTTTTGCTACAATGGTAAATTCATTAATGAAAATTTTAAAAATATTTAAATAATATATAGCTTCCTTAAAGCTTAGAAATTTGTTATTTAAAAAACAAATATTCTGTAAAAAGCTTAGATAATAAATAATAAAATGTATAATCACATATTATCCCCGACAAGAAGGTTTTTCATTGGATAAGTTACCACAAACTAGGGGCATCTAAGCCGTCAAAATCACCCAGGGATTGCATCTAGCTTGGACCACACCAACCCTTAACATGGTTGGTTTTTTTTGGTATCCATGGGATTTGAACTGACGACCTTTTTTATTAGGGAGCGTCTTAACCATACCCAACCACCAATTGTTATATATCTCATAGATGACTTGAATGTACCTTCAAATCCATACTATTAATACAATTAGATGAGTTTGTGGGATTTGAAATCATATAAAATCAAATCAATGAAAAAAAAGCGTCTTCATCATCCCATTTTCGACTACAAGATGCCAACACCTGGACAAAATCAAGTTTTTTGAATTCCAATTTTAGCAAAACCAATATTTTCTTCATTAAAAATTTGTAATGCTATGTACTATTCTCTCGGTGTAGTGATCACTCAGTCAGGTCACCCAGCCGCGTTTCATTTCGAGACTTTCAGCGACATGGTCAGAAGGTACTCGACTTATGAAAAAGATTTGTACGCCATTGTGAAAGCTCTCAAGCAATGGAGACACTACATTCTTGGTAGGGAAACGGTCATATTCACTGACCATAAACCTTTGCAGTTCGCTCTGACTCAATCAAAACTACAGACAACCCGACAACTCAAGTTGATTAATTACCCACAACAATTTTAGTTGGTAATTAAGTATCGGAAAGGAAAATCTAATGCCATAGCCGATTGTCTCAGCAGAACACCCATTACTCTACTATCTACAGTGATGAGTATGCGGGGTTATGACACCACTACTTGGCCGCAATTTTATTCGGTAGACTGCATTTTCTCTACAATCTATCAACATCTTCAGACCGACAAGTTTTAGACTATCGACTACTTCCTGAAATACACCTTGCTATACAAGCTTAGACAACTTTGTGTACCGACCGGTGAGCACCGATAGAAGCTCATCTGGGACGCGCATTACAACAAGACTACAGGACATTTTGGAGTCGCAAAAACACTTGTTATCCTTCAAAATTATTTCTATTGGACGTCACTTAAGTCTAATGTGAACAAATAAATTCGATCGTGCGTGGTTTGTGCCATTGCTAACCCACCGAATCGATGACAAGGACTCTACACACCCCTGCCAGTTATAGGAATCTATTTCTATGGACTACTTGACGGCATATCCTACTACCAAACATCAGCATGACACGATACTAGCAGTATTCGACAGATTTTCCAATATGGCTATACTCATACCATGCAAGAAGACTACGACAACACAATAGACTACTCAGATTTTCTTTGAACATGTGTGGAAATACTATGGCCTCCCGATGACCACTATTTCTGACATAGATGCTAGATTTGTCAGGTACTTTTGGCAAACTCTCTGGAAATAGCTCGACATGAGACTTTCTTTGTCTACAACCTTCCATCCGCAGATAGACGGGCAGACGGAAGTTGTAAATCACTTAGTCGTATAATTCATGCTTCACATGTACAACCACAAGCATCGTCGAACATGGGATGAAAACCTTCCATACATACAACACAACTACAATCGTGCTCAACACATCTCTACAGGCAAGAGTCCATTTGAGATCTGTTATGGATTTCAACCCTCAGTGCCTATCGACTTAATCAATTCCTCGACACAGTCGAACAACATCAACTTCGAAGGACGAGAAATGGAGAAAGCATTGAAGTTTAGAGATAAAATTTACAACATCCAGAAGCAAGCACAGGAAATATTGCAACGAGAAAATGAAAAAGATAAGGCCCGACATGACAAGCATCGTATTCCTCATTCATTCCAAATTGGAGATCAGGTCTGGTTACATCTAAAGAAGGAGCGCTTCATTGGTCCATACAGAAAGATGAAACCTTTGTGATATGGTCCATACAGTATCCTTAAACAAATTGGAGAAAATGCTTTTCAGCTCTACATTCCTGCATTGCTTGGCCTACATCCAGTTTTCAATGTAGGTCTTCTTCGACCATACCATGAACCATTGTTGGAACATAATGACTTGCATACAACAAAACCCGAAGACATTCATCTAGATGTTCAGGAACCTCTTCTTTGTGACACCATTGTGGGATGACGCATACACCTTACAAGGACGAACTCCATTCCCTTGTTTCAAGTGGCTAAAGCTGGACAACTCCCCGTGCAAGAAAAATGGTACTTTGCTAATGAAGTCGCCGCAAGTTTCCTCACCTAAACGAATACACAATGGAGACCATTATTTCTTAAGGAAGGAGGAATGATCCAACCATATAAAAATAGAATATTTTTGGTTTTGAATGCAATATTCCTTCTCAACGTTTTACATCATTACCAATAAAACTTTAGTGATGCATTTATAAATATACATCCTTAATAAATATGAGTGCGCAACAAGCAAATTTTTTTGTGATAAAAAAAATCAACTGATAATATACATCCTTAATAATGTTGCTTTTTTTTATCCTTAATAAACTTAGCTGGCTTCCGCAAAAGTAAAGATGGATAATATGAGTGCGCAATAATCTAATTTCATAAGAAATATGATTAATAGCTGGGATCATCAAGGTTGGGATCCCAATTTTAACAACACCTTAGTGCAAGAGAATCAAGATGAGCAATCTACTAACCCCATTGTTTTAGAGGAGGAGGTAGATTGTCTGTCGCTATGGGACTACTAAACAAGAAGTCAAGAACGATTAATTTTTTAAGGTTTCTCCCACTACCTTTCTTTTTATCGAATCTAGTGATATGCTTTGTGTGTTCACCGCTGTCGTTGAGCTTTATTTGTCAACTTTCTTTCTGTCATTACCATCTGCTGCTCCAGATTGTCAATCGATCTAAGTCTCTATGTTTTTGTGCTATACTTGAAGCATGATTTATTCAATCATTTTAAATTTATGGATATAGTGATTGCTTATAATATTTAAGTATTTAAGTGTAAGTAAAGGCCTTATAGGAAGGTGAAAATTATCGAGCTTGGGTATCCTATTTAATGATGGGGCAGAGTTGTTGCTTTTGGACCTCAACTAGATACAATAATTAAGGAAAATTATCTAGCTTGGTGTAGCTCATTTAATGATGGGTAGAGTTGTTGCTTTTGGATCTCAACTAGATTCAAGAGCCAACAATAGCTCTGTCCCAACATTAAATGGGTTACCCATGTAGAATATGGATGGTTTTATACCATTGTTCTCAATGCCTTAAAATACATTACATGTGTGAAATGTTTTGGATCTCAACTAGTTTGAAATCCAACAGCCAACAATAGCTCTGTCGCAACATTAAATCAGTTACCTATGTTAACTATGTTAAATATGAATAGCCTTGTACCATTACTCCCAATACCTTGAAATACAATTTCATTGTCAAAACAATTATTAAATCTTTTAAATAAATTGTTGCAAGCTAGATATTGATCGCCCTATAAAATTGCTCCCAAAACCACTCCCAATACATTACATTACATGTGGGAAATGTACTCCCAATAGCAGAAATCAAGCATTGCTTCTTAATCTTAGATTTTACCTACATGCCAACCACATTAAATGGAAATGGTAGTGTGAAAGTGTTAGTATATAGGGTTTCATTGTAAAAAAAATCAACTGATAATATACATTATAATTTTTCTGTGATAAAAAAAAGCAACACTATACATCCTTAATAAATATTTGTTTTTTGTATGTGATAAAAAAAATGAATTGATAAATATTAAAAAAATTGTAATTTTATCTTCCCAAAAAAGGTATGCTAGTGGTATGACCAAAGTTCTTGATAAAATTTCTATAAAAACTTGCAATACCATGAAAGCTTCTTATCTCATAAGCACTTTTCGGAGTTGGCCAATTAAGAATTTCTTGCATCTTCTCTAGATCCATCTTTAACCCTTTTTATGAGACTACAAATCCCAAATAAATTAATTATTTCTTCATGAAACTACACTTTTTCAAATTTATCAACAGTTTCTCTTTTTGCAGGGTTTCCAACAACAATTAGTAGAGCAATTATTTCTTCACATGAAAATACACTTTTTCAAATTTATAGAGAAATTACTTTCCTAACTAGATGGAATCTTTGGAATTATAGGAATGTTGTGTCTTTTGAGAATTGTCCCTCCCTTTCTACGCATATTTCTACTTCTATGTTCTCTTTGGATAAACATTTGAAGGAAGAGTCAAAGATTAATATCAATAGATATAAAACACATGTGCGTTATAACGCATATGTGTTTTATATCGCATATGCATTATAACACATATGCATTTGTATCGCATAGCATATGCGTTTTGTAAAATTTAAAATTTCGGTGGGAATAAGGCTTGACATCATGTTTGGAAATAACTTCGGACTATCGAACCTATTGGCTAGGACAAATAAACCAGGGCTATTGCATGTAATTCATACCTCTATGAATATGCTCAGTTTCGATGGCATTTTCTGCTACGACAAACACAATATTTTTTTTGTGAAAATATACAATATTGTAGAATACGATCTTACGATTCTGAATATGTATTTTTTTCCTACAGAGTGTGTTTTATTTATTTATTATTATTTTTCTAAATGACACACGTCAGTTTTTTAAAATAGATGCATCCATTTTTTATATATAACTTTTGATTTCCTTCACCATTTTGCAAGAAACCTATATGGTGCACTTGAGGAGAGAGAGCTCTACAATCTTATATATAGAAATCAAGAATTTCATTAAGTTTATCCCCTAAAGTGTTGCACCCGCATAGAATGTTTTCGTTTCAAGGTTTTCAGACTTCAATAATTAATAATAATAAAAGATAATTCATGAAAAAAACTGAAAAAATAGTATTGCACTAGTACCATATGTCCTTTATATGTCTGCAATATTGTATCCAAAAATGACATCATTTACCTCATATAGTGTTGCGCCCGCACAAATATATATGTTATGATGTGTTGAAAATTTGAAAACCAAATTTAAGGGAAACTAATTTTACAATCATTTGCACAATTTTTTTATAGATAAAAGTTATATATTATGAAAGCTTATTCGATTACCTAAATTTTGTCTTTTTACTTCATCTTCAAATCAATTAGGGAAGTACATCTAATTGTCACCTAAAATTAGAGGTTCCATGTTTTTTCATGTTATGCGGCATCTAAAGTGCCTTTAAAGGAGTCCATGATTATGCATCAGCCCTTGACCAATATTGTGTTGTGCAACATTGTTGTCTAAAGATTTAAATATTTCTAATTGAATTGAATCTAAAGTAGAATTCAATGAGAACCATTGTATCATCTTCGAAAATTGAACTAATTAGGTGGCTTTAGTTTTTTTTTTAAGGGAAATCTATTTGGTTGAGGGAAAGGAATAGGTATGTATCTATGCTTGTTAATAGCGATAAGTGTGAATAAATTGAATGGGGTAAGTTGTAAACTTCTATCATATAATGTTAAATTTTTATGGGCTTAGTTTTGTAGATGGATTGACAAAGGAACCCTCTTCTTAGTTTTTGTCATTTAAGAAGTCTTAAAATCAAGTCTCAATGGTGACAAGTTCAAAATCAACTGTAGTCATTAACCAATTGATCCAACCAGCAACTGACAGGTTCGCCTTGCCAGTTGACAGGTTCTCCTTCAATAGGTTCGCCTTACCAGTCGATAGGTTCTCCTTTGATATTTTTTCCTTGCCAACTGACATGTTTTCCTTTGACAGGTTTGTCTCGACATGTTCAGTTGACAAGTTCACTGCAACAGTTGAACTTCTGACCGTTATAACTTCTTGTAACTGAACATAGCAGGAAGTCACTCAAACATCTTCGCATCCTCTAAATAAGCATGTACATTATGTAATATAGAAATATTTATGATCATAATATGATTCCTCCATCTTTCATGGAGCGGAAGTAAAAAATTGGTTTGAATTCTTGCACATTGTATGTGTGTATATTTCTTGTTGACCTAGTGTGTTTCCTGCTTTGTTGTTTCTTCTTATATGCTTCTGCCATAATAGTACTCGACTCATTTAGTCAACTATTGTCCCCAGTGTGCACCTGGTCATGACATGGATCATTGGTATTAGAGCAAGATCTCGTTCAGAGCTTAATTTACATAAGAATTTCCATCAAAGTCATTTAAATTATGCATGTTCAAACACGCTCACAAACTTAGCAACACAAGCAGACACTTCCTTCGACTTTAGAAAAGATGGCCAAAGAAGCAAACAATAGACATGCGACTGACGAGATAGAGCAACTCATAGAAAAAGTACTAGCTCGCTAACGAACCGAAATGTTCACCCAGTTCAGCGAGATTCTCCTTAGAGTCACTGCAAACTCCGGGGAATCCTTGACTCACCCTCACTCCAATAAAATCAGCCCCTTCAAGGTGAAAATGAATCTGAACATACCGAACCTTGAAGGAAAGATTGAAGTGGAATCCATCGACAATTGGGTATAACAATTGGAATCTTACTACTTGGTAAATCAACTCTCCGAAGCAGAAAAGATCACCATTGCGTCCTTGAAGATGTCAACCTCCGTACACTGCTGGTGGGAGAATCTATTGACAGATATGGGAAAAATTTGTCGATAATGTGTGAAAGGAGTTCTATCCACTCAAGTATCTTGAACATCAACATAAGAAGTGGCAGTAGCTAAGGCAGTGGAAAGATCAGTCCATACAGAGTTACACCAACGAGTTCTACTGACTCATGACTAGAATTGGCATCCAAGAAGAAGAGAAATTGTTTTTCATGAAGCACATCAGTGGTTTGTCCCCGTACATTCAGTAAGAGATGGAGTTTCTGACTATTAGCATGCTTGTAGATGCATTTCATTATGCCAGCAAGCTTGAAGCTAAACAAAAGGGAAAATATGTTTCGCTAACAAGCCAACAGGTCGAACATCCGACAAGAAGTCACCATCCATCTCCGACAAGTTCAAAAATCCTTCTCAGTAGACTCCACCAAATCCTGAACATCAAAAGAAGAAATTTCAAAAAGACAAGAGGGATCACAAAAAATAGAACCTATCGGGAAATGGTGTGATTATCACAGTTCGTCATGGCATGATACGTTAGAATGCAAAGCTCGAAAGACATTTTTGGAAAAATTATCGACATCTAACTTGTCCGACAAAACCCTGGTAGAATCTGATCCAGATGCATCAACTCTCTTGGCCTCGACCTTGACCACTCCAATAGCCTTGACCATCGTCAATGAGGAGGAATGAGAGCACCTATTCCATAAACAAATATGGGTTCAGAACAATCCATTACATCTGATTGTGGATAATGGTAGCCAGAAGAACTTCATTTCTGAAGATCTTATGAAGAAATTAGGCCTTGTCACCACTCCACATCCTCAACCTTACAATATTGGTTGGATGAAGGATGGGAAGGAACTAAGGATCACACAACACTGCCAACTGACCTACTTCATTAGGCCTTTTGAAGATGAAGTACTCTGTGACATGGCACCTCTTTCCCTAGCCAACGCCCTATTTAATAAACCCTACCTATGGGATCGACACGGTACATATCAGTCACGACCTCAGAAGGTGATTGTCAAAATCCAAAACCAATGGTATGGCATACCAGAGTGACAACCCACATCAACGGTTGCTATGATATCTGCCAAGCAAACAAAGAAGCTTATCAATCATGCTCAAAAGTTCGCATTAATCATGATCAAGCCTCAACATTCTAGGAAGACTGCAACAACGAATCGACCCATCAAACAATGCAGCTCTCAACAACAACAACAGATCAAAAACATTCTTGAAGAATACCATAACATATTTCAAGCACCAAACAGATTACCTCTGCAATGTCAGGTAAAACACTCCATTGAACTCGTTCCTAGTTCTTCATTACCTAACGCATCTGTTTACAGAAGATCCATTCTCGAAAATGAAGAGATTTGCAGACAAATCTAATATTTCATCGACAAGGGTCGTATCCACCCCAGTTCCTCTCCTTGTGGAAGTCCAGTTGTCTTAGTTCCAAAGAAATATGAGACTTGGCACGTGTGCATCGACTATCGGGCCCTCAACAAAATTTCAGTGAAGAACATATACCGTCTTCCATGGAATGATGAACTCATCGACAATCTAAAAGGTGCTAAGTTCTTTAGGAAACTCGACCTCAAGTCGAGATACCACCAAATTCCAATCGAGTCCATTGATGTATGGAAAACAACTTTTAAAACCTAGGAAGAACTGTTTGAATGGTTAGTCATGCCTTTCAACTTAACCAATGCACCTGCAACCTTCATGAGATATATGGATGACCTTCCGTGACCTTTCATCGGTAAATGTGTCATTGTATATCTCGATGATATCTTGATTTTCAGTCAATCATGAGAAGAACATGTCAAACAACTTCGACAAGTTTTCGACACTCTCGAGCAACATCAGTTATATCTGAACATGGACAAACGCTCATTTGCGATGACCAACATCAAGTATTTGGGGTATGTAATTGACTCTACAGGCATTCATGTCGACCTAGAAAAAGTACAGATCCTCAAATATTGGCCCATTCCTCAAAACATTCATGAACTAAGAATTTTTCTTATTTTGGAAAATTTCTATCGACGATTCATACTTGGCTTCAGCCACATCGCATGGCCTCTGAATCAGTTGACAAATGGAAATGGGAAAACTATCTTCAAATGGACACCGACACAAAAACAAGCTTTTGAACAAATGAAAAACAAGATTTGTACTGCACCAGTACGTGTGTTACCTGATTTACATCAACCCTTTGAGATAGAGACGGATGCATCATACTATTCTCTCAGGGTAGTGATCACTCAGTCAGGTCACCCAGTCACGTTCAAGACTTTTAGCGACACAGTCAGAAGGTACTCGACGAATGAAAAAGAACTATACACCATTGTGCAAGCTCTCAAGCAATGGAGACACTACATTATTGGCAGGGAAACGGTCATCCTCACTGACCATAATCCTTTGCAGTTCGCTCCGACTCAGTAGAAACTACAGACAACCCGACAACTCAAGTGGATTAATTACCTACAACAATTTCAGTTGGTAATTAAGTATCAGAAAGGAAAATCCAATGCTACATCCAATTGTCTCAATAGACCACCCATTACTCTACTATCTACAGTGATGAGTATGCAGGGTTATGAAACCACTACTTGGCCACAATTTTATTCTGTAGACTGTTTTTTCTCTACAATCTATTGACATCTTCATACCGAAAAGTTTTCGACTGTCGACTACTTCCTAAAAGACACCTTGCTATACAAGCTTGGACAACTTTGTGTACTGATCGGTGTGCACCGACAGAAGCTCATCTGGGACGCTCACTACAACAAGACTGCAGGACATTTTGGAGTCACAAAAACACTTGTTCTCCTCCAAAAGTATTTCTATTGTCCGTCACTTAATTCTAACGTCAATAAATACATTCAATCGTGCGTGGTTTGTGCCATTGCTAACCCACTGAACCGACGACAAGGACTGTACACACCCCTGCCAGTTCCTAGTTGACCATGGGAATCTATTTCTATGGACTACTTGATAGGATATCCTACTACCAAACATCAGCATGAGGCGATACTAGTAGTAGTCGATAGATTTTCCAAGATGGCTATACTCATCCCATGCAAGAAGACTACGATAGCACAATAGACTCATATTTTCTTTGAACATGTGTGGAAACACTATGGCCTCCCGACGACCACTATTTCCGACATAGATGCTAGATTTGTTAGGACCTTTTGGAAAACTCTCTGGAAACAACTTGACATTAGAATTTCTTTGTCGACAACCTTCCATCCGCAGATAGACGGACAGACAAAAGTTGTAAATCGCTTAGTCGTACAATTCATGCTTCACATGTACAACCACACGCATTGTCAAACATGGGATGAAAACCTTCCATACATACAACACAACTACAATTGTGCTCAACACATCTCTACATGCAAGAGTCTATTTGAGATCTATGTTAAATATGAATAGCCTTGTACCATTACTCCCAATACCTTGAAATACAATTCCATTGTCAAAACAATTATTAAATCTTTTAAATAAATTGTTGCAAGCTAGATATTGATCGCCCTATAAAATTGCTCCCAATACCACTCCCACTACATTACATAATACCACTCCCAATACATTGCATTACATTACATGTGGGAAATGTACTCCCAATAGGAGAAATCAGGTACTGCTTCTTAATCTTAGATTTTACCTGCATGCCAACCACATTAAATGGCAGTGTGAAAGTGTCAGTATATAGGGTTTCATTGTCAAAAAAATCAACTGATAATATACATTATAATTTTTCTGTGATAAAGAAAGTAACATTATACATCCTTAATAAATATTAGTTTTTTTATGTGATTAAAAAAATCAATTGATAAATTTCAAAAAAATTGTAATTTTATCTTCCCGAAAAAGGTATGCTAATGGTAGCGCCAGCCGGATTCCAACGTAAGACATTCCTATGGCGCCATCCAAATTGTCACATGGTGCCGTGATGTAGTTGGTTATCACGTAAGTCCAACACACTGAAGGTCTCCGGTTCAAGTCCGGGCGTCGCCAATTTTAATGCAGTTACAATTTAGGTTTAGCAATCGAAGGAAAAGTTGCAGACCCAAACCTTCAGGTTAATGATAAAACTTGATGAGTGCATTTCTCAATTTTGTTGGTTCGTAGCCATGTAGTACCGTGCATTAGTGCTTTACATATTCATTATCAATAATAGCATTTTCTGCGAGCTTCTTCTTACACATATAACTACAAGAGTTTCTTTTTTCATGAATGGCCATCTCTTCATTTTTCTGCTTCTGTACTTAAAGTATGGGTGTTGAGAAAGCAGAAATTCAATTATCTTGAGTTGATTACAGGCAGTGGTATCATTAAAACATCATCTTGAAGGCTTGCATCTAAAACTACTAATTAAGCTACCTCTATTCAGAAAACCATAAACTAGATAATACATTAGCGGTGTAAACCATAAACTAGATAATACATAAGTGGTGTAAATCATTGTGGTTTATTAAACTTTAATTTATTTTAAAGTTAGCTCTTCATAAGACTAGAAAACCATAAACTAGAGAATACATAAGTGGTGTAAACGATAAACTAGATAATACATAAGTAGTGTAAATCATTGTGGTTTATTAAACTTTAATTTATTTTAAAGTTAGCTCTTCATAAGACTAGAAAACCATAAACTAGAGAACCATAAACTAGAGAATACATAAGTGGTGTAAATGATAAACTAGATAATACATAAGTGGTGTAAATCATTGTGGTTTATTAAACTTTAATGTATTTTAAAGTTAGCTCTTCATAAGACTTCACTGATGCATTTGTGAGAGGTGGAAAATCCACGAGAGACATTAATGATGGTAATGTCTGGGACCGTGAGGGGGAAGAGTGTGTAGGAGGCAAAGGAGCATGAGGATGAGACTGGTTGGTAAGGAGTGGAGATACCACAGGAGTCAGTAAAGGTAAAGACGGAGAGGAGCTCAAGACTGGTATGTCATGCGGTAAAGGGTTTGGTAAGGGGGCATGGTCAAAATCAAGGGAAGATCGAATGGGGACCGGCATCAAGACCGAGAGAGGAGAGGGAACCGGGGAAGAATCAGAAGCATAGGCAGGTTCGTGGCGGTGGACGATGACTTCCATCTTGCTTTCGACAAAAGGATTGCGCGGGTCTTGGTCGAACTGGACATTTCACTCGGGTTGCCTGCTGAGGCCGAGATTTTATCCAATGAACGTTTAATGATCCAGAAATTGGATTACTTGCATGTTTCGTTTCGCTGTCGGGTATGTCACGAAACCGGACACCTTCGGAGATCTTGTCCTGTGTTGCGATCTGCGAGCACATCCTCGAGTCCCGTAGGATCACCCACTATCATCGATCGGGCTGCCACTGAAGCACGAGAACCTATCTCACCAGGTATTTTTCCCCATTTTCAAGCCCTATCGGATGATGTCACGAATTCCTTTCTGGATGCCATTGATGATTTAATCCAGTCTCGTGCAAATGTTCCTCTTCCCGATTCTTCCCCGGCTCCCTCTCCTCTCCTGGTCTCGATGCCGGTCCCCATTCGATCTTCCCTTGATTTTGACCATGCCCCCTTACCATACCCTTTACCGCATGACATACCGATCTCGAGCTCCTCTCCGTCTTTACCATTACTGACTCCTATGGTATCTCCACTCCTTACCAACCAGTCTCATCCTCATGCTCCTTTTGCTCCTACACACTCTTCCCCCTCACGGTCCCAGACATTACCATCATTAATGTCTCTCATGGATTTTCCACCTCTCACAAACTCGAACACTCCTTCGGTTGTGGTCACTTCACCTCTCACCCCTGCTTCATCCCCAACTTTTTCCGATCCCTCCCTCCAGAAGTCGTTGTCCATATTCTCTGCCATTACTCCTACCTCTCCCTCCACCTTGCATCTAAATTCTATCAGATTTGCCAATGTGACTGTTCGGAAGAAGAAAAAAGACAAATCGATGGGGGACCTCACCACTGCTTCACCTCCCTTTATACCCTTATCTGTACGCATCAAAAATGTTGCCCGTGGTTTACCCTCTCGGGGACTTAGAGCGTTGTCTCCCCAGCAGGATGTTCCTTAATGAAGATAATGTCCCTTAATGTCAGGGGTCTTGGAGGTAAGACCAAACATATTTGCCTCCGCAATCTATTCCTATCTCTGGGTCTGGATATGATCCTCCTTCAGGAGACCATGTGCAGCACATATCCTGCGTTACTTACTTTCTCCAAACTCTTACCCTCTTGGGAATTTTGCGCGACCGATGCATCTGGCCTCTCGGGTGGGCTCCTCACAGCCTGGAATCCTCTGCATGTCAAATGATGGGCTTTTGAGACATGTGCTAGCATCTTGGTTCATGCTTCTTTTTGGGGTTTACCATTCCCTTTGGCCATTCTTAATGTGTATGGTCCCTATCGGGACCGAGAATTTTTCTGGGAAAAGGCTCACAAAGGTGGTATTCTCATTATTCCGAATCTGGTCCTGGGGGGTGATCTTAATCTGATTTTTAACTCCTCTGAGATTTGGGGAAAGAAAGCCTCACCTAATCCCCTTTCCTCACACTTTCAGTCCCTGTTCAACTCTATGGATTGGTGGATATTGCACCCTCGGTGGCTGGGCCAACATGGTAGAATGGTCGTTCTGGTAATGAGGGCATTAGCAAGAGATTAGACATATTTTTTATTTCTTCATCCTTGATCCCATCCCTTGGGGTTCATAGGGTGTGGACCCATGTGTCTAATATCTCGGATCACCATCCAATTTACCTTGAGTGGAATTTGTAGAGGGGGTCATGCAATTACCCATTTAAGTTCAATCGATCTTGGCTTGAAGACCCTGAATTCAATCGGTGGCTCCTACAGGAATGGTCTGTACTTAACCCTAGGGGTACCTCTCATGACCTTGCAACCTTTTATCACAGGTTACGTTCTCTCAAGCAAGACGTAAAGGTATGGATCAGGGACAAAAATGCTGAGATGGATTCTAAGGCGACCCATCTTGACTGTGCTATAGTCTCACTCCTCTCGGGCTCCTCTACGGGTATTCTTTCACATGAAGACCAGGAGTCCTTAACTCTTCTTCGAGTAGAGAAAAAGAAGATACTGGAGCACTATCTTCTGACTTGGAAATTGAAAAGACGCAGCAAATGGGCCCATTTGGGTGATTCTAACACCAAATATTTCCACACTTTGGCTTCGGGGAGGAGGAACCAGAACTCAATTTGGTCTTCATGTGATGAGAATGGTGTTGTCTATGAAGATGATTTTGCCCTTAAGGAGTTGGGACAGCTGCATTTTGCTCATATTTTTTATGATGAAAAAAATACTTTCCTATTGGAGCAACTTAAGGTTGTGATGTTTTATCCTTACATGATCTCCAATGAAGGTGCCCTCTGTCTCTCTGACCCTATATCACTGAAGGAAATTGAGTCAGCACTGAAATCTTTCAAAAAAGACAGAAGCCCCAGCCTGGATGGCTGGCCTGTTGAGTTTTACCTGCACTTTTTTGATATATTGGGACTTGACCTAGTGAATACTGTTGATTTTGCTAGGGTTTAAGGCTTTATCCCTCCCTCCCTGAATTCCACCTTCCTTGCTCTGATCCCCAAAAAAGATAATTCGTCATCCTTTGCTAACTTTAGGCCCATTTCCTTATGTAATCTGCTGTATAAATTGATCTCCAAAGTTATTGTTGTCCGGCTTAAGCCCTCCCTGGATTCCTGTATCTCTCAGGAACAATATGGCTTTCTTAAGAACTGACAAATCATTGAGCCTATTGGTATTGTTCAAGAGACTCTCCATTCTGTTAAGATTAAGAATATTTGTGCCTTCATTCTCAAGTTGGATCTAATCAAGGCTTTTGATCGTGTTAATTGGTCTTTTGTCCGTCTCATCTTGATACAGATTGGGGCTCCTCTCCTGGTCATTAACTGGATCATGGGATGCCTCACCTCTGCAAATTTTGTTGTCCTTGTCAATGGCACCCCTTCAAAGTTTTTCTCTACTTCTCGTGGCATCAGACAAGGCTTCCCTCTATCCCCACTACTCTTTATCCTTGTCATTGAAGGTCTCAGTCTCTTAATATCTGATGCCAGGGACCATGGCCTCATTCATGGTATACAGATCACTTCGTCACTCACTCTTACCCACCTCCTATTTGTTGACGATGTTGTCTTATTGGGTATGGATACTTTACAGGAATGGATTGCCTTTGATGTTATACTGAGTACCTTTTGCAAGGCCTCAGGGATGAGCATTAGTCTGGACAAATCGTGCTTACTGTACAATAATATTGCAGATGAAATGTTCCAAGACATTGCTAGGGTCATCCCATATCAGATGGAGCCCCTTGTTTCGGGTTTTAAATACCTGGGTTATTTCTTGAAACCATTGGGTTACAGGGTAAGTGATTGGATTTGGCTGGTACAAAAATTTGAGAAAAGGATTTGTCACTGCTCCCATAAGTTACTCTCTTTGTGAGGCCGTTTGATATTGGTCCAAGCTGTGCTATCCAGTATTTCGGTCTATTGGTTGGGATTAGCGCCCATCCCTTTGTCCATTCTCCACAGGCTTAGAAGCATAATGTTTTTTTTTTATGGGGCTCGACTAGTAATAACCGTAAGTACCATTTGACTAATTGACAGAGTCTCTCTTGGCCGAAAGAGAATGAGGGCTGGGGTATTAAAAATTAATCCTGGTTTAGCACTGTTCTTTGTCTTAAGAACCTATGGATGGTATTGATGAATAATAGTCTCTGGCATCGGGTTCTTACCAGCAAGTATTTAAAAGGTCTCTCAGTGGTCGACTGGCTTAGGAGAAAAACTTTTGGCACTCGCGGGGTCTCTATCATTTGGAAGGGTTTTCTCCAGACTCTTCCCTGGCTGGGTTGCCAGCTTGCATGGCAGGTGGGGAATGGTTCAAATGTACTTATCGGTATTGATCCTGTCATTGGTGTACACACTTCCAGCTCACTCCCGGATGGATTAAGATCCTACCTTGAGGATTTGAATACCACTACCCTATCACAAGCACACAATACATTACCTGACTCTCAACGTTACTAGTACACGACTGATGAATTATGTATTGATGGTGCTTGGAAAGATGCTTGGGATAAATATACTCGGGGACTAGAACTCTATGGCATTCGTCTTTCTCAGTCCGATACTCTATTATGGGCATTTAACAAGCATGATGGCTCCATCTTGGCCAAATTGGTATATGAATGCATTGTGAATTCGAGGCTCCCTCCTTCGGGTAGCAGGATACATACTTTCTTATGGTTAGGCTATATTCTAAAGAAGATTGGTTGTTTCATTTGGCTCGTCTTGAGGAACAGAATCCTCACCTGGGATAACCTCCAGAAATGAGGGTGGCACGAACCTGGTATATGTCCACTATGCAATTTAAATGAGGAGTCTGTCTTGCATATTTTCTCCCACTGCTCTTTCTGGAAGAATGTCTTATCCCAAATCTGGGATCAACTCCATATTTCACTCCCTCCTCGAGCAGCTACTCTTGGCATGTACATTGAACAGTGGATCTCTCAGTACTTGAGGCACTCTATGCACTGGACTATACCCATATTCACGATGTGGTCCATCTAGAAAGCTTGGAACTTGATTATTTTTTAGGAGAAGAAATTGTCTGTCCTAAACATTCTGCACCAGATCAATTCTTTCATACTACTGTGTAGTCCTCCAGCTGTTACTTGTAAAAATATCAGGATGATTGGGCCTTCTCCATGCTTGGTCTTCCCCTGTGGTTTTTTTGATGGGGCTTCTACCAACAATCTGGGTGGCGTTGGTTTCTGCCTATAGCTGAATGTGTCACATCATTTCGAATTTGCACTGGGGGTTGGAGATAGTACCAATACTAAAGCTGAACTTCTCAGCTTATGGGCTCTTTTACATACCTTCCATATGATGGGGATTCCTTTATCCCATATTTTCGGTGACTCCTCAGTCATCATCAACTGGGAAAAGAGATCCACTGATCTCTCCCCACCTGAACTTTTTCCATGGTGTGGGAAAACTAGAAAGCTTATTAATTGCTTTCCTGATTTGTCACTTTGAACACAATTAGATTGCAGAATGCCTTTCTAAAACTGCCCTTTCCTTGGCTCCAGGATCGGGCTACTTCTCTGTATTTACTGAAGACCATTTGATCACTCATGGGACTTATCAGCTCTTTTGATTTTTTCTTGGGGAGTTTACTCCCTATTTTCTTTATTATTGTATGTATATGAGGAACATGATCGGGCTCTTTTAGCATGCTGCTATGATCTCTTTGGCCCACGGTAGATATGATTTACTTGACAGATCAGCTATATGATGAGACAGTTTACTGATGGGACCACTTTTTTCCAGCTACTCCCCGTGGTAGCTTCTGACTGTGAGGTGACTCTTCAGGTATATGTTGTATTCCTCACCTGATTGTAACCCATTCATGGGTAGGCACTATAGATTCCCTTTGATTCTTAATAGAATATCAAGGATATGATTTTTTCTTCCTAAAAATTTAAAGAAAAAAAAAAACCATATGTGATAAGATTGTGTCTCCTTTACTTAACAAATACAGATTTAAAAAGTAAGAAACCTTCCAAATATGAAATTACAATTTTACAATCATGAATTTGATTTCTTTGGCAAATTGCAATTTTCCTCATCGTCCTGTCAGTTTAAACCGTTTAACACCTGCTCGGAATTTAATTGGAGATGCAGGGTATCGAACCTCGTACCTCTCGCATGCAAAGCAAGCGCTCTACCATGTGAGGTACATCCCCAACTTATACTTGATATGTTGTGGTCATTAAATTTCCCTGCATGTAAAGTTAGGTTTCCAAGGGTTAAACTTGATGAAGGGTCGCAAAATATTCTGTGGGATAGGACCATGCCAATGGCTTTTTCCTGTAGCATTTGCAACCAGTCACCATTCTAAAATTGTTTGTTCTAAGGCCTTCTTGGTTTTTTTTTTCAAAATGATCTAAAATTTGAAACCGACCATTACAGAGCGCTTAAATTGAAGCTTGTTTTATCCAGGGTTCTAAAGTCCCACACATTTTAGATAACAGAGCCAAATTGCGGCCTCTCCATAAGTTGCAGTGTTTGTTTCTTCTTTGAAGATCATGACTTGTTGCACACTTAAATGTACTTAGATGCCACGAATATTATATTCTAGGAAAATATGTTGATTAATTAGTAGAAAAGAAATTACAACAGGCTCATTTTCAATTGAAATTAATGAAATCTTATCTATAAAATAAAAAAGAGAATGATCAATTGTATGATTAATTATGAATTTCACAACTAAAATCAAGAATGAAGAATGGAAAATGACCAATAACAGTAAGTTGTTACTTACTTGGATAACTTCCATCTCAACAGTGTAGATTGGCATCTTCCAAACATTTTAGGGAAACATTAAAACCTAAAGTTGAGTGTTGAAAGTTTATGAACTAATGTGGGTTCGATCTCTTAAAGTTCAATCCAATGTGAGAATTACACACTATAATGGTTTAATGGATTCCTTGTGACTTGTTGATTAGTTGTTTATATCTATTTTCTTATTATGAAGTGTAACAATTCACAAATGAAAACAAAATTACCTTTGCAAAGTTATGCATGCACAAAGAAGCTTTATTATGTTTGAAGAGATCATTTGAGCACAAAGAAACACTCAATGCCACTCAAGCCATGGCATGGTATGAATTAAAGGTCATTGTCCAAGAAAAATTATATCACGTCATTTGTCAACTTTTTTATGTCATTTATCTTCGAGTAATGGAGGATGAAGAAAAGTTGGTCACCAATTTAACTGGTTCATTGAACATGCTAATTTATAAGGAGTTTTATATGTTCAATATCTACATTCTAGAAGATATTTTTTGTAAGGAAAAATTATATTAAATTAGAAGGACATAAATAGTGTTAGATAAGATTGCCTACAATTATTACGATCAAGGAAAGAATACCATTGCAAATAGATGGAATCACCAAGAAGCCATTAAATAGGACCACACAATAATGGACTCAACTCCATATTGCCCAAGGAAGGACACAATATGTTAAAGAGGAAGTAGAATAATACTAGAATCAACTCCATATCTCCTAAGGAAGGACAAGGTACGGTGAAGAGGAAGTAGAATGTCCCTTTGTACAAGTGTTGCAAGCATAAGGGAGATGTGAAAGATGATTGTTAGAGACTACATATAGAGAAACACAAAATCCTACCATAACAAACTAGTGTGAGAAAGATTGAAAATATGTGGCTCAAAGACAAAAGGCATTTCTTTGATAATAACCTTCTCACTATGTACACAATGTGAGACAATTTTCTCCATTGACATTCAATTAAAGGAGCAAGTGATTATAGTTATCAATAATAACAATACATGATATCTCAAATGCAACAGTCATAGAAGAAATACTTTTTAGTTATTCCTCACCATGAAGCCTATTGTAATGTTCTCGAAAATTGAATAATTTTTTTTATTGAGTCTTAGGTGTGGATATGAATTTATAATTTATCTTTTGTAGAAGAAATATGTATAAGCATGGCATTGATCAAGTCTTCGATTTGAAGTTAAATCAAGCCTAGTTGTATAGCTTTAGGAGCACTCCTTATATAGCTTAGGTGTGGAAATGGACAATGTATGTTCCTAAAGACACATATAGAATATGAAGTTAAATGACATAGAACAATTGATGAATACATTCATGAATGTGGATCTTTTGCAATGGATTGCTATAACAAGATAGGAAAATGAATTGGTGGGTTTGGGAACACATTGTAGTCACGAGGTCTTATTTTGATATGGAGTTGTTGTACCCCATTGACACCTTGATTTTTGAAGACATGCATAATGGTTGCCTTGAGGATGACCTGCTAAGGTCGAGATTTCATGCAATGAACGTTTAATGATTCAGAAATTGGATTACTTGCATGTTTCGTTCTACTGTCGGGTATGTCACGAAACTGGACACCTTCAGAGATCTTGTCCTGTGTTGCGGTCTGCGAGCACATCCTCGAGTCCTGTAGGCTCACCGACTGTCATCGATCGGGCTACCATTGAAGCATGGGAACCTATCTCACCAGGTATTTTTCCCCATTCTCAAGTCCTCTCGGATGATGTCACGGATTCCTTTCTGGATGCCATTGATGATTTAATCCAGTCTCTTGCAAATGTTCCTCTTTCTGATTCTTCCTCGGCTCCCTCTCCTCTCCTGGTCTCGATTCCGGTCCCCATTCGATCTTCCCTTGATTTTGACCATGCCCCCTTACCAGACCCTTTACCGCATGACATACCAGTCTCGAGCTCCTCTTCGTCTTTACCTTTACTGACTCCTATGGTATCTCCACTCCTTACCAACTAGTCTCATCCTCATGCTCCTTTGCCTCCTACACACTCTTCCCCCTCACAGTCCCAGACATTACCATCATTAATGTCTCTCGTGGATTTTCCACCTCTCACAAACTTGAACACTCCTCCGGCTGTGGTCACTTCACCTCTCAGCCCTGCTTCATCCCCATCTTTTTCCGACCCCTCCCTCCAGAAGCCTTTGTCCATATTCTCTGCCATTACTCCCACCTCTCCCTCCACCTTACATCTGAATTCTATCAGATTTGCCAATGTGACTGTTTGGAAGAAGAAAAAGGACAAATCGATGGGGGACCTCACCACTGCTTCACCTCCCTTTATACCCTTATCTGTACGCATCAAAAATGTTGCCCATGGTTTACCCTCTCGGGGACTTAGAGCGTTGTCTCCCCAGCAGGATGTTCCTTAATGAAGATACTGTCCCTTAATGTCAGGGGTCTTGGAGGTAAGACCAAACATATTTGCCTTCGCAATCTATTCCTATCTCTGGGTCCGAATATGATCCTCCTTCAGGAGACCATGTGTAGCACATATCCTTCATTACTTGCTTTCTCCAAACTCTTACCCTCTTGGGAATTTTGCGCGACCGATGCATCTAGCCTCTCGGGTGGGCTCCTCACAGCCTGGAATCCTATGCATGTCAAATGCCAGCCTTTTGAGACATGTGCTGGCATCCTGGTTCATGCTTCTTTTCGGAGTTTACAATTCCCTTTGGCAATTCTTAATGTGTATGGTCCCTATCAGGACCAGGAATTTTTCTGGGAAAAGGCTCACAGAGGTGGTATTCTCATTATTCCGAATCTGGTCCTGGGGGGTGATCTTAATCTGATTTTTAACTCCTCTAAGATTTGGGGAAAGAAAGCC
This sequence comes from Pseudotsuga menziesii, assembly GCA_001517045.1. Classification (NCBI taxonomy): domain Eukaryota; kingdom Viridiplantae; phylum Streptophyta; class Pinopsida; order Pinales; family Pinaceae; genus Pseudotsuga; species Pseudotsuga menziesii. Next base: position 245,006 of record LPNX011018896.1, read on the forward strand.
TCACTTGATCCCCTTTCCTCACACTTTCGGTCCTTGTTCAACTCTATGGACTGGTGGATATTGCACCCTCGGTGGCTGGGCCGACATGGCAAAATGGTCATTCTGGTAATGAGGGCATTAGCAAGAGATTAGACAGATTTTTTATTTCTTCATCCTTGATCCCATCCCTTGGGGTTCATAGGGTGTGCACCCATGTGTCTGATATCTTGGATCACCATCTGATTTTCCTTGAGTGGAATTTGTAGAGGGGGTCATGCAATTACCCATTTAAGTTCAACCGATCTTGGCTTGAAGACCCTGAATTCAATCGGTGGCTCCTATAGGAATGGTCTGTACTTAACCCCGGGGGTACCTCTCATGACCTTGCAACCTTTTATCACAGGTTACGTTCTCTCAAGCAAGACGTAAAGGTATGGATCAGGGACAAAAATGCTTAGATGGATTCTGAGGCGACCCGTATTGACTGTGCTATAGTCTCACTCCTCTCGGGATCCTCCGCGGGTATTCTTTCACATGAAGACCAAGAGTCCTTAACTCTTCTTCGAGTAGAGAAAAAGAAGATACTGGAGCACTATCTTCTAACTTGGCAATTGAAAAGCCGCACCAAATGGGCCCATTTGGGTGATTCTAACACCAAATATTTCCACACTTTGGCCTCGGGGAGGAGGAACCAGAACTCAATTTGGTCTTCGTGTGATGAGAATGGTGTTGTCTATGAAGATGATTTTGCCCTTAAGGAGTTGGGATAGTTGCATTTTGCTCATATTTTTCGTGATGAAAAAAATACTTGCCTATTGGAGCAACTTAAGGTTGTGATGTTTTATCCTTACATGATCTCCAATGAAGGTGCCCTCTGTCTCTCTGACCCTGTATCACTAAAGAAAATTGAGTCAGCACTGAAATCTTTCAAAAAATACAGAAGCCCCAGCCTGGATGGCTGGCCTATTGAGTTTTACCTACACTTTTTTGATATATTGGGACTTGACCTAGTGAATGCTGTTGATTTTTCTAGGGTTTAAGGCTTTATCCCTCCCTCCCTGAATTCCACCTTCCTTTCTCTGATCCCCAAAAAAGATAAGTCGTCATCCTTTGCTGACTTTAGGCCCATTTCCTTATGTAATCTACTATATAAATTGATCTCCAAAGTTATTACTGTCCGTCTTAAGTCCTCCCTGGATTCCTGTATCTCGCAGGAACAATATGGCTTTCTTAAGAACTGACAAATCATTGAGCCTATTGGTATTGTTCAAGAGACTCTCCATTCTGTTAAGACTAAGAATATATGTGCCTTCATTCTCAAGTTGGATCTCATCAATGCTTTTGATCCTGTTAATTGGTCTTTTGTTCGTCTCATCCTGATACAGATTGGGGCTCCTCTCCTGGTCATTAACTGGATCATGGGATGCCTCACCTCTGCAAATTTTCTGTCCTTGTCAATGACACCCCTTCAAAGTTTTTCTCTACTTCTCGTGGCATCAGATAGGGCTTCCCTCTATCCCCACTGCTCTTTATCCTTGTCATTGAAGGTCTCAGTCTCTTAATATCTGATGCCAGGGACCATGGCCTCATTCATGGTATACAGATCACTTCCTCACTCACTCTTACCCACCTCCTATTTGTTGATGATGTTATCTTATTGGGTACGGATACTTTACAGGAATGGATTGCCTTTGATGTTATACTGAGTACCTTTTGCAAGGCCTCAGGGATGAGCATTAGTCTGGACAAATTGTGCTTACTGTACAATAATATTGCAAATGAAATGTTCCAATACATTGCTAGGGTCATCCCATATCAGATGGAGCCCCTTATTTTGGGTTTTAAATACCTGGGTTATTTCTTGAAATGATTGGGTTACAGGGTAAGTGATTGGATTTGGCTGGTACAGAAATTCGAGAAAAGGATTTGTCACTGGTCTCATAAATTACTCTCTTTGTGAGGCTGTTTGATATTGGTCCAAGCTGTGCTATCCAGTATTTCAGTGTATTGGTTGGGATTAGCGCCCATCCCTTTGTCCATTCTCCACAGGCTTAGAAGCATAATGTTTGCTTTTTTATGGGGCTCGACTGGTGATAACCGTAAGTACCATTTGACTAATTGGCAGAGTCTCTCTTGGCCGAAAGAAAATGAGGGCTGGGGTATTAAAAATTAATCCTGGTTTAGCACTGCTCTTCGTCTTAAGAACCTATGGATGGTATTGATGAGCAATAGTCTCTGGCATCAGGTTCTTACCAGCAAGTATTTAAAAGGTCTCTCAGTGGTTGACTTGCTTAGGAGAAATTGTTTTGGCACTTACGGGGTCCCTATCATTTGGAAGGGTTTTCTCCAGACTCTTCCCTGGTTGGGTTGCCAGCTTGCATGGCAGGTGGGGAATGGTTCAAATGTACTTATCAGTATTGATCCTGTCATTGGTGTACACACTTCTAGCTCACTCCTGGATGGATTAAGATCCTACCTTGAGGATTTGAATATCACTACTGTATCACAAGAACACAATACATTACCTGACTCTCAATGTTACTAGTACATGGCTGATGAATTATGTATTGATGGTGCTTGGAAAGATTCTTGGGATAAATATATTCAGGGACTGGAACTCTGTGGCATTCGTCTTTCTCAGTCCGATTCTCTATTATGGGAATTTAACAAGCATGATGGCTCCATCTCGGCCAAATTGGTATATGAATGCATCATGAATTCGAGGCTCCCTCCTCCGGGAAGCAGGATACATACTTTCTTATGGTTAGGCTCTATTCCGAAGAAGATTGGTTGTTTCATTTGGCTCGTCTTGAGGAACAAAATCCTCACCTGGGATAACCTCCAGAAATGAGGGTGGCACGGACCTGGTATATGTCCACTATGCAATTTAAATGAGGAGTCTGTCTTGCATATTTTCTCCCACTACTCTTTCTGGAAGAATTTCTTATCCCAAATCTGTGATCAGCTCCATATTTCACTCCCTCCTCGAGCAACTACTCTTGGCATGTACATTGAACAATAGATCTCTCAGTACTTGAGGCACTCTACGCACTGGACTATACCCATATTCATGTGGTCCATCTGGAAATCTCGGAACTTGATTATTTTTTAGGAGAAGAAATTGTCTGTCCTGAACATTCTGCACCAGATCAATTCTTTCACACTACTGTGTAGTCCTCCATCTATTACTTGTGAAAATATCAGGATGATTGGGCCTTCTCCATGCTTGGTCTTCCCCTATGGTTTTTTTGATGGGGCTTCTACCAACAATCTGGGTGGTGTTGGTTTTTGCCTATACCTGAATGTGTCACATCATTTTGAATTTGCGCTGGGGGTTGGAGATAGTACCAACACTAGAGCTGAACTTCTCAGCTTATGGGCTCTTTTACATACCTTCCATATGATGGGCATTCCTTTATCCCATATTTTCGGTGACTCCTCAGTCATCATCAACTGGGCAAAGGGATCCACTGATCTCTCCCCACCTGAACTTTTTCACTGGTGTGGGAAAACTAGAAAGCTTATTAATTGCTTTCCTGATTTGTCACTTTGAACACAATTAGATTGCAGACTGCCTTTCTAAAACTGCCCTTTCCTTGCCTCCAGGATCGGGCTACTTCTCTGAATTTACTGAAGACCATTTGATCACTCATGGGACTTATCAGCTCTTTTGATTTTTGCTTGGGGAGCTTACTCCCTATTTTCTTTATTATTGTATGTATATGAGGCACATGATCGGGCTCTTTTAGCATGCTGC
>LPNX011018896.1:248810-258810 GCA_001517045.1 Pseudotsuga menziesii
CACAGTAGATATGATTTACTTGACAGATCAGCTATATGATGAGACAGTTTACTGATGGGACCACTTTTTTCCAGCTACTCCCCGTGGTAGCTTCTGACTGTGAGGTGACTCTTCAGGTATATGTTGTATTCCTCACCTGATTGTAACCCATTCATGGGTAGGCACTATAGATACCCTTTGATTCTTAATAGAATATCAAGGATAGGCTTTTTTCTTCCTGAAAAAAAAAAAAAACCCTGTGTGATAAGATTGTGTCTCCTTTACTTAACAAATACAGATTTAAAAAGTAAGAAACCTTCCAAATATGAAATTACAATTTTACAACCATGAATTTGATTTCTTTGGAAAATTGCAATTTTCCTCATCGTCCTGTTAGTTTAAACCGTTTAACACTTGCTCAAAATTTAATTGGAGATGCAGGGTATCGAACCCCGTACCTCTCGCATGCAAAGCGAGCGCTCTACCATGTGAGCTACATCCCCAACTTATACCTGATATGTTGTGGTCATTAAATTTCCCTGCATGTAAATTTAGGTTTCCAAGGGTTAACCCTGATGAAGGGTCGCAAAATCTTCTGTGGGATCGGACCATGCCAATGGCTTTTTCCTGTAGCATTTGCAGCCAGTCACCAATCTAAAATTGTTTGTTCTAAGGCCTTCTTGGTTTTTTTTTCAAAATTATCTAAAATTTGAAACCGACCATTACATAGTGCTTAAATGGAAGCTTGTTTTATCCAGGGTTCTAAAGTCCCACACATTTTAGATAACAGAGCCAAATTGCGGCCTCTCCATAAGTTGCAGTGTTTGTTGCTTCTTTGAAGATCATGACTTGTTGCACACTTAAATGTACTTAGATGCCACGAATATTCTATTCTAGGAAAATTTGTTGATTAATTAGTAGAAAAGAAATTACAATAGGCTCATTTTCAATTGAAATTAATGAAATCTTATCTATAAAATAAAAAAGAGAATGATCAATTGTATGATTAATTATGAATTTCACTACTAAAATCAAGAATGAAGAATGGAAAATGACCAATAACAGTAAGTTGTTACTTACTTGGATAACTTCCATCTCAACAGTGTAGATTGGCATCTTCCAAACATTTTAGGGAAACATTAAAACCTAAAGTTGAGTGTTGAAAGTATATGAACTAATGTGGGTTCGATCTCTTAAAGTTCAATCCAATGTGAGAATTACACACTATAATGGTTTAATGGATTCCTTGTGACTTGTTGATTAGTTATTTATAGCTATTTTCTTATTATGAAGTGTAACAATTCACAAATGAAAACAAAATTACCTTTGCAAAGTTATGCATGCACAAAGAAGCTTTATTATGTTTGAAGAGATCATTTGAGCACAAAGAAACACTCAATGCCACTCAAGCCATGGCATGGTATGAATTAAAGGTCATTGTCCAAGAAAAATTATATCACGTCATTTGTCAACTAATTTATGTCATTTATCTTCGAGTAATGGAGGATGAAGAAAAGTTGGTCACCAAGTTAACTGGTGCATTGATCATGCTAATTTATAAGGAGTTTTATATGTTCAATATCTACATTCTAGAAGATATTTTTTGTAAGGAAAAATTATATTAAATTAGAAGGACGTAAATAGTGTTAGATAAGATTGCCTACAATTATTACAATCAAGGAAAGAATACCATTGCAAATAGATGGAATCACCAAGAAGCCATTAAATAGGACCACACAATAATGGACTCAACTCCATATTGCCTAGAGAAGGACACAGTATGTTAAAGAGGAAGTAGAATAATACTAGAATCAACTCCATATCTCCTAAGGAAGGACAAGGTACGGTGAAGAGGAAGTAGAATCTCCCTTTGTACAAGTGTTGCAAGCATAAGGGAGATGTGAAAGATGATTGTTAGAGACTACATATAGAGAAACACAAAATCCTACCATAACAAACTAGTGTGAGAAAGATTGAAAATATGTGGCTCAAAGACAAAAGGCATTTCCTTGATAATAACCGTCTCACTATGTACACAATGTGAGACAATTTTCTCCATTAACATTCGATTAAAGGAGCAAGTGATTATAGTTATCAATAATAGCAATACATTATATCTCAAACGCAACAATCATAGAAGAAATAATTTTTAGTTATTCCTCACCATGAAGCCTACTGTAATGTTCTCGAAAATTGAATAATTTTTTTTTATTGAGTGTTAGGTGTGGATATGAATTTATAATTTATCTTTTGTAGCAGAAATATGTATAAGCATGGCATTGATCAAGTCTTCGATTTGAAGTTAAATCAAGCCTTGCTGTATAGCTTTAGGAGCACTCCTTATATAGCTTAGGTGTGGAAATGGACAATGTATGTTCCTAAAGACACATATAGAATATGAAGTTAAATGACATAGAACAATTAATGAAGACATTCATGAATGTGGATCTTTTGCAATGGATTGCTATAACAAGATAGGAAAATGAATTGGTCGGTTTGGGAACACATTGTAGTCACGAGGTCTTATTTTGATATGGATTTGTTGTACCCCATTGACACCTTGAGTTTTGAAGACATGCATAATTGTTGCCTTGAGGATGACAGTCTTTATGGTATTGCCAAGAGTGTTGCATTCCATAAGAAGAATGTGGAGGATGAACAACTAGTGTTATTGATGAAATATTATAACTACATGTTAAAGTTCCTTAGGAAATATCACTCACCTTACTAATCTAGAAGGATCCAATACTTACGGATTCTAAACTCATAAAATGAATAGAATTGTTCAGTTGTTATATGTAGATTATGGTATCAAACTCCATACCTCATATAATAATATTTGAGAGTGAATGCTTACAAATAGATTTTATGCATTGCTTGATGTCATTAAAGAAAATATGACTCAATTAAAAGATAGACCATAAATACAAAATTATGAATCTAGACAAACTCTCCAAACCCTAACTAATCTATAATCAAACTAATGAACCAAGACCAAAGTAAATAATAACTTTCAAAATTTGTCATAATCACATTGCTTTAAAATCCCAATGCAAATCCCTCTCAAAGATAAACATCTGGTCCAAAATAAGAATGAGAATATGCTAAAAATAATATACTTCCACTAAAGGGGTATTGAACATTTTTTAGTCATAATATAACTTCTCTTGCTTGATCGATAAGAATTTGGATTGTTCAATGCGCAAACATGGACAAAACATGAATAGTCACCTTAAACTCAAATTTAAAACTCAACTTAAAAACAATAAAATATAAAATTAATTGGTACTAAAAGAAAGAAAAAAAACTAAAGAAACATTTATGAAATAATAACATAAAAACTTTCTTGTTAGGAAAACTCCCATGAAATTTCAACCAGCATTAGAGGAGCTTTTCATGAATATGAGGAGAAAATGATCAAGAGAACAATGTCATCCATCGAAGGAGAAAGTTTTTCCATGCATGAAACATGGTCACAGATCTCAAGGAAAAATATTTAGGAGAACATTGTCACACACTTGAGGTGAAAAAATTGCATGAGATTTAAGGGGGAAATGCATTGAATGTTGAACCATTCAAAATGTTTCAAAATGAATGCCAATGTTGAGCATTGAGGGTGAAATATAGCAAGAGCAATTTTGATTTTTTTAATTGCTATAGTTAAAGGTTGGAATATACTGAACCTAGAATATTTTATGAGCTAATGGGTGAAAAGTAGCATGTACATATTTCTTGGACAGTTATTATTTTAATGCCTTAAATTTCTCCCCTAAATTTTTCTCTATATAGCACATCAATGTTGGGATCAATATCATGTTCTTATTATTGAGTAAAACAGCTTACCGTGTAAAAAATGGTTAGAAGGCAATGTAAACAATGGTTAGAAGTAGCTTGGTTGCATAGAAGAGTTTGGTATCTCAAAATTGAGGGCAAGTACCAATGTCCACTCTTCACATTGTGTTGAAGACAAAGCAAGATGATCAATATTCAATCCAAAAAAATTTGAATCCATTGCAACATCAATGGACATTGACATACAAAGTGTTAAAAAATTCAATCATAGTTTAACCCCTCGTATTGAAAAGATAAGCAAAGGATGGTATGGTAGAAAATGTCAAGAAGGAAAGACTCAAAGAATGCATAGTTTACAAAAAGTAGTAGTGAAAGAAGCTAAGATTTCCAAAATGGAATTAAGAAACTCATTTTAAAATTAAAACGTCACTTTCCTTTCAAGGTAAACATGATCAAAAGTATTATTTGATGCTCAGGTAGAGATAGGATCTAAGGTGATGTGAATCATTTAATGTTGCTCAACTTCTCAAGAGAAGTAAGGATAAATGCTAGTAATAGTGAATAGAAAAAGAAAGGAGCAAACAATCACGAGTATACATTATTAGCTTGTGATTCCCATACGAGGAACATGATTTAAACTTAAATTGCAGCATTTGGCATTAATTTACTTGTTATTCCTCATCTTTTTTTACATGGAATGTATAAGGAATAAAGGATAATTTCATATTTTTGGTTATGTATAACATAAGCAGCAACACCCAAGCATCATAAAGAAGATGAGAGCAACCAAGTGCTACTTCAGCTAACACATAGACTTCTTGTTGTTGGTGCTAAATGTCAGCAAGAAAGCAACATGGACCCAATAATTGGGCATTTTACCAAGAGAGAGAGGTGGGGTACATATTGTGTGGCGAAAATTATCTATCCTACGAAAACCCATTTAATGTTGCCTCAACATTGTTGCGAGCCGTTGGATCTCAAGTAGCCTGAGATCCAACAGCCTGCAACAACTCTGTGGAAACATTAAATGGGCTACCGCATGTTGTATATTGATCACCATATTGTGTTGAGGTTCATATTTAGTTGATCTTGGGAAAGTATAATATCACCTCATTGGATCTTGAGAAATGTAAGAGCCATGACTAATTCTTTGAGAACCCAAATATTCAACAAAGGTGATTGTGACAACTAATTTCATTTGCAACAAATTTGATTGCAAGACATATTGCACAATTTATAGGGAAACGTCCAAGATCGACTCATGACAGAAGACATAAACAATAGGTAGTTGAGAAAAAGAAGGAACACACACTAAGTAGTTGAGCATTCCAATTTAAGGGAATTCTAGTAATTTTGAAGCATTTATTGCAGGCTAGGTAGTTGAACATTCTAATTCAAGGGAATTCCAAAAATGTTGCAACATTTATTGCAAGCTAAATTTTGATATGTATTCAAATACAAAATAGGACCACCAGTGAAATAACAACATGGAAAGCCATTGGTACCATTGCTACGAATTTGTGGAATCTTATCTCCTTCACTTGTAAACTCTTTTTGTGATTAAATAGCTAAAGACGTACATGGATATTTATTTGAGTTTGCAAATTAAGATGTGATTTGTCTGAAAGATCAAATAAGTTTTAATTATTTGGATTTACTTTGAACTGTTTTATCATCATTTATCAATAAGTAACAAACCAAAATATTAATCTTAAGGAAATCTATAGTCTTCAGATTTATTGTCAAGCATTGTTAGGTTTTCAAACTTTTCTTGTGCTACAATGGTAAATTGATTAATAAAAATTTAAAAAAAATATTTAAATTTGAAAAAAGTATTATGTAAAACGCTCAAAAGCTCAGATAAGAGAACTCTTTATGGATTCTATTGCAAGCTATTACTCTCTGCTTTGTTCCCATTATAACATAACCTTTCTATTTAAGAAAACATGGATCAAGAAATCTAAGTCACTGAAACTTTATTATTTTTAAATCACTGAAACTTAATTTTTGTTATCTTTAAATTTGTGTTTGGAGTTTTACGCTTTTCCATTTCTTGATAATAAATAATAATAATATCACTATATGTGAATGCAATCTTAAATGACAAATGTATACTCACAAACTCTATTAATATTTGTCATAAAAATAAACACCTTAAACTAGAAAAAACATTGATGTCAAAGATGATGAATCTAAAAATTTATCTTTACTAAGACATTTCAATCCTTTCAACATTAATTAGAACTATCATCTTAGTATCTAGATCTAGAAAATTCTAAAGTCAATGAGGCCACATTAGTCTCAACACTCTTTTTATTGATCACATTGCAAATTTGCAACAATGAGATATCTTCATTAACAAACATCCTATTAATTTGATGATGAACATCTTCTCAATCTATCAAAAAATTTAAAATCACTACCAGTAGAGTGTTCATTGTTGACTTGACTCTACCTTCAAATCCATACTATTAGTACAATGAGATGACTTTGTGTGATTTGAAATCATATGAAATCAAATCAATGATTTGTAGGAGAGGGCCAAAAATTTGTTTTTTTACAGGGTTTCAGACATAAAATTGCAAACCTAATTCTACCATGAAAATGAAAGGAAATATGGTAAATTTTAATAAAACCAAAGGTTTTAATGTAGGAAACCCTCAACCCTAGCCCTAGAGGAGAGGTGACTAGCCTCCCTCTTGAAATAATTTATCCTTGTCTACTAAAATAGGGATTCCTATAACAACCTCTAGGGTTCGTTATAGGATCCTAACCAATGCCAGCTCAAGCTAGCCGGCCTAGTTGTATTCGAATCAGCCTTTCTAATACCGATTAAACAATCCATGTTGGTTGTCGTGTCTTACTCACTCAAGCAGATTCCAAAAAGGTATTAACCCTCTTTCATTGTAATTTTGTGTTCATACGTCTGTTTCCAATTTCATGCAACATGTATCAATGAAATGTTGTAATATGAGTCATTGATCACTTCAACAATTTCTCTTGTATGTTGATATAAAATCACATAGGGACGAATGATTTTAGAATTTCATGGTGCAACCTTACAATTGAACTTTGCACACTTTCCTCGACAGAATTATCCCTAATCGTCGATCGTTTGTGGCCTCCGATCTCCACCGTACGATCTAGAATCATATGGATCGATTGGGTTTGAGATTTGAGAGCTTTAACTAGCTTATATCTCTATCCTCCAAAATCCGTCTACAACCATAGATATTTCTACATCAAAAGTTTACTTCCTCTGTTTAATCAAGGCTACTATCTTATTAAATTAATTAGTGAAACGATCAATTTCACACACTATATTTAGATGAACACGTCCCAGCCTTCGGGGATTCTAGGCGTTTCTATCAATATCATTTGATCCATACACACACATAGAGGTTCAAGCCTAGTTATGGTGATTGAAAATCAATTACAACCATCTTGGATATTCAATTACATGCAGTTGATTAAAACTATGTTCTTTATTCCATTAACAACAACTTAAAATAATCACAATCCAATTTAAATAGACCTATCCATACTTATCAAATCCAAATAAACAGGATCTATACTCCTAAAGAAAGCAATTTCATAACAAACTTATCCTCGAGCAACCTCATGTAAGATACGAGGACATCAATGGAAATTTTCCATTATCACAATCAAACTAATCCTATATCTATAACTAATTACAATTGCTTAACAACCCATCCTAGGTGTCTAGAAACTATTACAAAGAATTCAGACAATAACATTTTTTGCTTAAACAAGAAGCACAAAACTTTGAGTTGATGCTCCTGCATCATACTCCGAGGGAAGAAAATAATTATTCAATAAATCTTCAGGGTTCAAATTATACTTGGAAACTTCCATTGTTGTCATCCACACTGCATCTTTAGATGGCTGACCTTTCCACTTGACCAAATACTGAAAATAATCATTGTTCCTGGTTTTCTTTGAAATTTTATTGTCAAGTATAGCTTCAATTTGTGGTTTCTCCTTTAAAGGTAACTGTTCTTTCCATTATACTAATTTACCATCCTTACCTGAGATCATTTCTTTTGTTTGAACACCTGAATCTTTAAAAGGATATAGATCTGAAAAAATAAAAATTGGAGAAATTTCAAGGTCGAAAGGAAGTTCTATTTCATATGCATTTGCAGAAAACTTCCTCAAAATATTACAAGGCCCAATTTTATTGAGTTTCAATTTATTGTAGGTTCCCTTAGGAAACCTCTCCTTCCTAAGTTATGCCATCACTAAATATCCAACCTAAATATTAACTTCCCTTCTTTTCAAATATGCTCTCTGTTTGTACTTTCTAGCACTTTCTTGCAATGTTTTCTTAACATTTTCCTATAGTTCTTGCATACTAGATGAAAAATATTCACCATCTCCACTCCTCAATTCTTGCTCTCCCAAATTTATGAGTTCATATACTCCTCTTGGATGCATCCCATACACAATATGAAATGGGCTGATATATGTACTCTTGTTAGGTGAATCAGTGTAAGCAAATTCAAGTTTAGGAAGAGCCAAATCCCATTGCTTTGGATTCCCATAAAAAATACTTGTCAATATATTTCCCAAGCTCCTATTTACCACTTCATCTAGACTATCATTTTGAGGATGATAAGCAGAGCTTAAACCAATATTGGTTCTCAATTTCTTCCATAAAGTTCTCCAAAAATGGCCAACAAATTTAGTGTCCCTGTCTGACACAATGTTCAATGGAAGACCATGTAACCTTACAATTTATAAGAAAAATAAATTAGCAATATTGGTTTCATCATTGGTCTTTTTACAAACAATGAAATGAGCCATTTTTTAAAACCTATCCACTACTACATAAATGGTATCATTCCACCTTCGAGTTCTAGGAAATCCAAGAAAAAAATACATACTGATGAAATCCCAAGGCCTAGTTGGAATAGGTAGGGGTTGATACATTCCAATGGTTTATCTCTTACCTTTGGTATGTTGACATATCCTTCACTTCTCAACAAATTTCTTTACATCCTATTGCATTCCTGGCCAAAAAATAAAAAGCACTCACCTGAGTAAATGTTTTGTCCTGTCCAAAATGACCTGACAAACCTCCACTGTGTTTTTCCTTTATCAAGTTTTCTCTCATAGAACATTTAGATATGCATAATTTACTGTTGTTAAACAACAATCCTTCTTGTAGCATGTAGTCTAACCATTGACTTCTATTATGGGCAACTGGATTCTCACAGACTACATATATATCCTTGAAATCCATATCCTCCTTATACATATTAATCAAATTTTCAAATCCCAAAATGTTGATCCTAATTTCCTGCAAGAACAAATTTACTTTGCTTAAGGCATCATCAACCTTATTAGATTTTCCACTTGTATGCTTGACTATTTATGAATTGCAAAGCATGATTATTTGAATATAATACAAACTCTTTGGGCATCAAGTAATGCCTCCACTTCTTGAGAGCTTGCACAAAAACATACAATTATTTGTCATATGCAGAATACTTTTGTTTTGCCTCTTTTAATTTCTCTCTCAAATATGCTACTGGTCTCTATTCCTGACTCAGAACAACTCCTATTGTTGTCCCACTAGCATCTGTCTCTACTTGAAAAACTTTGTCAAAACTTGGTAAAGCAAAAATAGGATTCTCAGTGATATTCTTCTTCAACAATTTGAAGTTTTTGTCAGTTGCTTCCGTCCACTTGAAAGGTTGTCTATTTCCCTTGAAGGTGTCTATTATGGGTGCACAAATTTAACTAAAGTTCTTGATAATTTTTCTACAAAAATTTGCAAGTCCATGAAAGCTTCTTATCTCATAAGCACTTTTTGGAGTTGACCAATTAAGAATTGCTTGCACCTTCTTTGGATCCATCTTTAACCTTCTTCTAAGACTACAAATCCCAAATAAATAAATTATCTCTTCATGAAACTACACTTTTTCAAATTTATCACCAGTTTGCCTTTTTGTATGGTTTCCAACACCAATTTGAGATGTCTCAGATGTTCTTCCTTATTCTGACTAAAAATCAGAATATCATCTAGGTACAATATCACAAACTTCCTAGTGTATTCCTTCAAGACCTCATTCATCAATATCATAAAAGTACTAGGTGCATTATTAAGTGCAAAGGGCATTACTAACAATTCATACAATCCATTGTTAGTCTTGAATGCCGTCTTCTATTTGTCCCCTTCTCTGATTCTTATTTGATGATAGCC
>LPNX011018896.1:261310-353540 GCA_001517045.1 Pseudotsuga menziesii
CGATGATGATGACGATGACGATGGTGATGATGAAGATGATGATGATGATGATGATCGGATGATGACGATCATGACGATCATGATGATGACGATGGTGATCATGATGATGATGTTGATCATGATGATGATGCTGATCATGATGATGGAGACGATATTGATGATGATGATGAACACAATGATGATGAAGATGATGATGATGAAGATGTTGATGAGGAAGAGGGTGATGATGATGACGATGACGATGACGACGACGACAATGATGATGAAGATGACGATGATGATGATGATAAAAATGATGATGCTGACGATGATGGCAACCATATTGATGATGATGACGATGAAGACGATGATGATGATGAGGAAGATGGTTGTAACAACCCGATTTTGACCTCGACTGCATTAAATGTATATGATGTATATATTGTAATTAATCGTGGTGTGGATCTAAAGGCAAAAGCCCCAGCATGGATTATTGTTTTATGTTTCGACGATTAAAATCGACGTCGATGGTATTTTGTGCTATCCAGGAACATTATAATTATGGACACCATGTACATATTCATTTTAATTAAAACACCCACAACCAAATATGTCGATGCAACATTAAAAGAGAAGGGGCATGATTTTCCTAAGGATAAGTGGGGGGATGTTTAACCCTTATGAGCAATTGGGGAGTAACCATGTGTCACTAGATGAACCCATATAGCTATCAACCACCTATTTTGTCTTATTCACCCTCTTCCCTTGTCTCATTCACCAACCGAATTAATTCACCAGAAGTTGGTTGGGAAGTTATGACCTTGGGGAAGCGTCTGCATGGGCAGTCGTCACTGATTGGCAAGACTGTTAGTCCTTTGCGCACTCGCATACCTAGAGAGGCAGATCAATTTTATTTCCTCATGTGGCTAGGGAGAACCTCATTCCACTCTCACGTAGTCATTTTTCTACACTCACATAGGTAGAGAGTTGGACACAGGGCATTCACGTTCGACAATCTCCTTTCCTGATTTTTCTCTGTGTGTGTCTGAATTTCCTTCACATCGGAAGGGGTTGTGTTCTTCATCTTATGCAAGGTTGGGGATTTTTTATCTTCTCCATGAAATTTGGGATGATGTGAGTCATTCTAGCCACGTTAGGGCCATAAACGACTCTGAAAATTGACTGTCACAGTCTAAGCCATTTTAACCAATTGCCATACCTGAATTGCTCTCTGAGTGGCTCTACCTTCAATTCCAGAGCTGTTAATTGCTGTGTGCATACTAGTGTTGGTATTTGTACTATTTTGGAGTGGAAATGGGGTCTGATTCTGCTTGATAAACCCAGTGTGTTTAGGAGCCTCACAGACAGAGCTAGAGGGATATCTTTCTTCTCTACACCCCCTGAATAGCACTGGAAGGGAAGGCATAGCCCGAGGGACTGTGTAGCAGTGAAGGGGATGCTTCCTTGTGTTGGGTGTGTGTGGATGTGTTAGAAGTCAGGCTAGTTTTGGGGCAGGTGTCCATAGCTCTTTAGTGAGCTCACTATCTTAGCCTCCAACCTTTCCAACTCCTCTTTAGCCTGATAAACCCAACTATGTTGGCTTGGCTGAGGTTTTGTGTATCCTTTGCTATGTGTGAGCCTGCTAGTGTTCCCCTTATTCCTTGTGGAAATCATGTCGAACTCAAGAGTGGCAGTGTTGCTGAGAGATTGATGAGCACATTGACCTATGGTTGGGTAGAACGTTGCAACGGTGTAGCTGGTTGCGGGACAAGCTTCTTCTAAGATAAGTATTCTTGTGTTTAAATCCTTGTAACCGTGTTTGTTTTGTAAGTTTAATATGAACATGTTAAATGTTGTGAATGAATGAATTTACTTCCACTGTTTGATAATCATTTATGAATCTGTATATGCTTGTATTTCATTGTGTTTTATATTGTGTTGATGGGGCTTAGTTTTCCCAGAATAGCTAGCAGTTATGTTAGTCACGCCATGTCCACCGAGTAGAGGGGTGGGGATGTGAAAAATTGGTATCAGAGCCCAAGGTTACAGCAGTGGGCCTTTATGGGCCATGAAGAGAGGAAGATCGAGGCTGGAAATCCACCTCTATGCTCAACAATGGCAACAGATATAGAAAAATTCCAAATTTTTTCTAAGTATGGAAAATCGACAAGAAGACGAAGAGTCTTCCGCCACAACGGGTAGAAACCGAACTTTGAATCGCTACAGTGGTGGGCGAAAGTTGAAGAAGAAGCCAAGAAGATGACTGAGCTGCAATGGTGGTTGGAAGTGACAAATATTTTCACCATGAAGGATGAATAATGAAGAAATAGTCGATGAGCGTCGGCCGGGTCAAGCTGATGCGCGGCGAAAAGAAGAAGAAGAAAGAGCCGCTATGGTGGCGAGAGAGAAAAAAATGTTTTCGGATGAAAATCAGAAACTCTTTCGATGCATAGCGGTGGGTGGAAGTGGAAGAAACTTTGGAAGACTTCCGCAACGGCAGATGAAAGATGAGAAGTTTGCCGATGAGCATCGACTAGGATGAGCTGACAAACGACAGAAAGAAGAGGAAGTTCGAGCTGATGCGTAGTGGCTGGGAAACAGAAAGTCTTTTGATGCGGCGCAGTGGCCAGAAATTGAGATCTAAGCCGCAACGGTGGCAGATGGAAAGTGATGAAAGAGACGATGTAGCGGTGACTAGGAAAAGAAGAGCGAGCCACAACGACGGCTAGAAACCGAAAGTCGAGCCACTACGGTGCCAGAAAGAAAAAGAAGTTGACACGGTGATGACAACATGTGGAAAAGGGGAAGGAGCTTCCACGATGGGCTAATGTGGAACATTTTTTCGCTATAGAGAAAGCAAAATGAAGATGGAGCCGAAATGGATCTTTTAACAGGGATTTTAGTAGGATTTCAGGGAACAAAAAGATGGAAAAATGGCAGCGTGTTTTTGCTCAGATTGCGCGAAATCGAAATATTTACCACAAAAAAAAAAACCCCTTGACCCCTGTCGTTCCCTTCAGACAGTTGTTGTTGTGAAAGAAAATTATGTTTTTGAGAAAGTTGTCAATAAGAGATTTTTCCAGATGAAGGTAAGTAATGTATAAATTCATGTGAATGTTATGTAGCTAACAAATTTTTCTTATTAACACATTTTACATATTTATAGTCACCTCCAAAGAGAAGCATTCCACATAGTGCATATTGCAAAAGTTGGGTTGTAGTTCCACCATAAAAACCTACAACATGTATGATGATGCACAAAACCCCAATGAATACTAGGAAGATGTTATGGGGGGGAATGTTCTAGTTGGAAATGCTAAGACAGAGTCAAATGGGAGAATATTTCAAGATACTCCCCCAGATTTTGTAGCCACCATGAGAATCTTAAGGGTGGAGATGGAAAGTTACAGGGCTAATAATGAAAGATTAGTTAAGGCTTAGGAGGAGTAGAATCAAGTTAATGCAGCCATGCTGCAGAGTTTGACAGACATCTAAAGGAGGATGAACTATGGGGACCAGATAGTAAGAGAAGAAGGAAGTAAAAGCACTACTAGAAGAAGAAGAAGGAGATCTCCTAGTGGGTCATCTAACTCTGAAGGATCCACTGATGGTTCAAGTTCTTCTTCTCACAAGAGTAAGAAAAAGAGGTGCTACCAGAATCGTTCTCGTGATGAATTTAAGAAGGCAAGGCCTCCTACCTTTAATGGTGAGATAAAGAATGGTCAAGAAGCTGAAGCTTGGCTTCTTGGGATGAGAAAAATTTTCCAAGTCCAAGACTATTCAAGAAATATGAAGGCTAGAGTAGCTATCTTCAATTTGACTGGAAGAGCATCCATATGGTGGGAGCACTTTAGGCAAGTGAAGAAGATTAATGAAAGGAAGATTGTGTGGAAGAAGTTCCAGAAGTATTCCAAGTAGAAGTACCTCTCTAACAGGTACTATGATGATAAGATCAAAGAATTCCATGAGATGAGACTAGGACAGTAGACCACAGAAGAGTATGTAAACAAGTTCCTAGAACTTTTGAGGTATGTCAAGTACATCAAAGATGAAAAAGTGAAGATCCAATGTTTCTTGAGTGGATTGCCTTAGTTTTACAAAGTCAAAATTGAGTTTTATGAACCTAGAGCTCTTGAAGAAGCAATAAGGAAGGCTAAGTATTGCTATGAGTAAAGCAAAGGAAAACCTAATTATCATAATACATGGAAGGACAAAAGGAATGAGAAGTCTGACCAAAGGAAGAAAGGTTTCAAACCTTATAACTTCAAGCATTAGTAGAAGCAGCCATTCCAAGTTGAGAAGCAACCAGCCAAAGTGGTGGGAGAAAATCCCGGAGAACCACAACAAAACAGAGGACCACTCCAATGTTGGAAATGTAGAGGACCCCACATGCGTAGGAATTGTCAACTTGAGAATGAGAATGCAAGGCCATATTACAATATTCAAGAGGTAGAAACAGTCAGTCAAGTAGCAAGGGTTGTCCCTAGGATCTATGCAGCACTGGAGGACCACCAGGAAGATCACCAATCAACTATGGTTGAAGTTGCAGGTAATATTGTTGAGCAATCTGTTTCTATTTTGATTGACCCCGGTTCTACTCACAGTTACATTACTCCTAGAGTATTGGAGGTTTGTACAACTAGCCACGGGAACTAAGAGAAAGATTAGCGAAGTTGTAGAGAAATGTCCATTGGTTATGAATGGATTGGTCACTTGTATAGATATGAATGTTCTACCACTTGGTTCCTATGATGTCCTCATTGGAATGGATTGGTTACAAGCTCACAGAGTTAAGCTTGATTGTTACAACAAGAATTTTGAATGCATGGATGAAGAAGGGAACCCAAGAGTTGTGAAAGGAATTGCAAAGGTGATTTCTGTGAGACAGATTTCAGCAATGTAGTTGAAGAAGTTCTGTAGGAAAGGTTTCCAGTTGTATGCAGCTCATATTTTGGATGAAACCAAGAATGAAACTCTTAGGTTGGAGGAATTTCATGTGTTGCAGGAATTCAGGGATGTGTTTCCCAATGAGATTCCAGGGCTTCCTCCAAAGAGAGACATTGATTTCACAATTGAACTTAAGCCAGGAGCAACACCAGTGTTCAAGCCACCCTACAAAAGGAGTACACCAGAAATGCTAGATTTGAAGAGGCAACTGCAAGAGTTGTTGGAGAAGAAGTATATTAGGCCGAGTGTGTCTCCTTGGGAAGCACCAGTTCTATTCATGAAGAAGAAAGATGGTACACTCAGGTTGTGTATTGATTACAGGCAGCTGAAAAAAGTCACCATAAAGAACAAATATCCTTTTCCTAGGATTGATGACCTCTTTGATCAAATGAGAGGAGCAAAGGTATTTTCCAAGATTGACTTGAGGTATGGTTACCATCAGGTAAGAATAAAGGATGAAGACATTCATAAGACAACCTTCAAAATGAGGTATGGACATTACGAGTTTGTAGTGGTACCATTTGGTCTCACAAATGCACCATCTACATTTATGTGCCTTCTTAATAGTGTCTTCAGCAGGTATTTGGACAAGTTTGTTCTTGTTTTCCTTGATGACATTCTCATTTATTCTAAGAATGAGGAGGAGCACGAAGAGCATTTGAGATTGACATTGCAATTGTTCAGGTAGCATGAGTTGCATACAAAGTTGAGAAAGTGTGACTCTTGTAGAAATATGATTCATTACTTGGGTCACATTATATCAGATGAGGGAATCTCTATAGACCCTGACAAGATTAAATCCATTATGAATTGGCCTGCTCCAAGAAATGTGACAGATGTAAGATCTTTTATGGGACTTGCAAGATACTATAGGAGATTCATTGAAGGATTCTCCAAGGTTGCACACCTAGTCACTTCTTTACAAAGGAAGGGAATGAAGTTTGAATGGATATAGAGGTGTGAAGAAAGCTTCTAGCAGTTGAAGAATATTCTCACAAGTGCACCAGTCCTGAAGATTGCATATCCAGAAAAATATTTTGTGGTGTGTACTGATGCATGCGGCCAAGGGCTTGGAGGAGTCCTTATGTAAGACAACCACGTGATATGTTCTGAGTTAAGAAAGTTGAAGGATCGTGAGAAAAACTATGCCACTCATGATATAGAACTTGCAGCTATATTACATGCTCTCAAGGTGTGGAGGCATTACTTGATGGGAAGATAATTTGAGTTAAGGAAAGACCATTATGGTCTGAAGTATTTGTTTGATCAGCCTACTCCGGATGCTAGGAAAGCTAGATGGATGGAGTTTTTATGTGAGTTTTATTTTGAAATCGAGCACATAAAAGGGAAAGAGAATAAGGTAGTTGATGCACTCAACATGAAGGTGCAGGAAATGCATGTGGCATCTCTTAGTGTTTGCCAATAAGATTTGAGACAACAGATTGTTAATCATGCTGCTTGAGATGAATTGTATGAGCAGGTAAAAGGCAAGTTGCAGCAGCAAAGCTTTGAGAAGAGGTATGAGGGATATAAATTGGAAGAAGACAGAATTATTACTTATAAAGGTAGAATTTATATTCCAAATGCAGCAGAGTTGAGGAGAGTTGTTATGGATGAGATCCATCAAACTCCATATTATGGTCATCCAGGATATCAGAAGAAAATTGCTACAGCCAGAAAGCAGTATTTTTGGTCGAGAATGAAAAAGGACATGGCTGAATATATTTCAAGGTGCATGAAATGTCAGCAAGTAAAGGTTGAGCATCAACACCTAGCAGGTTTGTTGCAGCCTTTGCCAGTTCCAGAGTGGAAATGGGAAGTTATTTCCATGGATTTTATTACAGTATTTGCAATGACTTGGAGACAGCATGATTCCATCATGGTTATGGTGGACAAGTTGACAAAGGCAACAGATTTCATACTGATTAAGTCTACGCATAAGACTGATGACATTGCAAAAATATTCATGAAGGAGATTTTCAAATTGTATGGAATAGTCTCTGATAGAGATGTTAAGTTCACTTTCAATTTTTGGAAGGGTTTGTTTATAGATTTGGGTACGAAGTTGAACTTCAACACTGCCTACCATCCTCAGACTGACGGGAAGAGGGAGAGAGTGAATCAGGTGCTTGAATACATTCTTTACATGTATGTGATGGACAAACCAACCAAGTGGGAAGATTACTTACACTTGGTAGAGTTTGCTTATAACAATGGACAACAAGCATACTTAGGGATGAGTCCATATGAAGCTCTGTATGGAAGAAGGTGTAGGACACCAGGGACATGGGATAATATAGTGAACAGGGTTGTGCTTGGGCTAGAATTGCTTAAGGAGATGGAGCAAGAGGTTGTAAAGATTAGGCAAAATCTAAAAGTAGCCCAGTACAGACATAAAAGTTATGCAGATAAGCATAGGGTGAACAGAGAGTTCAGTGTTGGGGATCGTGTTTACCTCAGAGTGAGGGAAAATAAGAGTTCCTTGAAGCTTGGAAGTTGTGCCAAGCTATCACCTAGATGTTGTGGGCTATTTGAAGTGCTTGAAAGAATAGGGCTAGTTGCATATAGACTTGCATTTCCTGCTAGCAGTAGGGCTCATAATGTTTTTCATGTTTCTTTGCTTAAGAAATATGTACATGATCCTAACCATGTGATAGATTGGGATGTGATTCAGGTGGAACCTGAGGGAGAGTTCCAAATTGAGCCAATGCACATCCTCAACGGGAAGGTCATAATGCTCCTGAACAGGACCATAGGGTAGGTAAAGGTGCAATGGGAGCACTACGGTACTGAAGAGGCTACGTGGGAGCTGGAGGATTCCATGCGATTGGCACATCCTTTTTTTTTCAATTCTGTGGAGCAATGAGACGATGCCAGTGTAGCATTTTGTTCAATTTTGTAAAGCACCGAGGACAGTGCTATCAAAGAGGAAGGGGAATGTAACACCCTGTTTTTGACCTCGACTGCATTAAATGTATATGATGTATATATTGTAATTAATCGTGGTGCGGAGACAAAGGAAAAATCCCCACCATGGATTATTGTTTTATGTTTCGATGATTAAAATCGATGCCGATGGTATTTTGTGCTATCCAGGCACATTATAATTATGGGCACCATGTACATATGCATTTTAATTAAAATACCCACAACCAGCTATGTTGATGCAACATTAAAAGAGAAGGGGCATGATTTTCATAAGGAGAAGGGGGGGATGTTTAACCCTTGGGAGCAATTAGGGAGAAACCATCTGTCACTAGATGAACCCATCTAGATTTCAACCACCTCTTCTTTATTATTCACCCTCTTCCCTTGTCTCATTCACCAACTGAATTAATTCACCAGAATTTGGTTGGGAAGTTATGACCTCGGGAAAGCGCCTGCATTGGAAGTCGTTAGTGATTGGCAGGACTGTCAATCCTTTGGCCACACGCATGCCCAGAGAGGAATATCGCTTTCAGTTCCTCATGTGGGCAGGAAGAACCTCATTCCACTCTCACATAGTCATTTTTCTACACTCACGTAGGCAGAGAGTTGGACACAGGGCATTCACGTTTGGTAATATCCTTTCTTGATTTTTCTCTGTGTGTGTCTGAATTTCCTTCACGTCGAAAGGGGTCGTGTTCTTCATCTTACGCAGGTTGGGGGATTGTTTTATCTTCTCCACAAAATTTGGTATGATGTGAGTTATTTTGGCCACGTCAAGGCCATAAACGACTCTAGAAATTGATTGTCATAGTCTGAGCCATTTTAACCAATTGCCATACCCGAATTGGTCTCTGAGTGGTTCTACCTTCAATTCCAGAGCTGTTAATTGTTGTGTGCATACCATTGTTGGTCTTTGGACTATTTTGGAGTGGAAATGGGGTCTGAGTATGTTTGATAAACCTAGTGTGTTCAGGATCCTCACAAACAAAGCTAGAGGGATGGCTTTATTCTTTGCACCCCCTGAATAGCATTGGAAGGGAAGGCAAAGCCTGAGGGACTGTGTAGCAGATAAGGGGATGATTCCTTGTGTTGGGTGTGTGTGGATGTGTTAGAAGTTAGGATAGTTCTAGTGTAGGTGTCCATAGCTCTTCAATGATCTCACTAACTTAGTAGCCAACCTTTCCAACTCCTCTTTAGCCTGATAAACCCAACTGTGTTGGCTTGGCTGAGTTTTGTGTATCCTTGGCTACGTGTGAGCCTGCTACTGTTCCCCTTATTCCGTGTGGAAATCATGCCCAAATCAGGGGTGGCAGTGTTGCTGAGAGACTGATGAGCACACTAGCCTATGGTTGTGTGGAACGTTGCAGCAACGTAGCTGGTTACAGGACAAGCTTCTTCTAATATATGTATTCTTGTGTTTAAATCCTTGCATCTGTGTTTGTTTTATAAGTTTAATATGAACATGTTAAATGCTGTGAATGAATGAATTTGCTTCCATTGTTTGATAATCATTTACGCATTTTTATATGCTTGTATTTCATTGCTTTTTATATTATGTTCATGGGGCTGAGTTTTCCCGAAATAGCTAGCATTTATGTTAGTCGGGTCCTCTCCGTCGAGTAGAGGGGTGGGGACGTGACAATGGTGATGGTGATTATGATGATGATGATGATGATAATCATGATCATGATGATGGCGATGATATTGATGATGATGATGAATATGATGATAATTATGATGATGATGATGATGAAGATGATGATGAATATGGTGATGATGATGATGATGATGATGATGAAGATGACAATGATGATGATGACGACAATGATGATGACGACGATGATGATGATGAGGATAATGACAATGATGATGATGATGATGATGACGACAATGATGATGATGATGATGATGATGATGGTGATGACGACGATGACGATGATGATGATGAAAATGATGATGATGATGATGATGATGAATATGTTGATGAGGAAGAGGGTGATGATGACAATGATGATGATGATGATGATGATGATGATGATGATGAAGATGTTGATGAAGAAGAGGGTGATGACGATGATGATGACGACGACGAGGTATTTTAATGGCCTTCATCATATGTATCATCCAATATAGAGTCAACATTGTAAATATTAGCCATATCATCATCGTCATTGATGTCAGTTATGATCATGTCATCGTTGATATCATCTTCATGGAAATTGTCTACTACATCATCTAATTCAACTAATTTTTTGACATCTTCTTATGGAACATGTTCATCTAACTCATGTTGATCATATTCAACATCATCTTCTTCTTTGAGACCGTCTTCATTACCTTCCTCTACATTATACTTTACCAACCTTTCCCTTGGATCGTGTCTCACAACAAATGATGAACTCGCTCTTCCTAGAACCTTAGAGTAAAATATCTTTTTGCATTGGCTTGGAAGAACATAGGGCTTTATTCTTGGCTCAAACAACCTTGTATTTACCATGGTAAATCCATTATCATGTTCACTAATAGTTTTATTTGGATCACGTTGATTCAACTGTAACCTTTACCATTTGATAATGAACAAAACTACCTTGAAGGAGTTAAAGTCACACTAAAGAATATATTCCAGATACCCATACTATCAATTTTCTAAGAGTTCTAGTTGTCTGTCACTTCTAGATGAAACATTGGTCACCTCAAAGACTGCAGATATTCCACAATCTAATGTTTTCTTCGTTTCATCCAAGTTTTTGATGCGATATCTACAACCATTGCACAACATAGCCTTATGGTGTTTTACCTACAACAAGCCATACACAAAAATATTACATAATGATCCAATATTTATGATTAAGTGCATGTTTATTCCATAGAGGGAAAAAAATCAACCTGTACATCAATATGTTTGCAAAAAAAAAAATAGTGTGGTTGATTAATATGCTTGTCTACTTATCTTTTAAACCATATTCTAAATCGATTTCCCTTTGTGTAAGATTGGTATCTCCATTGCGATGTGTTGATTTAACCAATGAAGCCACACCTTCCCATGGTATTCTATGACCAGATTGTTGACATCATTCAATCCATACCTTCATCCAGTCAAAATTGTTTTCGATGTATAAATGAAGTGCATCCCACTCTCGACCAGCTGCTTGATGACAATAAAAAATAAAATTCAATACAAATGTACATTATCTTAACAAAGTATACACTCTTAATTGATGCAATATATTGAATATAAAAATAGAATATGTATTATATATATATACATAAAAATCAACAGTCAAATGTATTATATTAATTAATATCCACTAGCTAATAATTACCTTTCACCTTCCTTGATCTACCTTTCTCCTTCAGGTACTCCCCTTCAAAATTGTTATTGGAGTCTAGGTCACAAATGCAACGTAAATTGAGCTTTGACGCTAATTTAGGAAGATATTCACTAATATACAACATGTTTTAGTATACCATATATCCCTCCGTCATAGAACCCTCAACACGTACTTGTTGTCTAACCAAACCCTTCATAAATTTCAAGTGCCTCTCAACCATCCAAGTGGACCTTGAGTGCATAAGTACACATAATTCAATCTCCTCAACTTGGTGTATGAGGTAGTGTTCTTGTGCATTGAAAAATGCTAAAGGTAGATGCTTCTGCATTTCACACATGAGACATGGAATTTCTCTCCTCCTATACTTTATATCTTCTTTATGGATTTCTTTAGATGACAACCATATACAAGTGACAAAAATCAATCATGAGAATTAACAAAAAAAACATTATATTACATGACATGAATTAGTGCACAAAAATCAAATATAAGTTCTACAATGAATTAAACAAACACTAAGCACATGCAAAAAATCGTTGCTTCCCTCATGTATTTCCTAAGACTATATATAACTTGTTTAACATTGTTGTCAAAGTTGTATTTAAGAGAGAGAGGTAGAACATACTGTAAAAATATACAAATCGTTTCATTTTTTAAGCAAAGAGTAGAGAAACAAAATAACCAAAATATGCACTAGAATAAAAAAACAATAATTATATGGATACCATAATAATTGCCTTCATGAAGACATGTCAACCATTTGTTTTCACCCCCACAAGATCACCTTTCTTTGTTATGGTATTCTTCATGTTCGCACAAAATCCAATTGGAAATTTAATTTTTCGCATGACTTCTTTTATAACATTACTTTGTTGCTTCGTTAACATCCATGGAAGTGATTTTATATTAATTTGGTCTCCATTGCTATGAAATTGAATGATTTCTTTCATTGCATGGTTTCCTTCTTGAATGTATTTGCAACATTTGACAATTCTTTCTTTCTCACTTCTTCCATCAAATATTCTCCATAATGTTTCAGTCACATTCTTTCTGATATGCATTGTCTCAAACAAATGGGAATTTGTAGGTGCCCATAGTAGGGAAATCTACTGAATTTTATATGATAACTTTTCATTCCTCGTGGAATCCCATCAACGCCTTCATGATAACGACGGCCATCATGAATATTAGGTTATAAATAAATTACATAAATCAATGTCAATTACAGTAAACAACACACAATAAAAAAAAATACATAACATTTCATATATGATGATTCATACATACCTTGACAATTTATATCATATTGCAACTTCCATAGGTGAAGTGTCATTCTCTATGGTTTTAATGCAGTCCATTGCTTCCCATTGAAAACATTATTTTTGGTAGTTCGATACCTGTTATTCTTAGAGAGGAAGTGCCTATACTCATCAAACACCTACTTTCATAATATTTTTGAATGACAAGATTTTATCTTAGGACCACAAACTAGACATGCAAATTTTCCCTTTGTATGAAGACCTAAATATAGAGACAGAATATCTATGTCAATTATAATTATATATAAAATGAATGGAATATTTAAAAAAACATGGGTGCATAGTATCTTAACTAGTTCATAAAATTAAATGAAATTAAAGTGGAACTTATAATTACAAACCACAAAAATTAGTTAACCCTAGGGCATCATGTATTGTCCATACAAGCATTGCATGGAATTGAAATTTTCTTTGTTGTGTTGGTCTAGATACGTCATACATAGTGATGCAATTCCATAACTTTCATAGCTCATCAATAAGAGGTTTGATATATATATTCATATCTTTAACTTGGTACTTACCTGATTGAGTTGAACATATTTAATATATAATTATGAGTACCATTTAGATATATAAACCATGCATAAGAGAAAAATAAATAAATAAATAAATATATATATATATATATATATATATATATATATATATGAAATTAGGAAACAAAATACGACAAATGAGATGCCACCACATTAATAAAAAGAGTTGTAGACACAATATACCTGGAATAATCATCAACAACATTATGTGCTCCCTCTTTATTAACAACGATGTAGGAATGTTATTGTTGATAAGAAAAATAGGCCACACCATGTAAACTGATCTCATCCCTGCAAATGGATTGACACCATCTGCTTCCAAAGAAATCCTAATATTACGAGGTTCTTCTTTATAGTGAGGCCATTTTTCATCCATATCTCTAAATGCATAACCATCTGCAAGAATTCAAATAATGCCATCTTGACTTATGTTCCTTGCATGGAAATCCATAAATTGCACTATGTTTTTGCACCTGAACAGTCATTGCAAATGTGGAATAATGGGAATATAATGAAGAACATTGCGAGGCACCTTTTTTGTTACTTGATATGTTTGATATCTACATATATGACATTCCAGACATTTGTTGCAAATTCATGCTGATTATAATAGATATCATGGTCATTGGGGCATGCATGAATTTCTCCATACTACATTCCAATTTCTTTCATGGTGTCAAATAAATCTCGATATGTGCGAGGTAAAATATTTGACAGTGGTAACAAAAATTCAGCTATCAAGCTACAACAAATTAAAATAAAAATCTAGTTAATATAATATATAAATAATATTAATGAAACACATTTCATCTGTATTAATTTGACTTATGAATTAACAATAAAATTATAAGAGGAACAAAGATAACCTTTATTACGATCGTATATATGTGATGGAATATTTTACATAACTTAACATCGGTGTGAATGATATGTTTGAAAGACCATTCATAACCTTCAAGTTCATTACCAACAATATAACAAAGAGAATATTTGTGTTGGATCCTTCATAACTTGGGTTTGTATGCCTTCTCAAGAAGAGGTAAATCATGAACATCATCAAAGTCATCATTATTTTCATGATCGTCATCATCATCATCCATTCTAACATTAAATGAATCATGGATCAATGTATTTGTACCATCATCTTCAACTATGTTATCAGTATGATCACCTTCTTCAATATGATCATTAATTTGTTCTTCATTATTCATAGCTCCATGTTCCTTTAGTACTTGTTCTAAAAGCACTTCCTCTAGACGATATGCCATAGGATGTATTTCCTTTATAATTACATGAAAACATCAATATATATAAGTTAATATAATAATATTAAAATAATACATACATTTACCAAATCAATAAATATAAAAAACATTTATAATGAAAAACTTATAAATGGATGATATTAATTCCCCCCCTCGGCATGTCCATGTTTCCTACAATGTTTTATGGCTGTTGTGATCTTTATTCTTCTCCTATTAAAGCCCCTGCATTGACTACATGGACACTAACATTTTCCATCACCCTTTCTTTTCAGTCCATCCCACAATCTAGCAAGCAATTGCCAATTTTATTCGTCTAGATCAAGAATATTTCTATTTGACGTTTTCTCACAAAGATCTTGAATGAAGACTATCGATCTTAAAAAATCAAGCTCCACACATCACTATTTTTGCAAACCACCTGTCGAAGAATAAAATAATTTCTGCAAACCATTGCTTCTATAGAAAACATGTCAGAATGTTTATGTAATTTATAGATTTTGAAATTTAGCTATTCATTGGACCTCCGACAACATGAGCCTAATTACCGCTATAAAAAATATGTTGGATATCCGATGAATTATGCGAGGTATGTCGAAAATATGACTTGTAGTTCTATCTTTGTCGGATATGCAAGGGACATCAAAAATCCGACAAGAATATCTTTGTCATATATGCGAGGGACATCGAAAATCCGACAAGAATATATTTGTCAGATATGCGAGGGACATCGGAAACCCGACATGTCATTTTATCAAATTAAAAAAAATTAATCCAATTACGTAATTTGAAGGTGAAATCTGACGACACAGTCTTTTTTGTCGGATGTCACCTAGTTTTGGGTTCAAATTTTGTAGTGAGGTAGTTGATAATTGTTATGTTTTATGTTTAGGCTTGTCTCTATAACAGACTTTCAGGTTTTTGACAGTAGATCTCATTGTCACTTTGAAACTGTTGTATGGCATTTGAAAAAACCTTTTGATGTAGTTGTGGTAGTGGTTCCACCACTATTTATTTAATATAAACAATATCAGTTTATGTCAAAAAAATATTAACTAATTCATAAAAATAAATGCAATTAAATTGGAACTTATAATTACAAACCAGAAAAATGGGTTAACCCCGGGGCATCATGTATTGTCTATACAAGCATTGCATGGAATTGAAATTTCCTTTGTCATATTAGTTTAGATATGTCATACATAATGATGTCATTCCATAACTTTAGTAGTTCATCAATAAGAGGTTCGATATATACATTCATATATTTAACTTGTTACTTACCTGATTGATTTGAACATATAAAATATATAATTATTACAACCATGTAGATATACAAACCATGCATAAGAGGAAAATAACACACACACACACACACACACACACACACACACACACACACACACACATACATATATATATGACATTATGCAACAAAATACAACAAATGAGATGTCACTGCATTAAAAAAAGTTGTAGACACATACCTGGAATAATCATCGATAACATTATGTGCTCCCTCTTTATTGACAACCATGGAGGAATGTTATTGTTGATAACAAAACTAGGCTACACCGAGTAAATAGATCTCATCTCTGCAAATGGATTGACACCATTTGCTGCCAAAGACATCCTAATATTACAAGGTTCTTCTTTAAAGTGAGGCCATTTTTCCTCCATATCTCTAAATGGAGAACCATCTACAAGAACTCGAATAATTTCATCTTGACTTATGTTTCGTGCATGATAATCCATAAATTGCGTTATGTTTTTGCACCTAAACATTCGTTGCAAACATGAAATAGTAGGAATATAACGAAGAACCTTGCGAGATACCTTTTTTCGATATCTACAGATATGACATTCCAGACATTCAATTTCAAATTCATGTTGATTATAATATATAACATGGTATCGAGGCATGCATGAATTGCTTCATATTGCATTCCAATTTATTTCATGGTGGAATATATCGTCGGATATTTGACAGTATCCCGACGGTTATCCAGCGGTAATCATTCATCTTTTTGACGGTCATTGAATATCCGACAATGCCATGTATCAATTAAAAAAATTGATCAAAATTCGTAATTTTAAAGGTGAAATCCGATGACACAATCAATTTCGTTAGATTTCGTCGGATTTTGGGTTCAAATTTTGTTATGATTAAAGCATCTGTTATAATCTTTCTTTTATTATAAAATAGTAAAACTCATGAAGTACAAGTTATGATTAATAAAAAATAGGGCCACATAGCATTACATGAGATTATAATGGGGTTATGATGAAACATTGGTTGATATATGTACATAACTATGTGAATCATTTCCAACACATTGAAGTATTCATGTGAATGAATTTCATGGTCATGCAATGTTCTTAACCATTAGAATAAATTTGACTTGTAAGTAAAAACCGCATGCCCTGACCTACAAGCATAGTATGACATGTATTGAATGTGGAGTCATTCCAATGGAAAATCTCGAAAGAGAGAAAGATGCTCAGAAGCATGAAGCTTTTGGGAGCAAATCGGGAGGTTCCTATGTTTCTATGGGAAGTATCTAGAATTTAATACTCAATGATATTGTGGATGAGAAGACTTCTAAAGATATTTATTTATCTTGTATACATTCATGTGTCAAAATAGCTTCAATATGTTTCATACATATATGAGCATGAGACTCCTATGATGGAGGACCCAGATTATGATTTTCACATCCATATATTGAGAGGGAGAAGCCAAATTCATTAGGTCTTAATGAACCAATAAATTTGCTTGATGTACCTCCTGCTAAGAGAATACCAACATGGTGCTCATATACATAAGCAAGAAGATCCCTGTATTCAAGAACCTTATTATGATTCTTGGAATTAGAAGTGTGGTAGAAACCATATAATATTTTCCTTAGTTAAGGAAAATACACAATAGAGATCCTGAAGAGTTTCAGGATGATGGACTATAAGTCCATGGTCACACATATATATGATGATGAATCTGAAGCTGATACTTATTTATATTTGGATAATATTAAAGACAGTTGATATGTACCTGGATATAACTGGGATGGTTATAATATGCTTTGTAGTCAGTACATAGACATGTACATCAAATCATGTGTTATGGTACCTACAATGTACTGGTGCATTGGACTCATATATGTCTTAGACAGTGAAATAAAATTTCGAGGATATATGGATTTTGGTTGGTGCAATGAATAAGAAAGGTCACATCACAGATGTTGCTCCAGATAGAGCACATTATGAATCAATAAATATTCAAAAGGTTCCTAGTCAATTATATCTGAGACGTGATGTAGAAAGGAGCAGTAAAACTCTAGTACATATCCATAGATGAGCAAAGTAAATTGCCACCATAATTAATAGACTATTAGATACTCGAGAAGAGATATATTATGGACTGTTGGGGAGTAGTCAAACCTCTTGGAGTGGTCATATATCCATATAGTTTTCTAAGTGGGGTACCATGGTATAGAAAAATGAAACCACTTTTGAACGGGTTAGGCCCTGAGAACATCATAGAGAATGGAAATCTCATAGAGAACTTATCCAAAGAGTAGAATATTCTATTATTCAACAAAGCAAATAACAAGTGTTGAATATTTAAAAATAAAAATGAGATTTATTTTCTTCTGCAAAGATATTACACATTTAATGTGTTGTAAGAGTTTGACATGATGGATTGTAAATCCATGTTTTCTAGTTTATAGGAACTGCATGCCAAAGTAAGTTCTTTATTGTAATCAATACATAATAGACATATTATATGTTGTGTTATCCAGCTATTGTTTAAGCATGAGATTATCTATGTACGTTACAATTAGTAATACATAAGGAAAAGTGTTTTGCCGATAGTACTACTTGCTGATAAGCAGAGTAGCTGAGAAAGCTGCTTGCGAAGTTGTTTGGTAAAATATTGATTCTATAGCTTTCTAAAAACCTTGTGTTTTGTGATAAAACACATTGAGAAGAAGTTTCACTTCATCGAAGACATGGTATAATAAGTTAAGACTGCAGTACATTGCTACTAAAGAGTAGATTGCAAGTTGAGTATGTGTTAACAAATCCTATGTCTGTGACGAAGTTCAGGTGCTTCCGAGACAAACTTAGTATGGTAGGGAATGCCTCCCTTGCTGAGAGGGAGTTTAAATGTATATCATCAGGAGTCATTCTCCTGACTTGCGAGTAATATCAAGTTGGAATTGTGAGTAATATCAAGTCCTATATATCCTCATGTGTTGAGGTGGTGATGTTGTATTGTAAATTATTGTGAGTAATATCAAGGATGCGAACCTGTGAGTAATATCAAGTCATGATTGTCATATCAAGTACCCTATGAGGTGGGCCTCCAATTATAGAGGTGAAAGTTTTTTCATGTTGAAGCATAGATTTTTATGGGATATATTACTAACCATGGTCATTTCATATGGATAAAGATATTAAGTATCCTCTAGATACTGACCACCTATAGAGTGAATTACTTTAGCACATGACTATATGGTTCGAGAGTAATATAATATGAGCATAGAACAGGACAATTATTCTGAAGTATAATGTGATATGATAGATAAATAAAGTTAACATGTATTGACCATGTAGTAAGATAAATGATAAAGAGATAAGCATAGAGAAGGAGAGAATTTGAATTTCCTACAGATGGCTAAGTGAACTTGAGTTATTGAGATTTAGTTAAAGTTACAATGTGTGCTTCAGTTAATTAAAGAAACTCGTAGTGGTCCATGAAAAATAAATCAATCCACATGATTCAGTTGATAATAGTTAACTAAGTGTTAATAATGAAGGACTAGTTAACCAAAGTGTTTACACTTTAATTAAAATAAAAGACAACACTTAAGTTAATCAAATGATGACACTTCAGTTATAAAGTGTTTGCATGTCGAAACTTGAGTTAAAGCACTATGTCACTTATGTTAGTTGTTAACTAAGTGTTCATACATTCAATTAGATGCTGAGTTCACTCCAATGTCATTTAAGCCCTAGTTAATGTCAAAGCACAACAATATTTGAACCCAAAATTCGACTACAAAATCCGATGAAATCTAATTTTTTGTTGGATTTAACTTTCAAATTACGAATTTCATTAGTTTTCGACACAAGACTTTGTCGGATCTTCGACCTCCAATCTCCATCGGATTATCGACCTTAAAATGCGTCAGATTTTCAATGCACAACTGCAGAACTCGTTGAAGTTTTGACCTTCAATTTTTTTGGATTTTCAACCTCCAATCTTCATCGGATGTTCGAATCAAAATTTCATACTTTTCCGGATTTTCGACCTTCCACTTCATCGGATTTGGAAATTTTTTGCAACAGTAACTAAGGTCATTATCGTTGGTTATCCGATGACTATTGAATTTGAAAATATATAAATTATGGAAACATTCTGACATATTTGCTATAGATGCGACGAACGGTTTGTAGATATTATTTTATTCCTCGACGGACGGTTTGAGGAATTGTTTTATTCTTCAACAGAAGGTTTGCGAAATTCTTTTATTTTTTGACTTACCATTTACGGATATCATTTGATTCTTCGATGGATGGTTTTCAGAAATTATTGTATTCTTCGACAAATGACCGTCTGCGAAAATAGTGATGTATGGACCTTGATTTTTTAAGATCGACAATAGTTTTCATTAAATATTTTTTGTGACAAAATGTCAAATATCAATATTCCTGATCCAAACGAACAAAATCGACAATTGCTTGCTAGACTGTGGGAGGCAACGAAGAGAAGGGGTGATGGTAAATGTTATTGTCCATTTAGTCAATGCAGGTGATTTAACAGGAGAAGAATATTGATCACAACAACCAAAAAACATTGTAGGGAACATGGACACGCTGAGGGGGAAATGAATATCGTCCATTTGTAAGTTTAGCATTATAAAGTTTTTATATTTTTTGCTTTGGTAAATGTATTATTTTGTATGTATGTTTTTTATGTATTATTTTAATATTTCTTATATTAACTTACATCTATTGATGTATTCATGTAATTATCATTAGAGGAAATTTCAACTCAAAATGGGCATTTTAACTTTGATTCAAATTTCATGTCATTATGCTCTAGCCAATGAAATTTCTTTAAATTTGAAATACCATATAGGTCTCAAACACTTTGTTAATATAAATTTGGGGATATGTATCATAAAAAAATTACTTTTTTGTTTGTTTGTATTTTCGACATATCTCCCCGTGTTTTTACTCAAATTTCAATCAGGAGAGCTCATTGGATGCGTAATTCCGCATCCAATGAGTACCCACTAGGCATACTTTTGACAGACCACGCTACCCCAAAAACAAGAAATACCTAGAAAAATGTGATGATGACATCATCACATTTTTCCAGGTATTTCTTGTTTTTGGGGTAGTGGGGTCCATCAAAAGTATGCTGAGTGGATACTCGTTGGATGCGAAATTTAATTCCGCATCCAATGTGCTCTCCTGATCGAAATTTGAGTAAAAACACTGGGAGATATGTCAAAAATACAAACAAAAAGTAGTTTTTCTTCTTTTCTTACTCCAAAATTAATAAATATTATTTTATTATTTTAACTATTATTTTATTAATTCTTTTTAGGAGGCCCATTTTGAGTTGAAATTTCCCATAATGAAAGGAAAGACAACCTACGACATATCATCCAGAGGAAGTGCTTTCATAACAAGTATTGGACAAACATGGAGCTATGATTAATGCAAAACAAGCTAATGATCCTATTGAAGAAGATGATCATACTGATAACATAGTTGAAGATGATGGTACAAATACATTGATCCATGATTCATTTAATGTTAGAATGGATGATGATGATGATCATCATCATCATCATTGAAATATTGATGACTTTGATGATGTTCAAGATATACCTCTTCTTAAGAAGGCATACGAACCCCTTTATGAAGGCTCCAACACAAATATTCTCTCTTCTATATTGTTGATAATGAACTTGAAGGTTATGAATGGTCTTTCAAACATATCAATCACACAGATGTTAATGCATGTAAAATAATCCATCACATATATCTGATCGTGATAAATGTTATCTTTGTTCCTCTAATAATTGTATTGTTAATTCATAATTCAAATTAATACGGATGAAATGTATTTCATTAATATTATTTATATATTATATTAAATCGATTTTTATTTTGATTTGATGTAACTTGATAGATGA
Source organism: Pseudotsuga menziesii (assembly GCA_001517045.1). Classification (NCBI taxonomy): domain Eukaryota; kingdom Viridiplantae; phylum Streptophyta; class Pinopsida; order Pinales; family Pinaceae; genus Pseudotsuga; species Pseudotsuga menziesii. The sequence goes on from LPNX011018896.1 coordinate 282,828, forward strand.
ATTTTTGTTACCACCATCAAATATTTTACCACACACATATCGATATTTATCTGCCATAATGAAAGAAATTGGAATGCATTATGAAGCAATTCATGCATGCCACAATGACCATGTTATATATTATATTTAGCATGAATTTGCAATAGAATGTCTCGAATGTCATATAAGTAGATATCGAACATATCAAGTAACAAAAAAGGTACCTTGCAAGTTTCTTTGTTATATTCCCATTATTCCACGTTTGCAACGACTATTCAGGTGTAAAAACATAATGCAATTTATGGATTACCATGGAAGGAACAAAATTCAAGATGACGTTATTCGAATTCCTACAGATGGTTTTGCATTTAGAGATATGGAGGAAAATTTTCTTCACTTTAAAGAAGAACCCCATAATCTTAGGATTTCTTTGGCAGCAGATGGTGTCAATCCATTTGCAGAGATGAGATCCGTTTACACGGTGTGGCCTATTTTTGTTATCAACAATAAAATTCCTCCATGGTTGTCAATAAAGATGGAGCACATAATGTTGTCGATGATTATTCCAGGTATATTGTGTCTACAACTATTTTATTTTTAATGTAGTTGTGACATCTCATTTGCCGTATTTTTTGTCCTAATGTCATACATATATTTTTTCTTTCCCTCTTGTGCATGGTTTATGTATCTAAATGGTACTCATAATTATATATTTTATATGTTCAAATCAATTAGGTAAGTATTAAGTTAAAGATATGAATGTATATAACGAACCTCTTATAGACGATCTACTTAGGTTATGGAATGGCATCAGTATGTATGACGTATATAGACCAATACGACAAAGGAAATTTCAATTATATGCAATGCTTGTATGGACAATACACGATTCCCCAGGTTTAACCCATTTTTATGGTTTGTATTTTTAAGTTCCACTTTAGTTGCATTTAATTTTATGAACTAGTTAATATAGTAATATGCATGCATGTTTTTATAAATATTCCATTCATTTTATATATAATTATAATTGACATATATATTCCATATCTTTATGTAGGTCTTCAGACAAAGGGAAAATTTGTATGTCCAGTTTGTGGTCCTAAGATCAAATCATGTCGCTCAAAACGATTAAGTAAGGAGATGTTTGATGAGTATAGGCACTTCCTCTCTAAGAATCATAGGTATTGAACAATCAAAGAAAAAAATATCCAATGGGAAGCAAGAGACTACATTAAAACCACAGAGAATGGCACCTCACCTATGGAAGTTGCAATATAATAGAAATAGTCAAGCTGGTGCGTATGGATCATCGTATATGAAATGTTATGTATTTTTTGTTATTATGTGTTGTTTATTGTAGTGGCCATTGATTTCTATAATTTATTTATAAACTATGATTCATGATGTCCGTTGTTATCATGAAGGAATTAATGGGCTTCCACAAGGAATGAAAAGTTATCCTAAACAATTCAGCAGACTTCCCTACTATGAGAACCTACAAATTGCTCATATGTTTGATACAATGCATATCAAAAAGAATATGACTGAAACATTATGGTGATTATTGGAACTAAGGAGAGACAAAGAAAAAATTCTCAAATTTTGAAAATACATTCAAGAAGGAAACCATGTAATGAAATATGCCATTCAATTTCATAGCAACGGAGACCAAATTCATATAAACTCAATTCCATGGATGTTAACGAAGTAGCAAAGTAATGTTGTAAAAGAAGTCATGGGGAAAATTAAATTTGGCATGTCTTCATGAAGGTATACCAAGACATGTTGTATATTAGTGAATATCTTCCTAATTTAGAGTCAAAGCTCAATTTACGTCGCATTTGTGATCCAAACTCGAATAAAATTTTTGAAGGGGAGAACCTAGAGGGGAAAGATAGATCAAGGAAGATAAAAGGTAATTATTAACTAATGGATATTAATTAATATAATACATTTGAATGTTGATTTTTATGTATATATATCATACATATTCTATTTTTATATTCAATATTATATTGCATCAATTAAGAGCGTACACTTTGTTAAGATAAATTACATTTGTATTGAATTTTAATTTTTACTGTCATCAATCAGTTGGTCGAGAGTGGGATGCAATTCATTTATACATCGCAAACAATATTGACTGGACAACGGTATGGATTGAACGATGCGAACAATATGGTCAGGGAATATCATGGGAAGGTGTGGCTTCATTAGTTAAAGTAACACATCGGAATGGAGATACGAGTCTTACACAAAGGGAAATTGATTTAGCATATGGTTTAAAAGATAAGAAGGCAAGCATATTAATCAACCACTCTATTTTTTTTTCAAATTACATATTGATGTACATGTTGATTTTTCCCTGTATGGCATACACATGCACTTAATCTTAAATATTGAATCATTATGTCATATTTTCGTGTATGGTTTGTTGTAGGTAAAACACCATAAGGCTATGGTGTGCAATGGTTGTAGATATCGCATAAAAAAGTTGGATGAAATAAAGAAAACATCAGATTGTGGGATATCTGCAGTATTTGAGGTGACCAATGTTTGATCTAGAAGTGACAAACATCCAGAACTCTCAGAAAATCGATATTGTGGGTATCTGGAAGATATTCTTCAGTGTGACTTTAAAACCTTCAAGGTAGTTTTGTTCATTGTCAAATGGTATAGGTTACGATTGAATAAATGTGATCCCGATAGAACTATTATTGAACATGATAAAGGATTTACCATGGTAAATACAAGGTTGTTTGAGCTAGCAATGACGCCCTATGATATTCCAAGCCAATGTGAACAAGTATTGTACTCTGAGGTTCCAGGTAAAGTGGGTTGGTCATTTCTTGTGAGACACGATCCAAGGGGAAGGTCGGTAAAGTATAACCTATAGGAAGGTAATGAAGAGGGTCTGTAAGAAGAAAAGGATGATGTGTCACATGCCCCAATTTTGCAAAAATAATATTATCTTATTTGATTTTATTTAAGTCATTATGTTAAATTTTATATTAAGTTGTAATTGATGACTCATCAGAGTCAAGGATATTGAATGTAATTCTGAATATTTTAATTATAAATAAATAAAAGTGGAGACAACAGCTTAGGAGAGTTGTTAAAAGAGTGTTTACTGGTCAATTTGGTGGAGGAGATTAGGTGGAGAGCGAATAGACATGTGGAAGCATCCTCAAACACTTCCAACTGTTTCAGGTGGAAACCTCCCTACATTTGGGGTCATGATCCCCAAAGAAAGTGGGATCAGAGCAGGTGGCTCAATTAATGACAACTGACCCAAAATACCTAGGCAATCTTTATAAAAAATTCCCATTGAAGAGAGCTGAGGCTGCTCATTCCAGGGAAGTGATCATTCAGGTGAATGTACTTCAGAGGAATTCCATGGCAAGGGAATTTTTGGAAGGATTTTGAGGGGTTAACTGCTAAAGTGATCTAGTGCATCTTTTCAGCTAAAGGATCTTACTGCTGAGTGCAGAGTGATTACTGAGTCATTGGACTAGTCTGTTGTTTGCTTGATCCACCAGTTCTCCGCCAAGGAGACCAGGAATAGGCTTGGGGGTTCTAAGGAGATGTTGTTTGAGCGCTCTCTAGGAGTTGGTAGGGAGGAACAGCCTCCTAACGCTGTTGTTGTCCAACTTAATCAGGTTCTACAGTCTTTTTATTTTACTGTGTTAGATGGTTAAATGTGAGTCTGACTGATTAATGAATGTTAAATGTTTAGTTGTGAACTGTTGGAGTTAGTAATCTTTTAGTTATTTGAAAGAACGAACCTGAAATAGATGAAAAATAATCCTAACCTGCGTTTTCCACATCTGGAAGGACTAGACCGTACTCCAGCACAGGCAGTGTATTTAAAATAGATGGAGGATATGATAGGAATCTGAAATGAATAGATGTATTATGCATTTCATAATGTCAGAGTAATTTATTCCTGTATGTAGGTTGTTATCAAAAAAGAATAATAACCTGTTTATTTACGTTTATTGTTTAACCAGCTTGTTGATATAAGTATGCTAGAAAAGAAATAGCCATAACTCTTTATAGGTAGCAGGTTTATCACATTAATAAGTTATTCAAGTAGATTAGTTATTATTCTTACACAATACATTATTTGTGATTAAAATCAAAATATGTAGGAGGGTAAACTGTGATATATATATATATATATATACACTTTTCTTTGTAATTATATTATTAACCTATAGTAGAGGCAGTAGAAATAACTCATACAAACCACTTTATTTTATTCCGCTAAGTAAAGATTTAAATCAGAAATACTTAGTTAATTTAATGTTAATAATAACTGGCTATATCTACAAATATTCGAACCTCAAGTAGGGTGTTATTATCATAATTAAATTCTAAAGAAAAAGTTAAGTATAGAGTTTATGTACATCTTATCAAAGAACTTTAATAAACCCTATTTGTGTTTTATTTTATAATAACAACTAAAATATGATAATAACTAACATTTTGATAAATGTTTATTTATAAAAAGAACTATTTATTTTAACTTATACAAACAAGATATACTTTTAAAAGAAAGTACAGGGTCGAAACCCTAATAACAAACAATATATATAAATGACAATCATTTAAGCGATAATCCAATTATTTGGATTATTTATTATTAAACAACTAAACTGTTATAAATTATTACAGTCCTTTAATGATAGTGAGAAGACAATTATAATAATATAACTGGAAATTTACACTATATACCTGCAACAACAATTAAATAATTTAAACTAAGTAAATAAAGATTAAAGAACAAATTGAAGAATTTATTTTTACACAAGGGTTACCTACAGGAAACCCTAGCTCGAATTTCCGAGCCTGTAAGTAAATAATTATATAATATGATGGAATAATAGTCTTTAAGCCATTAACAATATTCTTTATGCAAAATAAATAATATACAACAAAATTTCTATTACACAGGTGAATAGGGTAAAAACCCTAGTTTACAAAGTCACCATAAGAGGTTAAAGATAAACTGAGTCCGAGCTTAAAGGAAAACCTTTATGCTTTAAAAGAAACTATGTATTGTTTTACAGGCCGTAGAGGCTTTAAACTTAAACATTATACAAAAATGAGAAACAAACATTTACAAGTCCCGACTTGAGCCGGAGTTACCCTACTGTAAGCAAGGGTTTAAACAAAAACCAAAACTAGTAAACTAAAGAACAACAACTCAAGACTGGGTAACAACCAAGCTGTAACTTTTTCCAACTGGAAACTGTCTCCTAAGGACTGAACAAGTAGGGAAAGCCATTTGATAACTAGGGCTTACCCATAGCTAGAGCGCCGGTCCTTTTGTGAAGTGTTTTTTGCCAAGGGTTATGTGAACTGTCACCTGCAAAATGAAAACCAAAGTTTAATTAAAAACTTGCTTTTAGAACTATATGCTGAAAACAAAATCTAGTTTTAAAACTCTAAAATGTTTACATTACCTAGAAGTGAATATTATGGAGCCATGAAGGAACAATAGCACCACAACCAGCGTAACGAGAAGCCAAACCCTCATACTCACAGTGATGGAGACAACGGGGACTCATGTACAAGCCACACTGACAGTAGTAGCAAGAACAAGCATGGGCAATGGCCACGAAAGAGTTAAACAATGAAGCTGGAGCTATCACCAACAAGCAAGGCGTGAAAACAAAACACTCAAACCCTACGACGAGGGCAATTCTTAAACCGGCAGCAAGCAAATATTAACCTATCTCTGCAATGATAGGCCACAGATGAATAAGAAGGAGCCACATACAGGCCAAAATCCAAATGCTACAAATCTCAACAAAACCTTAGAGAGATAAGACTCACAGTACAAAGAACGAGTTTTAAAACCGAATAGTGGAAGATGAAACAACTCAAACCAAGACTCGTAGCACAACTAGCAACCAGAAGAGTATCGTGGCCGCCATGAGAATGGTTGCAGAGTAGCCTGAAGGCCCGAGAACTATGGATGGAAATGACAAAGAGTAGGGTTACAAAGAACTTATATCTCTAATGCACGGATAGGAGAAGTCCACGTGCCACTGGAAAAATTAAACGATGCATGGGTCGATCTCTATAGTCACCTGCATGTCAATAATTTACAATTATTTATATAATGATTCGTGAACAAATAATGAAGGAACTATATTGTTCAATCACTTATAAAATTCATCATTCACATAATATGTCTATAACGTAATGTTGTTTGGTCATTACATATCAAGAATTGTCGGATCATTGACTAATCGAAGGTATAGTAATCATATAGTTCGAAACTATTATGATTGTTTATATTTGATTTATAAAACAAACCCTTTACTCATAAACCAATCAGTTTGGGGTGGAAATGAATCATCAAATCATTTACAATTATCGATATTATAATGTGAACATTATGATTACCATGTTCATCATCATGTTTTTTCAGGTATTTCTTGTTTTTGGGGTAGCGGGATCCGTCAAAAGTATGCAGTGTGGGTACTCATTGGATGCGGAATTAAATTTTGCATCCAACAAGCTCTCCCACTCAGAAGTGGAGTAAAAACACGAGGAGATATGTCGAAAATATGAACACAAAAAATAGTTTTTTTCATTCTTCCTCCAAAATTAATAACTATTATTTTATTATTTTCCTTAGGAGGCCCATTTTAGACCTCAAATTTCCTCTAATGGCTAGTAATTTACTATGTCTATATACTTAGTAGAATGATTTTATGCTACACAAAATAATTGGTGCTTAGCATAGGATAGAAGGTGGATATTTATAGAAACATCAACCTTAGAATCTGTTGGTAGATAGTAACTTAATACAAGGAAAGTATTATCGGATAATAAGAATTAAAATGGATTGATCCTACTCGATTCTATAATCAATAGAACCTCCTGGTTTGACATAGATTTAAGAGATGTAGACAACAACATTTTCTTGTGAAAAGACACTGTCATTTTTACACTAAACAACTTTAATGTCAAAGGTTTACAGGCCGTAAGTTTCCCTACAGAAGATATATATCGAGCAACTTGATACTCAAATAAGTGGTATGATAATATATAATAACCCAAAGTACAATCAGTATAATGTTGCAATTTATGCTTATTAAAGTAGAAGTTATCAAGCAACTAAGATTACAAATTTAGAGCCACAAAAAATATTTTACTGTCACTACACACAATAAAGAAAGAAACTCAATCATCTGAACTTCGTTTACAAGAAAAACTGAAGAAAGCAAACTGTTTTTACCTCACGGAAGTTGTCTGGAATATAGCAACTTATTTACTAAGCATATTAATTGCAAATAGAAATACTGTTGGATACTTTATGAAATTAAAAACGTTACTTGTTCATTCATACCTGTAAACCTGTAAGAACAAGTAATCTTTCTACATTAGCATAAATGCTAAGTAAGCCCAGGATTTCAAAGTTAGATTCCACCTACTTGTCATAAACAAAATTCATCAGTAAACTAAAATAAAAACAATGCACAAGTAAAACTTATTCTTGTTACAAAAAGGAAACTGCTGAGTTAACATAATTGAGATTATGTAAGACTAATATTATAACTGTTTCTTTTATTGCTAACCTTTAGCTATTAGTAAACCGTAGTTACAACATTTTATGTTATCTCAAAATTTTTAATTTTTGTGAAAATTTGGGGGTTTTGACATGTGGTATCAAAGCACAAGGTTCAAACACTAGGCCTTGATGAAGCCCAACTAGCTTTTATGAAATAGTAAATTGAATTATTATGCTGATGTATTTTCTTTTAAATGTTATTCAACAGAGAAATTGTTTTCTAAAGTTTAACAAATAGGTATGGAAAGGCTGGAAGAATATGCAGAGGAGGAATCTCCAATTACTAAACTAGGAAACTTACCAAGAGATCCTATACTAGAGGACTTAACTACCAATTCCTCAGAACTGTTACAAACTATAAAAGACCTAAAATCTAAAATGGAGTCTGTAAAACGAGAGAATGAAAGGATTCTGAGGGCTCATGAGGAGCTAAATCAGATCCTAACAGAAAGGTTTCAAACTGAGGGTAGGGGTAGAAGAACTGAATCAGAGGATACAAGTCATTGACGTAAATATAAAAAGATGAAACATACTAAAGATGAAAGTAGTTCATCTTCTGAGGTGTTTGGTGAACGACTAAATTACCATTCTACTAGTGATAGTAGTGATGATAATTAGTACACTAAAAAGAGGAAATACAAACCCTATGAGGAAATTTCTGGGGAATTCAAAAAGATAAAACCACCAACCTTCAACGGAGAGACTGAGAAGGGGGAGGAAGTGGAATCCTGGTTATCTAGGATGAAGAAGTAATTCCAAATATATAACTATTCTAACCAGTTAAAGGCTAGAATGGCTATCTACAACCTCTCAGAAAAAGTTGACATTTGGTGGCAGGACTTGAAGAGAGTTAAGGGAATAAAAGAGAAAAATGTAAACTAGAGTACCTTTAAGAGGTATTTTAAAAACAAATTTCTGTCTGAGCAATATTATGAGGAGGGAGCAAAAGAATTTTATGAGCTGAAATTAGGATCAATGACAATGAAAGATCTAAACAGTAAGTTTTTTAGTCTACTTAGGTATGTTCAATACCTTATAGATGAGAAACCAAAGGTATAGCGATTCCTCAACTGTCTACCTTATCATATTAAAGATAGGATTGAATATGACAATCCAAAGACTTTGGAAGAAGATATGAGGAAATCTAGCTTTTGTTTTGAACTGGATCGGAAGAAGGAAAGCTTGGCCAACTGGAAAGCCAAGAAAAATAATAACCAGTATGAACAAAAGAAAAAGGATTTTTGTGCCCAACGAAAATTCTAAAAACAATAAGGCCAAAAATTATCCTAATAATAAGAACTTCCAAGGAAATAAGAATAGTTCTCCAAAAAATCAGAATATTTCCAAGGGTAAAGAATTTGCTAATAACCATGGTAATTATACCAAGAACTTTGAGTGCAAAGAACCTATAAAATGTTGGTAGTGTAATGGCCCACACTATGCTTCAGTCTATCCTAATCAGAAAAAGACTGTTAGCAATATTCATACCATACAGGAGGAGATGACTGTTGGGGAATTAGCTAGGACCATGCCCAGAATCAATGCAACCTTGGAGAATCGACAAGCAGAATATCAAACTTCCATGGTGGAAGTAGAAGGTATGATAAATCAAACCCCTGTAACTATTTTGATTGATCCAGGAGCTAGTCTTAGTTATATTGCACCTATAATGGTAGAAAGATGTAAGTTACTTGTTGAAAATTTTGAGAATTCTTGGTTGGGTCAGTTAGCCACTGGTGCTAAAATAAAGGTAACTTGTTTTGTAAAAGAATGTGCAGTCGTTATGGATCATTTTAAAACTATTGTAAAGCTTAATGTATTGCCTTTTGGTTCTTATGATTTTCTGATTGGTATGGACTAGTTAGAACAACATAGGGTAATTTTAAATTGTTATGATTAAACCTTCACATGTTTAAATAGTGATGGAAAACTAGTAAGTGTAAAAGGAATCCCTAGAAAAACCACCATAAGGAAGATTTCCGCCCTACGGCTTAAGAGAGCTGTTAGGAAGGGATGTAAAGCTTATGCAGTAATAATAACTGATGAGGAGAGTCTAATTAAGACAGATAAGATAAAATTGGAAGGCATACCAGTCTTAAGAGAATATGTCGATGTATTCCCTGAAGAAATTTTGGGACTACCTCCGAAAAGGGAATTGGATTTCACCATTGAGCTGGTACCGAGTGCAATACCTAGCTCAAAGGCCCCTTATCGAATAAACATACTTGAACTTAATGAATTAAAGTCTTAATTAAAAGAAATAATTGATAAAATGTATATTCGACCAAGTGTGTCTCCTTGAGGGGCACCTGTCATCTTCATTAAGAAAAAGGACGGAACCATGCGACTTTGCATAAATTACCGTCTGTTGAATAAGATGACCATTAAAAATCGATACCCGTTGCCCTGCATAGATGATCTATTTGATCAACTACGTGGAGCCACGGTGTTTTTGAAAATAGATTTAAGGTCTGGATATCATCAAGTTAGGATTAAAGATGAAGACATCTTTAAGACAGCTTTCAGAACTAGATATGGTCATTACGAATTTGTCGTCATGCCATTCGGGCTTACTAATGCCCCAGCTATTTTCATGTGTTTAATGAACAACGTTATGCATAAGTATCTAGATAAGTTTGTAGTCGTGTTTATCGATGATAGTTTAATCTATTCAAAAACTGAAGAAGAACACAAAGAACATCTAAAAATTGTTTTGCAAGAGTTACGGGATCATCAACTCTTCACAAAGTTTAGTAAATGTAAATTCTTCAAGGATAAGATTCAATACTTAGGTCATGTGGTGACCAAGGAAGGGATTTCAGTGGATCCTGAAAAGATAAGAGCAATCGAAGATTGGTTGGTTCCTAAAGATGTGACGGATGTTCGATCTTTTATGGGCATTACCAGGTACTACCGGAGGTTCAATTAAGGTTTTTCGAAGATCATGAATCCGATAACTTCTTTGCAGAAGAAAGAAAAGAAGTTTGACTAGAACTAGAAATGCGAAGAAAGATTTAAAAAGTTAAAAACTTTATAAACTAGCGCACCTATTTTAAGAGTAGTTGATCCTAATAAATAATTTGTAGTGTGCACTGACGCTTGCAATGATGGCTTAAGCGGTGTTTTAACTCAAGAAGGGCATGTTATTGCCTATGAGTCAAGAAAATTAAAAATTCATGAAAATAATTATGCAACTTACGATCTGGAATTAGCAGTTGTTATACATGCTTTAAAGATGTGGTGACATCACCTAATTGGTAGAAAATTTATTTTAATGACTGATAATAAAGGATTGAAGTATCTGTTAGATCAGCCTAATCTAAATGCCAGACAAGCTAGGTGGTTAACGTTCTGAAGCAAGTATGATTTTGAAATTCAGCACATTAAAGGTAAAGAAAATAAAGTTGTTGATGCATTAAGTAGGAATGCAAGGCTGAATTTTGCAGCAGCTATCAGCACTTATACTACATAGTTGGATGAACAGCTTAAAACATGAATAGAACAAGATGAAATTTATCAAAATTTACAAGATAAAACTAAAGAAAATCCAATAGAAATCTTAAGTAAAGGGTACAGTCTGAATTCAAAATATTTTTTACTGTATAAAGACAGAATGTATGTACCTAACGTACCTAAAGTTAAGCTATTAATTATGGATGAAATTCATAAAACTCCATACTCAGGACATCCAGGCTATCAAAAGACTGTAACTATGTTAAGAAAAGAATATTTTTGGCCAAATATGAAGACAGAAGTAGCAGAATATATTGCTAGGTGTTTTGAATGTCAGCAGGTGAAAACTGAACATCAACACCCAACTGGATTACTTCAGCCATTACCCATTCCTAGCTGGAAATGGGAGATAATTAGTCTTGATTTTATTATTGGACTGCCTAGAAATCAGAATTTAAATGATTCTATCATGCTATTAGTTGATAAGTTAAGCAAAGCATCTCACTTTATACCTGTTAAAACTACATATACAGCTGCAAACATAGCTGATATCTTTCTAAAATAGATTTTTTGATTGCATGGAATACCAAAAGTAATAATCTCAAATAGAGATCCTAAATTTACAAGAAACTTTTGGAAGTTTTTGTTTAAAGGGTTAAACACTACATTAAATTTTAGTACTTCATTCCATCCTCAAACAGATGGACAAACTGAAAGGGTAAACCAAGTACTGGAAGATCTATTAAGAATGTATGTGAAAGACCAGCTAGGTAAATGGGAGGATTATTTGCATCTGGTAGAATTTGCTTATAATAACAACTATCAGACATCAGCCAAATTTAGTCCTTTCGAAATTTCGTATGGACGGAAATGTAATACTCCTATCTCTTGGAGTAATCCAGTGGATATATTGGTATTAGGTCCTGAACTGTTAAAGGAAATGGAAGAAATTGTAAAATAGGTGTAAGGTAATCTGAAAGTTGCACAGGATCAACAAAAAAGTCAAGCAAACTTAAAAAGAACTCCAAAGGAGTTTCAGGTAGGTGAACATGTGTTCATCAAGGTAAGGCCCAAAAAGAGCTCTCTGAGATTGGGGAGTTGTGCAAAATTAGCACCTTGTTACTGTGGTCCATTTGAAATTCTGTCCAGGATTGGACAAGTAGCTTATCAATTAGCATTACCACCAAATTTAAGAGTACATAATATTTTTCACATTTCTGTATTAAAGAAATATGTTCATGATGCTACTCATGTTGTTAACTAGTATGATGTACAGGTGGAACCAAAAGAATATTTTCTGGTGGAACCAAACTGTATCCTCAGGCGGAGGGAGATCACAGTTCGGAACCGCACCATTGGACAAGTGAAGGTGCAATGGAAGCACCTTAGTCCAGAGGAAGCCACCTGGGAATTGGAAAGTAACATGCGAGATGCATATCCAATTCTGTTCCAGGGGAATTCTAAGGATGAAGAAGAAATAACATCGAGGAAGATGTTATGTTCTAAGGGGGTGTGTATGTCACATGCCCCAATTTTGCAAAAATAATATTATCTTATTTGATTTTATTTAAGACATTATGTAAAATTTTATGCTCATTTGTAATTAACGACTCAACAGAGTCAAGGATATTGAATGTAATTCTGAATATTTTAATTATAAATAAATAAAATTGGAGATAACAGCTTAGGAGAGCTGTTAAAAGAGTGTTTACTGGTCAAGTTAGTGGAGGAGACTGGGTGGAGAGCAAACAGACATGTGGCAGCATCCTCAAACACTTCCAACTGTTGCAAGTGGCAACCTCCCTACATTTTGGGTCATGATCCCCTAAGAAAGTGGGATCAGAGCAAGTGGCTCAATTAATGACAACTGACACAAAAGACCTAGGCAATATTTATAAACAACTCCCATTGAAGAGAGCTGAGGCTGCTCATTCCAGGGAAGTGATCATTCACTTGAATGTACTTCAGAGGAATTCAATGGCAAGGGAATTTGTGGAAGGAGTTTGAGGGGTTAACTACTAAAGTGATCTAGTGCATCTTTTCAGCTAAAAGATCTTACTGCTGAGTGCAGAGTGATTACTGAGTCATTGGACTAGTCTGTTGTTTGCTTGATCCACCAGTTCTCAGCCAAGGAGATTAGGAACAGGCTCAGGGATCCTGAGGAGACATTGTTTGAGTACTCTCCAGGAGTTGGTAGGGAGGAACAACCTCCTAACGCTGTTGTTGTCTAGCTTAATCAGGTTCTACAGTATTTTTATTTTACTGTGTTAAATGGTTAAATGTGAGTCTGACTGATTAATGAATGTTAAATTTTTAGTTATGAACTGTTAGAGTTAGTAATATTTTAGTTATTTGAAAGAATGAACCTAAAATAGACGAAAAATAATCCTAACCTACGTTTTTCCACGTCTGGAAGGACCAGACCGTACTCCAGCATAGGCAGTATTTAAAATAGATGGAGGATATGATAGGAATCTGAAATGAATAGATGTATTATGCATTTCATAATATCAGAGTAATTTATTTCTGTATGTAGTTTGTTATCAGAAAAGAACAATAACCTGTTTATTTATGTTTGTTGTTTAACCAGCTTGTTGATGTAAGTATGCTAGAAAAGAAATAGCCATAACTCTTTACAAGTCGCAGGTTCATCATATTAATAAGTTATTCAAGTAGATTAGTTATTATTCTTACACAGTACATTATTTGTGATTAAAATCAAAATATGCAAGAGGGTAAACTATGATATATATATATACTTTTCCTTGTAATTATATTATTAACCTGTAGCGGAGGCAGTAGAAATAACTTAGACAAACCACTTTATTTTATTCTGCTAAGTAAATATTTAAATCAGAAATACTTAGTTAATTTACTGTTAATAATAACTGACTATATCTACAAATATTCAAACCTCAAGTAGGGTGTTATTATCATAATTAAATTCTAAAGAACAAATTAAGTACAAAGTTTATGTACATCTTATCAAAGAACTTTAATAAACCTTATATGTGTTTTATTTTATAAAAACAACTAAAATATGATAATAACTAACATTTAATAAATGTTTATTTATAAAAAGAACTATTTCTTTTAACTTATACAAACAAGATATACTTTTAAAAGAAAGTACAGGGTTGAAACCCTAATAACAAACACTATATGTAAATGACAATCATTTAAGTGATAATCCAATTATTTGGATTATTTATTATTAAACAACTAAATTGTTATAAATTATTACCGTCCTTTAAGGACAGTGAGAAGAGAATTATAATAATATAACTAGAAATTTACACCTTATATCTGCAACAACAATTAAATCATTTAAACTAAGTAAATAAAGCTTAAAGAACAAATTGAAGAATTTATTTTTACACAAGGGTTACCTACAGGAAACCCTAGCTCGAATTTCTGAGCCTGTAAGTAAATAATTATATAATATGATGGAATAACAATCTTTAAGCCATTAACAATATTCTTTATGCAAAATAAATAATATACAACAAAATTTCTATTACACAGGCGAATAGGGTAAAAACCCTAGTTTACAAAGTCACCATAAGATCTTAAAGATAAACTGAGTCCGAGCTTAAAGGAAAACCTTTATGATTTAAAAGAAACTGTGTATTGCTTGATAGGCCATAAAGGATTTAAACTTAAACATTGTACAAAAATGAGAAACGAATATTTACAAGTCACGGCTTGAGCCGGAGTTACCCTGTTGTAAGCGAGGGTTTAAACAAAAACCAAAACTAGTAAACTGAAGAACAACAACCCAAGACTGGGTAACAACCAAGCTGTAACTTTTTCCAATTGGAAATTGTCTCCTAAGGACTGCACAAGCATGGAAATCCATTTGATAACCAGGGCTTACCCGTAGCCATAGCGCCGATCCTTTTGTGAAATGTTTTCTGCCAAGGGTTATGCGAACTATCACCTGCAAAATGAAAACCAAAGTTTAATTAAAAACATTCTTTTAGAACTATATACTGAAAACAAAATCTAGTTTTAAAACTATAAAATGTTTACATTACCTAGAAGTGAAGATTATGGAGCCACAAAGGAACAACAGCACCACAACCAGCGTAACGAGAAGCCAAACCCTCATACTCACAGTGACAGAGATGACGGGGACTCATGTACAAGCCACACTGACAGTAGTAGTAAGAACAAGCATGGGAAACGGCCACGAAAGAGTTAAACAACGAAGCTGGAGTTGTCACTAAGAAGCAAGGCATTAAAATGAAACTCTCAAACCCTGTACAACGAGGGAAATGCTTAAACCAGCAGCAAGCAAATATTAACCTATCTCTGCAATGATAGGCCACAGATGAACAAGAAGGAGCCACATACAGGTCGTAAGCCAAATGCTACAAATCTTAACAAACCCTTACAGAGATAAGACTCACAGTACAAAGAACGAGTTTTAAGACCAAATAGTGGAAGCTAAACCAACTCAAACCAAGACTTGTAGCACAACTAGCAACCAGAAGGGTATCGTGTCCACCATGAGAATGGTTGCAAAGCAGCCTGAAGGCCCGAGAACTATGGAGGGAAATTACAAAGAGTAGGGTTACAAAGAACTTATATCTCTAATGCAGGGACAGGAGAGGTCCACATGCCACTAGAAAAATTAAACAATGCATGGGTCGAAATCTATAGTCACCTACATGCCAATAATTTACACTTATTTATATAATGATTCGTGAACAAATAATGCAGGAACTATATTGTTCAATCACGTATCAAATTCATCGTTCACATAATACGTCTATAACATAATGTTGTTTGGGCGTTATATATCAAGAATTCTCGGATCATTGACCAATCAAAGGTATAGTAATCATATAGTTCAAAACTATTATGATTGTTTATATTTGATTTATAAAACAAACCCTTTACTCATAAACCAATCAGTTTGGGGTGGAAATGATTCATCAAATCATTTACAAATATCGATATTATAATGTGAACATTATGATTACCATGTTTATCCACGTTGAAATATAATAACTATTTGTTTAATGTAAAATCCAAGTTGAAATGTGCAAAATCATTGAACAACTATATATTTCTATGTTTCTATATACATTATGGTCAACGCAAGGCTAGACTCCTCTAAACCCACAACTCTAGTGGAGATTATGATAAAAGTTGATTAGCACAATAAAGATTAGAATCATAAATTCTTTACAAGATCAGTGTTGTTTCTAGACTTATTTAGGAGCTTCAATTTAATGGCAGAATTGTATGTTTATAAACATAATAATATATATATGTAAAACCAACGTTCCATTGGAAATAAAAGATAAAGATGGCTAGTATGGTAAAAGAATATATATTGAACTCTTTTACATAGTCCATTTGGGATTAGACTTTAATAGTCATTGGTTGTTTCTCAACATGGAATTTTTGCTAGTAATTTACCATGTCTATATACTTAGTAGAATGATTTTATGCTACACAAAATAACCGGTGCTTAGCATAGGATAGAAGGTGGATATTTATAGAAACATCAAACTTAGAATCTGTTGGTAGACAGTAACTTAATGCAAGAAAAGTATTATAGGATAATAAGAATTAAAATGGATTGATCATACTTGAGTCTATAATCAATAGAACCTCATGGTTTGACATAGATTTAAGAGATGTAGACAACAACGTTTTCTTGTGAAAAGACACTATCGTTTTTACACTAAACAACTTTAATGTCAAAAGTTTACAGGCCATAAGTTTCCCTACAGAAGATAAATATCGAGCAACTTGATACTCAAATAAGTGGTATGATAATATATAATAACCCAAAGTACAATCAGTATAACGTTGCAAGTTATGCTTATTAAAGTAGAAGTTATCAAGAAACTAAGATTACAAGTTTAGAGCCATAGAAAGTATTTTACTGTCGCTATGTACAATAAAGAAATAAACTCAATCATCTGAACTTTGTTTACAAGAACAACTAAAGAAAGCAAACTGTTTTTACCTCACGAAAGTTGTTTGGAATATAGCAGCTTATTTACTACGCTTATTAATTGCAAATAGAAATACTGCTGGATACTTTATGAAATTAAAAATGTTACTCATTCATTCATACCTGTAAACTTGTAAGAACAAGAAATCTTTCTTTGTTAGCATAAATGCTAAGTAATCCCAGGATTTCAAAGTTAGATTCCACCTACTTGTCATAAAGAAAACTCATCAACAAACTGAAATAAAAACAATGCGCAAGTAAAACTTATTCCTGTTACAAAAAGGAAACTGCTGAGTTAACATAATTGAGATTATGTAATACTAATCTTTTAATTGTTTCTTTTATTGCTAACCTTTAGCTATTAGTAAACCGCAATTACAGCATTTTATGTTATCTCAAAATTTTTATTTTTTGTGAAAATTTGGGGGTTTTGACATGATGAATATCATGATCTACATGAGTTATATGATCATGTTCCAGAAGAAGACGTCAAAGAATTAGTTGAATCAGATGATGTAGCAGAAAATGTTCATGAAGACAATATCGACAATGACATGATGATCGTAACTGACTTAGATGATATGGCCAATCCTTACAATGTTGACTTTGTAGCTTATGATACAGATGATGAATTGGAGGAAGAATAAGATGAATTCTATTAGAGTGTATGAGGTATGTATTAATTTCTCTACTCTATATATTTTGATTGAATATTGTGATATAAATATTGAATTTTATTGGTACGTATAAATTTGGCTTGGACTGAAACTTAGCATGGTTAGACCCGACGCATGCAATGATTGTGTGGGATGGTTTCTAAACTCAAACATGACTGACTCTAACAATTTGAGCTTGTTCTAAAATTTGGCATGGTCATGATCATGAATAACATCATCATCATCATCATCATCATCATCATCATCATAATTATCGTCATCATCATCATCATCTTCATTGCCAAACAATATGAATGACACATGCATTGATGGTATGGGAGGGTTTCTAGACTCAAACATCATCATCATCATCATCATCGTCATCGTAATCATAACTAACATCATCATAATCATCATCGTCATCATCATCGTTATAATCATCATCATCGTCATCAACATCATCATCATCATCATCGTCGTCGTCATCATCATGATGATCTTCATCATTTCATATGACATCAACATCGTGATCACCATATTCATCATCATCATCGTCGTCGTCGTCCCCATTGTCATAACTAACAACATCATAATCATTGTCATCACCATCGTCGTCATCATCATCGTCGTCGTCGTCCCCATTGTCATAACTAACAACATCATAATCATTGTCATCACCATCGTCGTCATCATCATCGTCGTCGTCGTCGTCATCAACAATGTCATCATCATCATCTCCATCATCATCATTATCATCTTCTTCATCATCGACATCTTCATCATCATCACCATCTTCATATTCATCATCATCGTCATCGTCATCATCATCTTGATCATCAAACGTGACTAAAACTTGAGGTTCCTATAAACATTGTTACTTCACCTTTTTAATGATCATAGCTAACATCATCATAATCATCGTCATCATCATCGCCATCGTCATTGTCGTCATCGTCGTCATCATTGTCATCATCATCATCGTCATTAAATAATTAAATAAACATAAATATAAACTGAACAAATAAAGCAATACATAAAAAAAATTAAAATAATAAAAAATAACATATAAATAAATAAACAATAAAAAAAAACATATAAAAATACACATTTAAACTAATTATAAACAAATAAATAAATACATAAAATAATAATAATAAATAAATAAATAAAACAAAAAACAAAACATATAAAAATGAAAATACACATGTACACTGATTTTTCACTTACCTCGAGTTGAAATCATCCTGTGTGTTGCATTTTTCACTTCCTGAGTTACCCTCATAGAGTCAGTTCCTTCACGGGTTCAATTCCCTGGCGGAGCTGCTTCCTTCACTTCTTTGGTCTATTGGTTTCTTCAATGTTATTCCTTCATGGAGTTGACTGCATGGGTTTGTGATTGACCCACCGTGACTAGTTTTAGACCTTCATTGTGACTGGTGTTAAATTGACTACAAATATGTCTTCGGTAAGTACAAATTTCTATCCCTTTTTACACTCCATTTCAGAAACTACAGCTATGAGTGTGGGAGTGATGCAGCTAACAGTTTTGGGAAAATAGAACATCTCAATAATATAGCGAATGCATGGATCTTCAGTACCCCTACTCTATCTTTTCAATTATTTGAAGCTTATCTACTTGCTCAAGTGTTTCATGGGAAAATTGGTGTGCACCAACACTTAGGTTGTGTTGGTCAAATATCTGCATTACCCACATAGATGTATTCTCAATACACTAACAGGTTACTATGCCAACCTGAAATTAGTTGAGTCAAGAAGATTGTTTCTGAGCTACCTCAGCGAAATAGTGGCACAACTTGCTTAGAACTCCCATTTAGTCATCCAACTTGAAAGGACCACACTTTGTAACCCCCTGTTCAATTTTATTTCCTCCATAATGTCCTCCACGATAGCCATAATGGTCCTTCCATAGTACGACATATTCAATCTTGTTCAAGAACCATGGCGAACCCATGAGTTGGAAGAGCCTATCTATTAGCACTAACATGTTACTATTCCAACCCAAGTTTCCCACGAGCGTCATCTCCTTCCAATGGTGTCTTCAATTCCCATCATCTTCAATTCAAAATACAGATGCACTCAGCTGGGTGCATTTGCAAACCCCACTCAAACCTATCAACACTCCTTCAAACATTCAACTGCCATCCAATCTACTTAATTCACCATTACAGTCACATTCTCATCGACCCTGTCTATAAATCTAATTCATTCCACAATCCTTTAACAAATCCCATGATTATAATTAAGCTAAAACTTTTAATAAATAATAATCCTGACCAGACTCCAAATGCATAGCCTGCAGGTGGTTTCGTTGTTCCTTATGTCAAATAAAGAAGTGTAAAATGCCTTCGATTGCTTTAAATGTGTTTTATTTTTGAAACATTGTATCAGTTTTAATTTTATGAATGCAAGGGTCATCAAAATGAAGCTAAACAGTTAGTTGCAACTGTCATGTAAATTATTGTTAGCTAAACAGTCAGTTGCAACTCAGCTGTAAATGTCATGTAGATTACTGTTAGCTAAATAGTCAGCTGCATCTCAGATGCAACTGTCATGTAGATTACTGTTAGCTAAATAGTCAACTGCAACTCTGCTGCAAAAAACCTGTAGGTGAAAATTTATGAAGTTAGATATTTGTGTGTGTTTCTGAGAGTGAGATAAGCACTCCCCTTCCTTCCCACAATTTAGGTTTGGTTAAGTACCTGACAGTCCCCCAATTGTGCCCACAATTATTTAGTTTTAAGGATGGTTGCATGATTGATCAACTCACCCAGAACTACCTTTTCATGCCCCAAACTATTGATGAGGTGTTGCTTATGTCCTCAATGGACACATCATCAAAAGAACAAGGAATGTGCATAATTTTAGTGTTTAATGATCATAGAGCATGTGTTATTTATTACATCACATCAGTAGGACCCTGGCTAAATAAAAGACCTGTTATATACACATAGAAAATCTATGCATTACTACATTATTTTTTCCACACATATACGCTTACACTATCTATTGAGATAATAAACTCTTGAAAGCCCTTTGTATAGGGGGTGCTATTATTCATCACTATACAAGGTTTTTTCAATGTGTAATTTTCTCTAGTCGATGGTATAGATGACGTGCTCCACAAAGGGCCTTCACGCCAAACATTCAATCCCTTCTCAAACATCTTATGCACTATTCCAGTTTGGAATGGATTCTGAATCTACCTGTACATTTTTTAAGTTAGGATTCCCTTCAAGTAATAGGTGGATAACTTAAAAGATATGTCAGATTTTTTATGCGTGTTTTCATTATTGGAAAACTATCGAAATTTAATCGTCGTTTAAAAAGAAAGAGGATTGTTGAATTGTCGACAACAATATGTCGAAAATCAGACATCTAAGTTGTCATATTTTGTGTTAAAAAATTCTAGTGCATGCATGTTAACCTAGACTACCACATAAGAACAAAGTATGGAATATATAGACTACATGTAACAATGTGTCTCATGATTGATGCATTGTAAGGCCTTGAGACAACACATAATGTCTATGGAGGGAATATTCTTTCAACTACAAGTGGGATATATTTTTATTTTTAGATGTATAACATAGATAATGAATCTCTTGGAACGCACCATGGTATAGGGTTTAAATTTATGGCCTAAGTTCACACCATTTGTTTACAGGGTCATGTACCATCATGATGCCCTTGACTAGAACATAGCATGAATCTGGTTTGAAAATATCTAGTCTACATGTAATATATGGTCATCATTTTGAAAACTTGTGCATATGGGGATGGTTCTTGATGCGTGGGTTAAAATATAGTCAAAACTATGGTCTTAGGTTGTAACATTTTCCTCTAAATCTCATGCTCCATACGTGGGGCCCCAAATTACCACCACAAGCACTCCATAGGGAATATTTGGCATATAACCTGGATATGGACATTGCCATTTTTAGGTTTAGAACAACATGGATGATTATAAATTATATCAAAGTAAAGGTTTCATGAGCCATAATTTGCAAGGTCCTTAGCCACTACATAGGCCTTATAAATGGGAACTTTGTCACGTGAGTTGGATATGGTGTCCATTTAAATTTCGTTACACCAAGTCAAATTCAATGCCAAAAATGTAGGTTGTTGGGTCAAAACATTTAGTGTAATCTAAGGTTCTTCATGGGCACTAGGAATGGTTCTCATGGCCTGAGCTATTATTCATGGACAAATTTTAGGTCCTTGTCCATGACGATGATTATGAAGAGGATTAAATTTGTATTTTGATTAGGGCTTGGTTAAAGGGCTAGGGGATTTAGGCATAGGGAGTTTATAAGGAGTCAAGGTTATGGTTTAACGATGTTATGGTGACTATGGTCATTATGGTCACATTAGTGGGTTAGGGAGTTGGGGGGGTTAAAAAACTACCTCCAAAATTTCTTTAGGCACTACAACAAAACCCTATGATTAACGTCTCTTTTAGCTTCCTTTTTAGCGTCCACTATCACTTTTAGTGTATTTTTCATCATTTTTTTGACAAAGTGGACGCTTTCCACGGGATAGCGCTTTTAATGGAGTTATTTGCGTCCCTTTTTAAAAGTTGGTGCTATTTTGGACGTTAATTAGCATCCCAATTAGCATCACAATTAGCATCCCAATTAGCGTCCCAATTAGATTCCCAATTAACATCCCAATTAGTGTCAGTTTTTAAAAGTTGGCGCTATTTTGGATGGTAATTACCATCCCAATTAAGGTCCCAATTAGCATCCCAATTAGCGTCCCAATTAGCATCACAATTATCAACCCAATTAACATCACAATTAACATCCCAATTAGCATCCAAAAAATAATCCCATATAACGCCCATAATAGCCTCCAAAAAAATGTCCTGAATAGCATAGCACCATATATTAATCCAGGGTTAGCAACAAGAATAGAGCCATGAATTTAGGAAGGAAAAACATCCAACATAGTGCCAAGTGTAGAGCTAGGAATTGTGCCTAGAAAACATCCAGCATTGTGCCAGTTCTAGAGCCAGGTATAACGCCTGGAATAATGCCAAAATTTTCGAAAGGAACCGCATTAGGAATTGCACTAGGTTTATAGCTAGGAATTGTGTTCGGAAACCATCCAACATAACTTCAGATATATCAATGCTAATGTCAATGATCATGATTCATGTGATAGTACTTTTGGATCTTGATTTATTATAGTGGCACCTAAATTATCGTAATCATGGCAGTTTTGGATATTGATTAATCCTTATGAGGGGTAAATTACCTTAATTTCACCTAAATTGATCTAATGGCATTTGAGTGTCCCCAACAACATTTGATAGACCCCAATTGCATGTGATTGACCCTAACAACATGACGATCATGCATTATGATAATTATGATGGAGCGTGTGGACATGATTTGATAAGCATAAGACTATATCATCCATTATTGTGAGGTAGTAGGGCTCCTTGCTCATTATTATCACAATTATATTATTTATGACATTGATGATGACTACGACGATGACAATGATGTTGATTTATTGTATGATGATGATGACAATGTGTATGTCAATGATTATTATGCATGTGGTAGCATTTTTGGATCCTAATTGATTCTAATGGAACCTAGATGTCTGTAACGACATATACATGACCTTAACAATTACATGACATGAATTTGAATGGCAATGAATGATTAAGAACACTAATGGCATATGAGTGACCATAATGACAATGATGACAATGATTTTGTTGATGAACGGTACTTAATGTTGATTGATGATGATAATGAGGATGATGATCAAGATGATGTTGATGTACCATATGGCATTGATGATGATAATGATGACAATTTCGATGCCCACGATGATGATGCATGTCATAATACTTTTGGATAATACATGACTTGAGATATTGGAGTTAATAACAAGTAATATAGGTTGTGAGGTGTTGATCATAAAAAAAAATATTGTTATCCATTGGGTTTTACATTAACTAATATGAACATTAGGTTTAGTAGTTCCTCCACTCCCAACCCCCCTACACCCCCCTTGCAGAAAGGTAGTACAATACCACCTATCATGGTGCTACCAAAATGTTACCCTACAAGGTTGTTTTGGACAACCCCCCTACCACTCCCTCTTTTTTACCAAGAACATCCAAGGCACAAGAA
Organism: Pseudotsuga menziesii; assembly: GCA_001517045.1. Classification (NCBI taxonomy): domain Eukaryota; kingdom Viridiplantae; phylum Streptophyta; class Pinopsida; order Pinales; family Pinaceae; genus Pseudotsuga; species Pseudotsuga menziesii. Next base: position 306,648 of record LPNX011018896.1, read on the forward strand.
ATGCTAACACAAAAGCTACCTTTCTTTGTACTCTTAAGAACACATTGGTCTTGGTTTAAAATGGAATGAAGCAATAAGCATTTCAATAATTCTCATTGTGTTACTTTGAAGAAGTGGATCAAATTTTTATACATCTTTGGCCTTATAAGTAGACATCTCTCAAGGAAAAAACCAATTATTTGCTCATGTTTTATGGCCCCTATCAAATCTTCCAACATTACGCTACATTATTGACCAATGTTTGATTCCCATGGGATAGTTTCCACTCAATATATTGTTAATGTCATTCATGATCTTAATGCATATTTAATAGGTCACCTTTAGCTTATGGTTGTTATCTATTTGATGTTTTTTTTGTAAGATATAGTATATTTATACTAATAAGAATAAAATATAAAAAGGATTAGGTTTATGTTCTACCACACGGGAAACCAAACGAACTACAAAATAATAAATTGTCATTTGTGACCCACATTCTCTTACTAGTCTTGACTTTAGTTTAATCTATGCTAAGAGAATAAAAATAATACTCTAAAATAACTTGGACAGAATTATGATAATTGTAAATAAAAAATGAGACCTTAATAGAGACTGATCTAAGAAGTTGGATTATCATTAGAAATGGAAATCATGGGCACCTCATGTCCTTGGGAATTTTTAGGATCTCTTGCTACAAAGTCCAAACCAATGGCATATTTGACCAAAAACTTGAGTTTAACATCCAACTTTCTAATATGTTATTGCATTTCATCTATTTGCAATACTAACTCATTTCATTCCTCTTTATTGTCCAATAATATTTTTCCCAAGAGTGAATTATAGGGCCACTATATTTAAGTATTTAGTTTCCCTACAGTGAGAGGTACCCACATCCGAGACCCAGGGTCCCATCTCTATCTCAATTTCCTTCACCTTGATATATTGTTGGACATTGGTTGGAATTTATTGAATGTAGGTGGCCTCTACTTCCATTGCTTCCAACTTGACTATAGGATATGAATTACAACCCCTACCTCTCAACATGTGTTTCCCTTGACTTCATCTTGCCATGGGAGTTGAAGCTCGAGACAAGATACATTTCTAGGGATGGGGAACCCAATTAATGGGGAGATAATTGGCAAAGAGATTTTCTTTTTTTGAGGAAAAGAATCCAACATAAATGTAGAGAGGAAATGAATAGAGAACTAATCAAATTGAATTACAATTCCAATAGAGAATTCCCTTGGTGGATAAAATCACCATATAGGAGACTTCCACCCCAATCTAAGAGGAAAACCCAATGAAGGAAAAGAGAGAGGAGACACTACGAGTCGAGGAAAATGTGCTATGAACCCTGGATAGTCTACATCTTAGGTTGGTGAAATCCCAAATGCTTCTCACTCAAAATTATGAGTCCAATTGGTTAGTTTTCATCACATATTGCTATTTCAATTGTAATTAACACCCACGAACCACAATAGCATCAACCAACTTGTCATCATTGAAATTACCATCATGGAGGGAACTTGCTAGAAAATACCCAGAGCTTGCATGCGAGGTACGAAGATATTATAGTAGACTACTAGACTTGTACCTTTGCATGCCACTCTCTTACCTACTTCCTCCACTATGTTATAAGGTTCTATTATTAATAAATACCTCATCACATCACTTGTTTGCTTTGGTCGTCATGTGGCCCCATCTTTCTTCCATATCACCCTATCTCGAGGTTATCTACTTAATGTCAGTGTACCCATATCTTAGAATTTCATTACACAATATTATCTTATTTACACAATAATATTAGTTCCACATTAATTATTTTCTCTAATGATTCAATGTTCCTAATTGGGGAGGACCTTAATCCTACTTAAGTTTTCCAAACATTAATCTAGAATTTGTCAGGGATCAATGAACCCATATATATTAGTTATATTTCCCTTTACTCTTGAGTCTAAAGTATGAATTACTAGTCATCCATCAATAGGTGGTAAGTTTGTTTTCTAGATCCATGCTTATGGGATCCCACATAATTTCCATAACTCTTGAAAATCCTTTCAGTCCTCTAGTTGAGCAATCACATCCTCCCCATATCATTTTGGTGAATTTATACATGTTATACATTTTTCATTTTGTTTCTTGAATAAACACTACTTGTCTAGTTTTTCTACTCTTATTTTGTTTTTCAAAATGCTTTGTTTCTTAGGTGCATTATTTTCCCTTACGTTCCACGAGATAATTTTCATTTAGAAGGCCTAAGCATTTGAAGAAATGTCTCCTTAAGTGTGGTTGTTTGTCTTGGGTTAATTAATTGCTCCCTTTTCTCCTTCAAGTTATCAGAGACAAGTTTCTCCCCCCGTTCCAACTTAGACTTTGTCAACTTTGTGGTATTTGTGTTTATTCATGATTTCTTATGTGAATTTGACAATCCTTCAACATTTCTATCCTCCCATTTCCATTTATCATGTTCTAGTGTAGATTCAACAGTTGCTAACTTGAAAGGGAAATTATAAATGTTTTGTTATAATTCAAGGATAATGAATCCATGTCCACTTCTTCCACATCATCCTCCTCCTCTTGCATTCAATTCTAATTTATATATATTCTTTATGCTCTCTTTTCATTTTTTTTAAGTATCAAGGTCATTTGCAATATTACTATTTTACCATTACCACAATCTCATTCCTTATCCTCTGTTGATTCCACTTCGTTTGTGTGGTTTATATCATAAATTCATTTAATTTCATGTATATAGCCTGTTATTTTGTCTCCTAGTTATATTTTCTTCCTCCTCCCCTCCTTGGATATGATTTTAATTTGTTGTTTCATTAGTTTGTATTGTATCCTTCATTATTAGTTTCTCTTTAGTTTAATTATTATCTTGATTGTCTTCTTTATATATTCCTTGAGATTTGGTTTATATCCCTCCTTATCCATCTTCTCGTAGTTATTCACCTCATGAGTGAGTTTAATGAAGTAAGGGACCTTGGTTGGGGTTTCTTAGTGACACCACCTTCCCTTTCCTCTAAACTACTACACAACCATCATAGTTACTATTTCCATTCTCCTCCACTTGCACATGTTTAACATTAAGGGGGTTGTTCCATAATTAATGGCAATGCTAATTCCATTTTATGTTAGTGAAAGGGGATATTCTCATAGCCTAGATCTTGGACCCATCCATTGTCCATATAGTCTAGAATTTGGATCATGACTTGAAAAAGTTGTCTCCTTCAAAGGTACACTTTTGAACTTTAATTTGAACTTTAAGAATCCCTCATCCTAAATGTCACTCTACTACTTCTTGTTGATGGCGGTCATCCCCTTCATCTCGATGGTTTATTTCCTCCTTGTTTTTTGCTCCCAAGGTATTGAGGATTCTAAAGGATTTGCTTGAGAGTTATTCTTTAATTATAGATATAGGTACCATACTAATTGACACCGCCACCCCTCAATGGAGGAAAATTTTGGATTCAACCTAAGTCTATCTATAATTATAGATCACCCTATTGAGTTTTTCTTTGATCCTTCTATCCACATATAATAAGTAAATATTATTTCCTCCCTACCTACCTAGGTCATCATTCATCATCTTCAATGGTTTCTTACCATCAACAATCTATCATCTACATAATTCATTTGATATATAAAAAATGATTTATTTGATATATCTTAAACTTTAGTAGCATTTTATTATTTTATAGTCTTAGTAATTGCTTGAAAAAATTACTTTTACTCATGGGAAAAAAAGCTTCTAAACAAGCTTGAATTATTATCCATTTATAGCCAAGGGAAAGTGAAAGGCCACAAAAAAGAAAGAACCAGGAATTGGTTGGGAGTTGAAAAATGTATCACTTGGTTGTTTCTATATTAAGAGAACTCGTGTCCAAAAATAGTGTTACTAGAATAATTTTATATATTGAATTGTTTACATTGTTCTAATTTTATAAACTTAAAATAAAATGAATTACCTCTATTAGGAAACTAAATGCTTTCCTTTATGAATGAAGAAAAACAATTTAGAAATTTATTTTATCAAATTCTCTTCAAAGTGCATCATGGATAATACATAGAAAACTCCACTTCAATTTCATCCCATCCAACGACTCTTGAATAACTACTTTTGTGTATGCCTGTGGCTCTTCGAACAAAGATAAAGCCACTGAACTAGAAGGATTTATGTGAGTATCCATGGAATAAATACAGTAATGCACAACATAAAAGAAAAGAACTCATGCTTTTTCAATTACCACTCAATGAAATATCATTCATTCACGCCAAGTACTATTACCACTTAACAAGAGTTCATTTATTAACACGGGCACAATGCCAGCTCCCTGACATAACATTATAGGGCGGGCTTATCTAGTTTATGTGGTTCAAATTTTGATAAGCTGACAAAGATATAATTGCGTTGAGAGACACTGAATGATGTAATAAAGCTAGCCAAGAACGTTACGTACACCCTCTTTGAATCTCCTCCGCGCATGCCACTGACCCCCACCTAAGGAGCCATCTTTGAATCAGAATCAGAAAGGCTTGGAAACTAAACCAACTCTTAAAAGATTTCTTTGCAGTACAATGTTGTTATATGTCGTTGTTATATAGTACTCTACACCCCAGAAGTAGCTTATGAAAATAAATTACACGACATTTCATGGAATTATCTAGAATTAAAAGATGAAGAACAATCCAGAAGGGGTGGCCTACACTACTCCCTCCATGTATTTCATGGTTGATGACTGACCACACGAACGGCTGAGCCCTCAGCCGATGCTTCAGATTGATTCCCCTTAATGAAGATAAAGTTAAGCAGTTGGTCTGGCAGATAAAAAGATGGAGGCACACAAATTACTTTTTACAAGCTTTTTATAGATGGATCAGGCCAAAATGTATGGAGGCAGATTGCTATTGCAGTGCAGTGGAGGCAGATTGCTATTGCAGTGCAGTGGAGGCAGACTGCATTTAAACCAATTGGCGTCTTCCCTCATCCCTGTGGTGGGAAACACAAAATGAGACAGATGAAAACATCATCTCACAACCGAATCCAAATGGCAATTTAAAAAAAATGTGTTTAAAAAAATCAATATAAAACTCTAACCTCAATGTTAATGTTCATAGTTTTTTGAAAAATCAATCACTGACTGCTAAATTAATGTCCTCTACATAATATTATATGTCAAGGACATAATAAATATAAATTAGTGGCATGTGGTTGCGAAAAATATAGTCTACTTTGAATGGATGAAAATATTGACAATGAGTAGTTGATAATAATAGTTGTTGGTTAAAGAAAATTAAATGATTTGAATTTCTAAGATTTTCATTTAATGTATAAATGGAATATGTCTATACTCCCATCAACATCAGCCTACCAAAAACCATGTTAATTAAGTGTTTCTTGCACGCTAAATTGCAAAGCACACTTGCCAAGTTACCGTATACCCAACCAAACGTGTAAGAGAATCTGCATAAACATGACGTGAGTGGATCATGACACACTCTCCACCATCGAAGTGGGATGGCATTCCTGAGACCAAAGTCATCAACTCAGCCCAATCAAAACATAACAAATTTGCATTATTTTAAAAAGTTATGTAAATAATTTTTTTTTAAATTATGTAAATAATTTTTTTTAAAATTATGTAAATAATATTTTTAAACTATACACAGATAATCCAAAACTATAGATAGAAAAAAAATCTATAGAATCTATAAACAAATTAATAGAGGATAAGCAATTTATTTATATCCCTTAATCGAGGACATAATAAGAACATAATAGAACACCCAGAGATGAGCTCTCATGAATATGGTTCAACCCCATCTGAAAATTGTTTGATCCATGCCATGTTAATAAATGAAGACGGTGGCCCATATAAATGTCTCTCTCATATAATAAGTTACATGATAGCCATCACATGTGAGTGGGGAATGGACCCACGTCAAGGATCAACAATGTGCTATGAGAACTTTTCCTCGTGAAAGGAAAGTTTTTTTTAAAAGTCCAAAAAATATCTAATTGGGTGAAATTTTGACCTTAAAAATTACCTTTTGTGACATATTGGTCATTATTTACATATCAATCTACACAATCCTACAATACTCAAAACAATGAAAATTTGTCATTTTTAAAGCTACATGAGCTCTTCCACTTTCAACCATTGATTGGGCTTAAGTAATGCCAGTTTACACATTTATTAACCATGTAACATAATACAATAACGTGCATGCCAAAAATGATAAAATTATGCACCCAAAAAGCAGCTAAGATGACAAGGTGTCCCTACAAGAAAGATGTATCAGATTTACAATCTTTTCAAAATCAAACTTATTTGCAACTTGCTGGGAAGTACCACAAGGACCATAAATTCCATAAATCAACCTTAAAATGATACGGAAACCCTTCTCTTACATCATCATTTTGTCAAAAAAAATTCATGCAAATGTTTCCAAAGTTTTTCCACACGTATTTGCAAACTAATTGAATTATTCTCCACATTCATTTGCTCATCATCACCTACATGATTCTCATAGTAAATCCTCATAAAAAAATGAATTACATTATACATCATAAAAGATAACAAGAAAGAACACTTATCTTTACTCAAATGAAACTCCAAGGCAACTAATTGCAGGGGAATTGATTCCTCCCAACTATACACCATTCCACTGTAGAATGCCACCCCTATGCTGGGATATGAGACCACTAGGGAAAATAAGATTTTTAAGCTTTATAAAACCCCTCTTCTTTTCACTAAAGGCTTCCAATATACCAACTAAGCAAGTCACTATTGGTACTTTGTTCAACCTCTCAGATAGCATAACTCTTGGACCTCTTCCCTTGCTCAATACAACACAATAAGTCACTATTTCTATGCTCTTCAGTCCCTTAGGCATGCCCTTCCCATTTATCTCTTTAGAATGTAAAATGTGATCCCAAGACATTGTGGACATCCAAAATTCATTTCCAACATTGTGAAGCTTCTTGGGCATGTATTTCATGGTTCTTTGGACAACCTAATAAGCTATCAACCTACAATGATTTTAAAGTGTATATAGTTGATCTCTAATGGTGTATAATCTCACCTAGTACCTTTTATTTCATCTCTCCATGGTTCATATGAGAGTTGGGTTGAGGTTTCTTCCTCCAAACTATTTTTTTTCTATCTAAAGACCCTCATTTTATCCAGCTCCTCTCTATCCATTCAAATTTCCATCCATGAATTGAGAGAATGAATGTGAGCGAGGAGTCTTTCCTCCACCCTATTCTTGGTTTTCCAAAGGTAATAGATAATACTATACAATAGGAGCTAGGCACTTTGACATATAATTACTAAGTTCTCATATTCATATTTTATTTTTTCATTCAACTATGCTCTCAATTCAAACTTAGCATAAACTTAACGATAATTAAAAATATGACAAATTAAATTCCTCTTCTTTTTTCATTCAACTATGCTCTCAATTCAAACTTAGCATGAACTTAACGATAATTGGAAATATGACAAATTAAATTCCACTTAGCACCATTTTATGTTGTCAAACCACTAAAATAAATACTCTTTAAAATAGTGAATTCACAACTTCATCCCAAAAAAAATTCACAACTTCATCCGAAAAAAAATTGTATTCAACTATGCTCTCAATTCAAACTTAGCATGAACTTAACGATAATTGGAAATATGACAAATTAAATTCCACTTAGCACCATTTTATGTTGTCAAACCACTAAAATAAATACTCTTTAAAATAGTGAATTCACAACTTCATCCCAAAAAAAATTCACAACTTCATCCGAAAAAAAATTGTAACCTTCGCTTATGTGCAGGTTGAACACGAATGGTGTGTGAAAAATGTATAGTAACGAGCAGATTCACAAATCTAACATTGAGTTCGTTGGTGAAAATGGAGATGCGGGGTATCGAACCCCGTACCTCTCGCATGCAAAGCGAGCGCTCTACCATGTGAGCTACATCCCCAAGTTATTTCTATTTGTCAACAAATTAATCTTGTGAAATAGTTTGTCCCAAGGCTTCTTTTGAAAAATTATCTAAAACTTGAAGCCGACCATTCAGAGCGCGTTAAGAATCTGGAATTGACATTTGTTTTATCCAGGGTTATAATATAGATAGCAGTGCCAAATTCCATAAGGTGCAGTGTTGGTTGCTTCTTTGAGATTTTGAAGTGACAGAAGATCTGACTTTTTGCACACTTTTAAAACTATGTTGATTAATTCCAAGAATATTCGATGAAACTATGTTGATTAATTCGTGGAAAAGAAATTAAAATATGACTTAGATGCTGCGAATATTCGATGAAAAAGAAATTAAAATATGACAATTTTCAGCTGCAATTAAGGAAATTTTATCTATATACGCTTTCTTGTTGCTCCGCTGTGTGACCGCTGAAGAAACTCCGTAGATAATCCTCTCGCAGTATTCAGCATTTAAGTAGGTAAAATATTTAAATTTTCGTGGCCTATTAGCTCAGTTGGTTAGAGCGTCGTGCTAATAACGCGAAGGTCGCAGGTTCGAAACCTGCATAGGCCATTTATTAATTTGTTTTATGCGGTCCGGATTGACGTTTTTGGTTTTGCAAAATCAGAATTTGGCAAGATGAGCTTAATTCCGTTTTCGCAAGGCAATGCACCTGTCATCGAATCCATCCCTAGTGTTATACAAGGCCAAGGCCACCTCTCATCGAATCCATTCGTAGTGTTATACAAGGGCAAGGCCAGGCCACCTGTCATCGAATCCATTGTAGTGTTATACAAGGGCAAGGCCAGGACACCTGTCATCGAATCCATTGTAGTGTTATACAAAAATATGCAAAACTAGTCTAGGATGACTTCTATAATGCATCATTAATTATTGTTTAGCATATCTAGGTATCATTTTGTTGAGGCTTTTAGGATTATTGGAAATATGCAAAACTAGTCTAGGATGACTTCTATAATGCATCATTAATTATTGTTTAGCATATCTAGGTATCATTTTGTTGAGGCTTTTAGGATTATTGGAGTTACTAATTGCTCCTTTGATTTTAAGGTTAGATAATTCTATTTGGCTTTGTTTTTTACATGCTTATGGATGCCATGAGGAGGTGGAGGAGGTGGTGTAGGGATAAAGAAGGCAGTGTAAAGCATGAACTTATATAAATTTGTTACTGCAATTTAATAATCTTCTCATTCTTTAGGAAATTCAACAAGTTGTCTCCTTAACGGGTTAAATGTTAATTCATTGTTTTTTTTTAATGCTTTGGAAGACTTGCATTTATATTGATGTTTGCAAGGAAACCCAAATTTCTATGCCAAACCATGGAAACTTCAAGTTTTACCTTGAGAAACCCAACTTTCTTTATATACCTACTTTAACTTTGAAATGTACACCCATGGGAAACCACTAATTTTATTCATCTTGGTAAAATTAATTTTCACCGTCCTTCTATTAGTTTATGTTTCTTTTATCCAGATCCGAGCATCCAACCGCATTGTCCTTGTTAACCATATTTTATATTCCTATATCTGGACCACTAGAACCCAGACTCATCCATATTTTGATCCTTATTGACTCCAACATCTTGAATTCAAACATCACAAGTTTTCATCATCCAAGTACTTTTCTCTCCAACCCAGATGCTAAATGTAGATTCATGAATTTTGTCGATGGAACCTTGATGTCACATACCCATTCTTGCATGCATATTAGTTTTATCAAATTTTTCAGACATCCAGATTTCAGATTCCATCCAATGTGGCATCTGTGTAAAGTGTTGGAACTTGTGCAACTTCATAAGCCATTCTTATTGTACTTGTACCTCCTACAAGAAATTATACGGTTGTAATTATTCATTGTAAACCCTAGGGAAAGAATAGAAAAATGAAAGAATAAAAATAAATTAAATTTGTATTTCCCCAAGGTAAATTTCTCTGGTTACCAGCAGATTCACAAAGCTAAAAGTAAACATCGGGTTCGTTGGTGAAAATGGAGATCGAGCGCTCTACCATGTGAGCTACATCCCCTACTTCTGTTATTCTTACTAATTTTTAATAATTTATTTTTCCATGCAAATAAAGTTAGGTTTATTAGGGTTCAACCCGGTGAAGAAGGGTCGAAAATCTTCTCTAGGTTCGAACCATGCCAATGGCATTTACTGTTAGCATTTGCAACCAATCACCATTCTGAAATTGTCCCACACATTGTAGATAGCATAAGATAGCAGTGTTCGCTGCTTCTTTGAGATTTTGAAGTGAGAGGAGATCCTGACTTGTTACACACTTAAATGTACTTAGATGTGGCAAATATTGGATTAAAATATGTTGATTAATTCGTGGAAAAGAAATTAAAATATTACCATTTTCAGCTGCAATTAACAAAATATAAAAAAGAATGAGCAATTGTGACCAATGAACAAGCTCCAAATGTTGTGACATAGATAACTATTTCATCCAGTGTGTTGTCAATTGTTGTAGCCACAATGTCTTCCCTTTATGTTGCTTAATAAATTCCCCCCTCCCCTCCACCAAAATTTTTAAGCCTTAATGCCTAATCTATTACTCTTAAGGGCCCAGTCTATATTCTTTATCTACTTTAGGGAAGTTAGGGGTTTGATTTTTATTAATTATTTATCTTTCACTATATCTCTTAAACCTTGTACATATTTCTTTCATGCCTAGGTCTTGGTTTTCTAATGCTCCTTCTGCCCTTTGATGTGCTCCTTGTAAATAGTCCTTTGAGACTTTTTTATCCATCAATTATGTTGATTGAATATTCTGAGTTAATGTTTAAATGATCTTTAAATTTTATTTTTCTATGATGATTTCATGTTTTATCTTGTACCTCGAAGGAATGCTCCAAATTTGAAAAGAAGAGGTGCTTATATAAGGATGAAGGAAATACATAATACATAAATGTATACAATAATGAAGTCAAAACAAATAGATGCCAAGTTCTTCTATGGTTGAGGAAAGGTAGTTGAAGGCTAATCTTATAGTATGATCATGATGTTGATTCGTACTAAGATCAAGTCCAAGTAGTCTAGGATGACTTCTATAATGCATCATTAATTATTGTTTAGAATACCTAGGTATCATTTTGTTGAGGCTCTTAGGATTATTAGAGTTACTAATTGCCCCTTTGAATTTAAGGTTTGATCATTCTATCATTCTATTTGGATTTGTTCTTTGCACGTTTATTGATGCCACAAGGAGGTGGTGTATGGGTAAATAAGGTAGCTTAAAGCATGCTCTTATATGAAATTCTCACTTCAATTTAATCATTTTGCAAGAAATTCAACAAGTTGTCCTCTTAATGGGTTAAATGTTAATTAATTGGTTGGTTTTTAATGTTTTGGAAAACTTGTATTTATATTGTTGTTTGCAAGGAAACCCAAATTTCTATGCCTAGAACAACCTTGGAACTCCTTGCCAAACCATGGAAACTTCAAGTTTTTTTCCTTGAGAAATCCCAGTTTCTTTATATACCTACATAACTTTGAAATGTACACCTATGGGAAACCCCTAATTTTATTCATCTTGGTAAAATTATTTTTTCTTGTCCTTCTATTAGTTTATGTTTCTTTTACCCAGATTTGACTATCTAACCACGTTGTCCGTGTTAACCTTATTTTATATTCGTATATTTGGACCACCCAAACCTAGACTCATCCATATTTTGATCATCATTAACTCGAACATCTTGAATTCAAACATCCTGAATTTTCATCATCCAAGTACTTTTCTCTCCAACCCGGATGCTAGATGTGGAATCATGAACTTTGTCGATGGAACCTTGATGTCACATACCCATTCTTGCATGCCACTTTCCTTACCCAGATTTGTGTGGTCTCTACCTTGGTCTAATGTGTCCGTCCAACATGGCATATGGTTTTAATCCTCCAATGCATCTTAGTTTTATCAATTTTTTCAGACATCCGGATTTCGTCCAACGTGGCATCTGTGTATTGCACCCATCCCTCAATCTGAATAGTAGAGAGGGACATTAACTAAATATGGGATTCTAAATTTCGGTCATAACCATAAAAATATATGTGCATATGCATAATAAATATACACAACGGAAATAAAATACATCCATACACACAACACATGCATTTCAAAAGCATACTCATTAACATCAATTAAAACATTGTAGATTCAAATACAAACGAATACTTATCTTTTAAACAAAGAATATCCAAGCAGCTTGTTTTGTAAGAGGGATTTTCCACCCAACCATAAGCACTCTGCCAACATATGTTATTTTGGTTGAGAGGCCACTAGGGTGAAGGAATCACTTACAGGTTTTTCGCACTCATCCCACATCTCGTTATGCTCTCTATGCTTAGCCAAAACTCATACAAAGATCTCACTTAGCCATCACAACATGGCACTACTTCCAACTGCCCCACACAAAACAAGGAAGGCATTCAGATTCACTAATCCACAATTTCCTTAGGGAATCCAACACTTACAGTGCTTACCAGTGTGTGCATTAAGAGTCCAAACGAATATATGTTGTCAAAGAACCTCATGCAACATCAATTATGGCTTCTCAAGTATCCTAAAGTAGTAGAACTCCATGAGTAAAGGTTCCTAGCTTACACAGGGTTTTGTTTTCAATGCATTGGTCCTTCTAATCTTTTTACATATTCATATTACCATTAAAGTTATCTTATGTTTTGTATTCACTTTCAATTTTATTTTATTAATATTATTATGAAGTACTTCTTTCCATCTTTTCTATTATCGTAATTCAAGTACTAGAGTTGTGAAAGTTTTTTTTTAACATATACGAATTGAATTATCTTGAGGCCATTATCGGCAATGAGATGCCTTTCCCAATATTTTTTTGGAAAGGCATTTCGCTAACCAACTTACAACAGTCAACAGTCAAATATAGGATACCAACTTTCCAACGAAATCCAGCAAAACCTATATTTTCTCGGAGTGAGCTAGCTATGGAGCAATCCTCCCTCCATCGGACGGAGGAGGAGCAAAGTCAACGTTAACTTTGCTCCTCCTCCGTCCGATGAGGGAAGATTGCTCCATAGCTAGCTTACTCCATATTTTCTCCAGCAAAACCTATATTTTCTCCATTAAAACTCATTCACGCCTATGGCGCCAGCCGGATTCCAACTTAAGGCTCACCTATGGGGCCGCCCAAACTGTCACGTGGTGCCGTGGTGTAGTTGGTTATCACGTCAGTCTAACACACTGAAGGTCTCCGGTTCAAGTCCAGGCGGCGCCAGTTTTAGGTTTAGCATTCAAAGGCAAAGTCGCAGACCCAAACCTACAGGTTAACGATAAAACTTGATGAAAACATTTCTAAATTTCTTGATGAGTGCATTAGTGCTTCCTAATATATAGATATTTAAACCATTTAATGTGACTAATGCTTTATAAGCCACCTCTAAACTAGATAATACATGAGTAAGCCACCTCTAAACTAGATAATACATTACTGGTGTAAATCATTGACATGCAAAGTGTTAAAAAATTAATTCATAGTTTAACCCCTTGTATTGAAAAGATAAGCAAATGATGGTATGGTAGAAAATGCCTAGAAGGCAATACTCAAAGAATGCATAGTTGTACAAAAAGTAGTAGTGAAAAAAGAATCTAAGATTTCCAAAATGGAATTAAGAAACTCAAATACTTTTTAAATTAAAACCTCACTTTCCTTTCAAGGTAAACATGATCAAGAGTATTATTTGATGCTTAAGTAGAGATAGGCTCTATGGTGATGTGAATCATTTAATGTTGCTCAACTTCTCGAGAGAAGTAAGGATAAATGCCAGTAATACTGATACATTATTTTAGCTTGTGATTCCCATACGAGCAACATGATTTAAACTTAAATTGCAACATCTGGCATTCATTTACTTGTTATTCCTCGTCTTTGTTTCCATGGAATGTATAAGGAATAAAGGATAATTTTAGACTTCTGGCGATGTATAACATAACTAGCAATACCCAAGCATCATAAACAAGATGAGAGCAACTAAGTGCTACTTCAGCTAAGACATAGACTTCTTTTTGTTGGTGCTCAATGTCAGCAAGAAAGGAACATGGACCCAATAATTGGGCATTTTACCAAGAGAGAGAGGTGGGGTACATATTGTGTGGCGAAAATTATCTAGCCTGCGGAAACCCATTTAATGTTTCCTCAGAGTTGCTGCGGGCCATTGGATCTCAAGTACCTTGAGATCCAACGACTCGCAATAGCTCCGTGGAAGCATTAAATGGGCTACCACGTGCTGGATGTTGATCACCATATTGTGTTGAGGTTCATATTTAGTCGATTTTGGGAAAGTAGAAGATCACCTCATTGGATCTTGAGAAATGTAAGAGGCATGACTAAGTCTTTGAGAACCCAATTTTTCAACAAAGGTGATTGTGAGAGAAGCATGTGTTTTTCATGGATAGCAAATTAGTCACCTTAGTTGTGACAACTAATTTCATTTGCAACAAAGTTGATTGAAAGCCAAATTGCACAATTTATAGGGAAACGTCCAAGATCAACTCATGAGAGAAGACAAACACAATAGGTAGTTGAGAAAGAGAAGGCACACACACTAGGTAGTTGAGCATTCATATTCAAGGGAATTCCAATAAGATTGAAGCATTTATTGCAAGCTAAATTTGCATTCCAATTCAAGGGAATTCCAATAAGGTTGCAACATTTATTGCAAGCTAAATCTTGATATGTATTCAAATACAAAATAGGACCACTAGTGAAATAACAACATGGAAAGTGCCATTGGTACCATTGCTAGAAATTTTTGGAACCTTATCTCCTTCACTTGCAAACTATTTTTGAGATTAAATAGCTAAAGACATAAAAGGATCTTTATTAGAGTTTGCAAATTAAGATGTGATTTTTCTGAAAGATCAAAGAAGTTTTAATTATTTGGATTTACTTTGAACTTTTTAACTGTGATTTATCAATACGTAACAAACCAAAATCTTAAATCTTAAAGAAATCTATAGTCTTTGGATTTATTTTCAAGCATTGTTAGGTTTCCAAACTTTCCTTGTGCTACCATGGTAAATTGATTAATGAAAATTAAAAAAAAAAATATTTAAATAATATACAGCTGCCTTAAAGCTTACAAATTTGTTATTTTAAAAAAAAATTGTAAAAGGCTCAGATCTTAGAACTCTTTATGGATTATATTGCAAGCTATTTCTCTATGCTTTGTTCCCATTATAACATAACTTTTATATTTAAGAAAGCATGGATCAAGAAATCTAAGTCACTTAAACTTTATTAAATTTTTTATCATTAAATCACCGAAACTTATTTTTTTTTATCTTTAACATGGATCAAGAAATCTAAGTCACTGAAACTTTATTTTTTTTTTATCTTTAAATGACTGAAACTTAATTTTAGTTATCTTTAAATTTGTGTTTGGATTTTTAAGTTTTTTTCTTTCTTTATAATAAATAATAAAAATATCACTTTATGTGAATGCAATCTTATATGGAAAATGTATATTCACAGATTCTATTAATATTTGTCATAAAAATAAACACCTTAAACTAAAAAAACATTGATGTCAAAGATGATGAATCTAAACATTTCTCTTTACTAAAACATTTCAATCCTTCCAACATTAATTAGAACTATTATCTTAGTATTCAGATCTAAAGATTTCTAAGTCAATGAGGCCACATTAATCTCAACATTCTTTTTATTGATCACATAGCAAATTTGTGACGTTGAGAGATCTTCATTAACAAACATCCTATTAATTTGATGATGAACTTCTTCTCAACCTATCAAAAATATTAAAATCACTACCAGTACAGTGTTCATTGTTGACTTGAATGTACCTTCAAATCCATACTATTAATACAATGAGATGAGTTTGTGGGATTTGAAATCATATGAAATCAAATCAATGAAAAAGAAAAGCCTCTTGTATTAACAAATACTCATTTTATAACTTGGATTTTCCATATCAGAGGTTGTCGTGGTGTAGTTGGTCTACGGTTCAAGTCCGGGTAACGCCATTTTATTTATCGTCTGTCGTTACAACAACTTTCCTTCTCTGTTGCTTGCTTGCATGTTTTCATAATATGGTTTCATGATGATAAGAATGTTGTATGAAAACAAGGTATGAATCCAAGATAACTAGACTTATCACCATCATACCACGTACTACTGGATATCCTCTATACATTTTATCCTACCCGGTGCCATTGTATTCAAAACAATGAAGCATCACCTGGTGGGCACTTCCATATAACTCTATGTTTTCATCATCAATTTGTCATATCCCCTTGACACTAGATTTCCTGAATTTTGAATCCGTTATTTTTTTTTTGTTGCAAAAGAGACCTCTTCGTTATAGTAGTTGTCAAATTTGTGGGATTTTAACAATAAAAACTTAGATTTGGACCTTATCAAATCCCACAAGTGTATCAATGTGAATATCAATACATCATTCACACAACATTCATCATAGACATGTGATCATTCATCTAGTGAAAAAGCAAAATACATGCACTATTGTAACAATGTAATTAAAGGTATCCCACACTAAGTTCACACTCAGTTCAACAATATCAGTCTTTTTTTTAGAGTGATTTGCAGCAGTAGGAAGTAAAGTAAAATGAAACATAATTATGATATTCCAAACACTGCTTGGTGTTATAAAAGACATGCCAAAACAAATTCAACTTGAAGGAACTATCATGTACTAGAAGTATAAGGATGTTAATTGGGGTCTAATATATCAGCCCTGTAGCAAGTTTGACTTCAAAGCAATATCAATGACAACCCCTCATTTGAAAGTAAATAATAGCACATAGCAAAGATGTATCCAAACAATACTTAGTGTTCAAATATAACCAGAAGAACGAAGCAACTAGTATTCCTTTCTATACTTTATATGTGTCTGAAAGTATAGTCCTATAGCATGCATTCAATGTCAAAATTTGGGCCTTTGCATCAATCTTCACCAAGGGTAATTTAAATTCCCTTTTTGTTAACATCTTAATGTTGTTTTTCATGTGTTTTTGTAACATTTTTATGGCAACGGAAGATGTATGACAAGTTTGGTGCAATATCAGACCTGGGATAGTGGTAAAGAGGGATGAAAAAGGAGGAAAGGCAACCACAAGAGGGTATAAAGAGGGTTGCTAGGACAGGTCGAGGCCCTAAAGGAGGAGAATAAAGGTTGTTAGGGAGGAATAAGGGTAGGCCAAAGGCTAGGAAGAAGAGTTTATGGATGAAGGAGGAATCCAGTGAGGGTTAGGAGAGGGAGGAAGAAGGCCACAACCCTTTAGGGCTGCAAATTTTACAAAAATATCAATTAAGAATTTCAAAATTTTAGGGCTCCCATTAACTTTGCCCTAGGTTTTTTAGGGGAAAATAGATATGCTGAATTTGTAGGAGAGGGCCAAATTTTAGGGAGGCCAAAAATTTGAATTTAATTTTTTTTAAAGGGTTTTAGACATAAAATTACAGACCTAATTATAACCCTAATTCTACCATGGAAATGCAAAATTACACATGAAAATGAAAGGAGATATGGTAAATTTTGATAAAACAAGGGTTTTAATGGAGGAAACCCTCAACCCTAGAGGAGAGGTGACTAGCCTCCCTCTTGGAGTAATTTATCCTTGTCTACTAAACTAGGGCTTCCTATAACAACCTCTAAGGTTCGTTATAGGATCCTAACGGATGCCAGGTCAAGCTAGATGGCCTAGTTGGATTCAAAATAGCCTTTATAATACTGGTTAAACAATCTGTGTTTGTTGACATGTCCCACTCACTCAAGCGAATTCCAAAAAGGTATTAACCCTCTTTCATTGGAATTTTGCATCCACACGTATGTTTCCAATTTTGTGCAACATGTATCAGCGGAATGTTATATGAGTCGTTGATCACTTCAACAATTTCTCTCATCTGTTGATCTAATATCACAAAGGGACGAATGGTTTTTGAATTTTGCAGCTCAACCTTACAATTAAACTCTACACACTTTCCTCGGCGTAATTATCTCTGACCGTCGATCGTTCTCGACCTCTGATCTCCACCATACAATCTAGAATCGTATGGAACGATTGGGTTTGATATTTCAGAGCTTTAACTAGCTCGTATCTATATCCTTCAAAATATTTCTATAGTCGTAGATCTTTCTCCGTCGCAAGTTTACTTCCTCTCTTTAATCAAGGATACTATCTTGTTAAATTAATCAGTGAAACGATCAATTTCACACCTTTTGTATTTAGATGAATAAGTCCTCGTCTCCGGGTCTTCTGGGCATTTCTATCAATATCATTCGATTCACACACACACAGAGGTTCAAACCCAATTATGGTTATTGAAAAGGAGATGTCAAATATTCAATTACATGCAACGGATTAAAACTATGTTCTTTATTCCATCAACAACAACTTAAAATGGCTACAATTCAATTTAAATAGACCTATCCATACCTATCACATCCAAATAAACATGATCTAGACTCCTAAAGAAAGCAATTTCATAACAAACTTATCCTAGAGCAACCTCATGTAAGATACGAGGACATCAATGACAAATTGCCATTATTACAATAAAACTAATCCTATCTCTAGAACCAATTACAATTTCTTAACAACCCATCCTAGGTGTTTAGAAGTTATCACAAAGAATTCATGCAAGGCTCGGTTAGTTACAAGGATCGGTTAGTTACTGCCTTAAACTCACCTACTAAATCATCCTAAACTAAACTTCCTTAGTGTAACATAGTGTACACTCACCTAAACCATTGACATATCATTACCTTTCCCATGCCGACAAACCTACTTAACACAAGCATTTTAGTCATTTAAAATGTTGCTCACTTCAACAATTATGAAATCACATGATGATGCTCAACCTTCCTTTCACTTCTCTCTAAGACAATGTTTATCCAAAGGGAATTCTAAAAAATCATCATATGATATTTTGCAAATGTGCTTCTTTGTATGCAACACCACTGTGCATCATGTGCATGGTGAACTATGTGGCCATTAACCCACCTATTCCTCTATGGTCTCATGTGTTTCCTAATTTTTATTGATGATTTTTAAGAGGCATTTGGTTCATCTCATTCTTTATATATGATGATCAAGTGAGAGCATCCAACCCTTTTCAATGCAAGATTAAATTGCATCATGGCTCAAGTGAATGCTAGTGTGTATTAGCAATGAGTTGGTGATTTATTGCACATAACTCATATGGTACGACACCTTTATTTTGTAGTTAGTGCATTTTGGTTTTTATTTCTTTCCTTTTATATAAATTTAAAGAGAGCAGTAAACCCTTTTTAGTGCAAGGTTAAGTTGCCTCTCATGCCTCAAGTGAATGCTAGTTTGTACCAATGAATAGTTGGAAAATTGTTGTACATAAATAATACTCAGTTACATATTTGTTTGTTGTTTGTCTAGTCTCTCACATTATGCAAGGTTTGCATAAGTAACTAGAAAGAAACAAAGGGGTTAACTCATTTGTTTAAAAAATCTAATTACCTTGGTGTCTCTACTTATCAATAGGTAATTAATGGTTATCATGTACACAATCTTGGTCTAGAACATCTTACTTGGGAGTGCATACAACATACCATTTTTCATTTTTCTACCATAGTAGGATATAGAGAAATTATCCATACATCTCAATGACCAATTTGTCTTAATTCTCATTCTCCTCGACAACAAGAACTAGGTATGAGGGTAGTTGTTGAGAGAGGCATACATTGTCATTCTCCTTGTATAATTTTGATAATAAATAATAGTAGTATTCACTCTCTCTAAATTCCCTATTCCTAATCTATCCCTAGAAACCTAATCTAGCCATAGAAACCATAGAAACCTAATCTAGTCCTAGAAACTCTAGAAACATAACATTTCCCAATAAAAACTAATCTAACCCTAAAAACCTAATCTAGAAACCTAGAAACCCAAGATAGGCAATATTCACTAATTTATCTCCCTCCTTTCAAAATCCTTAATGATTTTTCCAAATTGATGTAAGGAATATAATCAATTTAAATCATTCTTATCAGCAAGACCTAGGTGGAAATAGAGGGTTGTAGTTGATTTTAAATATCAATAGAAATGTTGATAACCCCTTTACTAGGCACAACTATTAATCGATGTAAGGGGTTTTGAAAAATGTCTTATAGGCCTCCTCTGTATGAAGTATTAGATTATACACCTATGGGAAGGGAAGGCCATGATTGATGATTTTGCTCATATCTATGACAATTGAAAAATGAGGATTCATGAGGAATTAAAGGCGCATTTCACACAAAAATGGCGTCCAACCGAACTCTATAGAACATTTTGTCAAACTCAAAAATTTTAAGTGAAGTAAGTGTGGGTACTAAACGATTTTGGAGGCATTGTGTCCTTTTTGTATTCTCAACCTCCTCGACCACCTCCTTGAATTCCTATGCGACCTCCTCAACCTCCTTGATCTCCTCTATGAACTCCTAAACCGCCTTAACCTCCTATGTTAACTCCTCGACCTCCTCGACCTCTTTTGCGAACTTCGTCGTGACCTCTGCAAACTCCTTAACCTCCCAAAACTGTTCTACAAACTCCTTGACCTCCTCGGCCTCCTTTGCAAACTACTTGACATCTTCTGCGACCTCTGTGAAGACCTGTGCTACCTCCTAGATCCACCTATTATGTGAACTATGTGACCTCTACGAGCTTTGGTGAGAGGGAATCTGGAGTGTTGGAGCTCGATCTAAATCTTCCCAAAGAACAATGTTGGAGCCCCTATCAAACTCGACTTTTGGATAGGTATTGGAACCCCACGAGCACTAGCTATCTGTGCATGGTGCTGGAATGGAATGTGATCTGTCAAATAAACCTGTGCTTAAACCTCTAATCCACGTTATTATATAGTGCCATGTAATAAGCTTATAAAACCCTCTAATATTTATTAGTAGCAAAGGGTTCATAGTTAGGTTGTATGGGTAGAGCATTAGAGGAAATTTGAGGTCTAAAATGGGCCTCCTAAGGAAAATAATAAAATAATAGTTAAAATCATAAAATAATAGTTAAAATCATAAAATAATAGTTAAAATAATAAAATAATAGTTATTAATTTTGGAGGAAGAATGAAAAAAACTATTTTTTGTGTTCGTATTTTCGACATATCTCCCCGTATTTTTACTCCACTTCTGAGTGGGAGAGCTTGTTGGATGAAAAATTTAAATCCGCATCCAACGAGTACCCACATTGCATACTTTTGACGGATCCCGCTACCCCAAAAACAAGAAATACCTAAAAAAACATGATGATGACATCATTATCATTTTTTTTCCAGGTATTTCTTGTTTTTGGGGTAGCGGGGTCCATCAAAATTATGCAGTGTGGGTACTTGTTGGATGTGGAATTAAATTCCACATCCAACGAGCTCTCCCACTTGAAATTTGAGTAAAAACACAAGGAGATATGTCAAAAATATAAACAAAAAAAGTAGTTTTTTTTATGACAAATATGTCAATTGAACCATTATGGTTGATTCATTTTATTGAAATTCTATTGGTTCTTGAATTCCAACTCACAAAATTTATTGTTGGCGCGTTTTCTTATAAGGCCCATTTTAGACCCNGTTAAAGGTTCATAGTTAGGGGGTATGGATAGACTTTAATGGTTCACAATTACGGGGCATGGGTAGAGCTTAGGGGTTCACAACTAGGGTTAGTCCTTAACCCTATAAACCCTAAACAATTAGGAATATACTATAAGAATGGATCATAAGAGAATATGACACAATATAGTAACAAAATACATCTTTCTTTTCTATATATTTCATAAATAGATAGGTATGGTTTTAAAATGATATCTATTATATGTAAATAGATATAGAGACTACCAAGAGAAACTCCTTAACCCCTACCAAGCGAAACTCCTTAACTTCTTATCCCTAACT
Organism: Pseudotsuga menziesii; assembly: GCA_001517045.1. Classification (NCBI taxonomy): domain Eukaryota; kingdom Viridiplantae; phylum Streptophyta; class Pinopsida; order Pinales; family Pinaceae; genus Pseudotsuga; species Pseudotsuga menziesii. Next base: position 328,550 of record LPNX011018896.1, read on the forward strand.
ACATAACTTGTAAGCCCTATCCCCCACCTTAAAATACACACCCTCTAACTATGACCAAGTGCTAATATATAGCCCCCACCTAAAACCAAATAAACCTTAAGGGTTACCCTTGAATACCATTTAAAATTGACCCCTAATAATAATATATTTAAATTATAAATCCCTAACTCCTAACCCCCATGACATAACCAAACTCCATATCCTTTCAATTGATATAAAACCCATACTCCTTAATATTAATTCATTTTCCTAACTACATAGCCATAATCATGACACAACAAAAACACATACCCCTTACATTAACCCAAACATTCCAACACCTAACTACATAAACCATAATCCCTTCCCTTCCCATAACTTTGTACCTCATAAGTACCTTGTAAGAAAAAACTTGAAATGACGACGATCAAAACTTCCTAGACAAATATTCCCTATTTATGTCACATCTGATTCCACATTGGCCAACAGTTAAGATACAAAGACAAATGTCATGACATAAATTGGTTTACATAAATATATTATGATAAAGATTTGATTTGTGGACTATTCTTTGTTAAACTTTAGAAGGGACCATTTGAAGAAGGTTGCAAAAGATAAAAACAAATGGAGTTTTGTGGATTGAGTTATGCTAGTTGGATTGTTTAACCTTTAATAAATACATAAATTTGTTTTTAAATATTATTTTAATAATATAAATTCAAGTAAAATGAAACGTATTTGGTATTGTAACCTTAAGAATATAAAGGACCAATATATAAAACTTAACAACTAGAAAAATGAGATTATTTTCAAATCTGCACATCACCGAAAGAAACCCTATGGTTTCCACTTGTGGATGGAACAATTGGATGTAAGCTTGAGCTTCATCTGAATCCACAATGCCCATTTTTGTTAACTCAATGGATCGTTACACAAAGCAAAGTGCATTTTTACACCTTTGTGTTAGTATGACTTTTTATGTTGGATGATGGTATTAGAACTTCCGTATTATGCATTCTTTTCAAGTTAGTAAATTATGAGCATATTGAAGAAGTTACTATTTTTTGGATCATTTATATTTCAGTTGTTACTGTTTGTGTATTTACATTGTCTAGTTCTATCATTGAAGTAGGATTGTTTTACAAAAAAATGGTTTGCACACTTTCTCCACTACTATATCAAATTACCTAAGATGGTAAAGGAACTCAAGAAAAACATATTGTGATCTAACAAGAAAGTAAATAAAATATAGGAGTATCATTGAAAATATGAATAATGGTTCCACTATTACAAAACAAGACACTCTAAGGCTTTTCAGAGTTGAAATTCATACTAATTTTAATAATATTTCAAATATTTTATGTCAAACACATTCTAGATGTTATATTGTTGAAGTCACATTCCACATGCACATATTTTTTTTAAACTACAATTTATTTTTCCATATATATAGTTTCAAATTCATACTAATTTTCCTTAAAGTAATATATTATGCAAGGTTATATTGGACTTATTGACGTTGCAACAACTCAAGGTCATGTTAATTTTGTTGCAAAATGGATAGTACTTGACTAATATATTTGAATATTTTATCATAGAAAGGAGTTGGAAACCAACCATAACTCTACTCAATCAATAATTATACATCAGAAATATGGAGCAAATGTAGAATCCAACTATAAAGTGAAAAATCCAATGTATTAATATTGAAGGTTAATTTAAACCTCTAATATTAGTGTGCAGCTGAGGGTAAAGAAGAAATTCAGCACTGATAAGACCATTGTGCCTGCGCTTCTTCGAACAGAGAAGGAGGCAGGCCCCAATCAGACTGTTAGAGGATTTGAATTCATTGACGAGATAAAGAAGGTCTTGGAAGCTGTGTCCCAGCACAGTACAGGTCTGATCAGAGTCTTGGAGGCGTGTTTTTGCAGCTTAAGTCCAGAATAGTTGGGAGACAACAACCATATGATGACGGGACGGGACCTTGAGCTATGCAGAGGATCGTTTTCTGATCTTTCACCGTCGTTCTTGGTCTCGATATCGTCCCCATATTCTCGCCAGAGGATTCTATTTTCTTGCTCCAACACGAAGATTTCTTGATCTTGTGTTCCCAATCGGCTCTCTCAACGCCGATCTGCTCCTCTTTTGCTGATGGGTCATGATCTTCGGTGCTGGGCATGCTCGCCAGCGCGGTTTTGGTGGGAGTGGGTTCAGATTCTGTGGTGATTGAAATGGTTCGTGGTTTTTGGCAGAATTGGGTGCCTTGTCATGGTGTCATGGTCTCAGGATTCTGATTAGGTCGAGGCGTCACTGGAATTTGGGCTTCGGCTACAATAGTTGAACTAGATCGGTGGGATTCGGGCGGTCGGGGTTGATGGATCTTGATGATCTGTTTGATTTGCTGAGAGAGATTGCCTGCCTTATATGGCAGTGATGGTGTCTATTTTGATATACTCTTGCGTGGCGACCCATTTTGCTCCTTCGGGAACTCTGTGGCGGCGACGGCATTTCAGAGGCGGTGGCCTTTGCTTTTGGCAGTATGTCTGATCTCAGATTTTTGTGACCTGATTTTTTATTTGGGTTTTTGGGACAGTTTTGTAATTTTTTTGGTTACGTTTATATGAGACAACTAATATGTGACAATGTAGGGATCCTAGTGATCCTCTTACATGTGCAGATATGTAATTTTGTTCTACTTTGAAATAAAATTATGAATTTTTTCCGAGGAAAAAAAAAAAACCTCTAATATTAGCACAAAACCAAATATATACCAATAAAATAATTTACATTCTAAAATTAATTTACCATGTTGAATTGTCAGGCTACAAGGACAACTATGCCTAAAAACTTAACCTTCCAAAACTTAGTCTACAAGATCTATTGTTACAAACAAAAACTAGAGAGAAGTGATTCAATGTTGTTCTGCATAGTTTTAATGGGGGTGTTGATAATTAGTTTGTGCATATCTATCTCTCTCATATTTAGAATATAGCACCAAATTATTACATAATTACTTTCCAAAATCTAGAACAAATACTAAAGTGTATTAATGGATTGTCTATTGAAGAAGCACTACAAGTACAAATTAAAAAAAAATCAAGGTTGGCCTCGTGCAACACATTAATTAATATATAGGTATGGTTTTTGATGCTCGAATTGTTAGTGTCAGTCATGATTGAGTCTGGAAACCCTCCCAAAATGTCAATGTGTGTGTCTAGTCTAACCATGCCAAATTTCAGTCCATGCAAGCACAAATTTAAAACATTTCAACGTTGGCCCCGTGCATCACATTAATTAATCTATAGGTATGATTTTTTATGCTTGAATTGTTAGTGTCAATCATGTTTGAGTATAGAAACCCTCCCACAACGTCAATGCATGTGTTTAGTCTAACCATGCCAAATTTCAGTCCAAGCAAGCACAAATTTAAAAAAATCAATGTTGGCCTCGTGCAGCACATTAATTAATCTATAGGTATGATTTTTGATGCTCGAATTATTAGTTCCAGTCATGTTTGAGTCTTGAAACCCTCCCACAGCGTCAATGCATGTGTCTAGTCTAATCATGCCAAATTTTAGTCCAAGCAAGCAAAAAATTAACCATGCACCCATCAACTCAACCTACAATGCAATATTCTACACCATGGATGCCATGGTCATCACAACCAAATCAACCAACTCATTGGTCCCCAAATTGGAGAAATACTTAACCATGGAATTAGTTCCCTCACCCATAATTTCAGCAACCACAAGTGCAACTCCCTGCTAACCCTGCACAAATTAACGTACCATTACGACCTCAGCTTCCTCCTCAATCTAATCCTAACCCCAACAATAAGGCAATGGAACAAATTAAACCATTTAAGATGCCATATTATTCTATCACCCCTATCCCATGAAATGAATTACATTTATGCTCTAAGAGGGTGGTGGAATCCATTTTCATTGAGGATGTTCCATCCCCTATGAGTGAAGAAAGAATCCTTGAACGGGTGGAAAGGCCAATCGGTACAAAAATCCCCATTCTTGAGGATGTTGAAACACATGCTGAAACACCTATGGAGACACACATTAGGAATTGCAAGCATGCTACAGTTTCCAAAGGATGGCTCATCCTAATAGATTAGATGGGATGACACTTCAACCACAGTTTGTGGCTGAACCTTTCGATAGATGGACCCTGGAATTTGTAGGGCCTATTAACCCTCCTTCAAAACAAAAAGTTTACATTCTGGTTTGCACATACTACATGACTAAATGGGTGGAGGCCACAACCCTGATGAGAGCTACTGATCAAGCTCTTTTGGATTTCCTATTTGAAGAAATATTCACTCTCTTTGGGATGCCCAAGGAAATAGTCGCAGATGGGGGACCATGGTTTCTATCTCATAAAGTTGAAGCCCTCTTGCAGAAATATCATATCCAGCATAGGATAACTTCACCATATCATCCACATGCCAATGGTTAAGTGGAAAGGAAAAATAAAGTGATTGAATCTATTCTTACAAAAACTAGAAAGAGTCATTGTAGGGACTGGGTCGAAATACTTCTTGAAGCGCTATGGGCATATCGAACTACATGGCGCAATACCACATGGTTCTCGGGCCTTATGAATTAGTGTACGGGAAAAATTGTCTCCCCTCTTGAATTTGAGATTAAAACTTTAAGAACCACTTTAGAATCAAACATGGATTTAACAGAATCCAAAAAGGACCGTTTGAATCAATTGAATGAGCTCGATGAGAAACGTGTGGCTGATGTACATCATACTTCAGTGATTAAGCAACAATGCTCCAAGTGCCATGATAGGTTTATCAAGAAAAATATGTTCCATGAAGGAGACTGGGCCTTATTATATGACTCACGGTTCAAGCGAGATTTTAAGGGGAATTTTCTCACCATATGGTTGGGACCATACAGAGTGGACATAGTATTTGATAACGAAACTGTGTGATTGACCACGATTGATGAACAACAGATACCACTATTTTCTAATGGTCATCGACTGTGGCTCTACCATAAGCCGATTTCAAAGGATGCATTTGCTTCTCATGTTTCTTCTGATGCAAATTGTTAACTAGTACAAGAACAGGGGTCTCCTCCTGTTCCTGAAACTCTTTAATCTTTTGCATATATTCCACGAAGTTGTATATAATTAAATGTGTCATTTATCGTTCTTTTTTTTGTATAGTTTGATCGATGTTTCAATAATTTTTCGACAGGTCGGCTTGATGGGTTTTGTGTAAGGATTGTGTGCAGAGATAGATGCGGAGGACCCAAGAAGAAAATAAGCAGTTGTAATGGGCTAATCGATTGCAAAGATGATAAGTGTTCCTCTACAGATTGTTGGAAATGATTGGCAAGGTCAATTGTTGCGTTCTGACAAGGCTATTGAATTTCATTCAGGAATCGTTGGATTCTGTTCTAGATGAAACTTCGTCAATATTACCGATTTTTTCCAAAACTCCACCAACTTTTCCATCAAAATTTCGCCAGCTTTTTGCTGAAACTCCACCAATCTTACCGCTTTTTGCCGAAATTCCACCAACTTTTTTGCCAAAATTCTTCCAACTTTTTGTTGAAACTCCGCCAATCTTACTGTTTTTTGTTGAAACGCCACTCGAATTTCCACCAAAATTCTACCAACTTTTTGATGAAACTACGCCAAACTTACCGCTCTTTTCCAAAACACCTCTAATCCTACTGTTTTTTGTCGAAACTCCACTAGATTTTCCACCAAACTTCTGCCAACTTTTTGGTGAAGCACTGCCAATCTTACCGCTTTTTGTCAAAACTCCACCAACTTTTCCGCCAAAATTCCTCTGAATTTTTTATGAAACTCCACCAATCTTACTGCTCTTTGCCGAAACTCCACCAGCATTTCCACCGAAATTCCGCCAACTTTTTTATGAAACTCCGCCAATCTCTTGGCTAAAACACTATCAGTCTCTCTGCTCTCCCACCACCACCTTTCCAGTTTTTTTAGCCACTCATGGAAACTGTCAACTTTCCTTGGGACCAACTAGAATGTGTGATGCAAGATGACCCAAGGGAGGTTTCGTTGGGATTGGAAACTATTCTCACAATGCCGATTTCAACAACTTTGCTACATTTTCAGAGAAAAATGATGAAGTCGATAATATGACAAAGTTCCCACCAACGAATTTGAAGTAATTATGGTATGGATAGATTCAATATTTATGTTTGATGAAGGCTTGTCAAATTTATTAATCCATGTGATCAGGGACACCACCATCAATCAATTTGATAGTCAAAGCAGGTCATTCAATGTTGATCACGAAAGAATATGTCACCACCTTTCCAATCGATCGAATATGTCACCACCTTTTTGTATTTATTGCCCGCCGCCACTCCATACATTAACCGATTGTACGATCCTGTCCCATGATTACATTATCTTTCCAGAAATAGCGTCTAACAACTCCCCACTGTTTCATTGTTGTTTTTGCACGCTATAATCTCAACATCCGAATTTGGAAGGGAATTTAACGATTTGGTGATTAACTTGGCACGTAGCAAACTGCATGAAGAGGTTGGCATTTACACTATCTATCTGGATGAATGTACAAAGGCGCCTATTCAGAAGCTGTCAGGGATAGGTGACCTTAGCATGAGAAACACATTTCCCTGTCAAAGTAGTTTCTTCCATCAATTCATAGGAGGAAAGCGTATGGAGGATTCGAGAAAAATTCAGGATGCAGTGAATGATTAATTTAGGTGCATTAATTAGGCATTAGAGGATAATATGGGATCCTGGGACAATGACTATTTGTTATTTTATTCCTTGGATCTGATGGGATAGTTAGACTTTGGTCGTAACCTGGTTCTCCTTGTGCCTTTTCTTGGCTAATTCCATGGCATCTATTTTTGAGTCAGTTGCTCCTGCTCGAGACCTGTATCGTCGACTGGCACTGGAAATTGGGAGCTTTGTCGAAAGGTCCGTTACCATAAGAATTTTGTGTAGAGAGTACTCAATGATGAAGGGGTTTGTTGGATCGAAATAGTGGATGAAGACATGTTGTAGATTCGTGAGGACTTCTCTACCTCCCTCGCTCAGACAGAACAGGCCTTGATTACTAAGCATGTTGAATTGGAGTTGTGGTTTGACAGATTGGAGATCTAGGTGAACAGACTATCTCTGAAAAGGCCAAGGAATGCATGAGCAGCCCAACCAACTTCTTTATCCCCTGACTTTGGTCCTTTAGACAACTGAACTCGTTAATTCTGGGTTCTTGTTTTTTTTAATGTCTATAGCAATAATGGTAGTCCGTTTACATTCACAGCTATGTTAGTTGATAACTACTATGTTTATGTTCAGGCTTGTCTCTATGGCATACTTTCAGGTTTTCAACAAGTATATCTCATTGTCGTTTTGAAACTGTTTTATGGAATTTGAAAAAACCTTTTGATGTAATTGTGCCAGTGGTTCCACCACTGTTTCTTTAATATAAACAATATCAGTTTCTGTCTAATATATATATATATATATATATATATATATATATATATATATATATATGAACTAATTCATAAAAATAAATGCAATTAAATAGGAACTTATAATTACAAACCGAAAAAATGGGTTAACCCTGGGGCATCATGTATTGTCCATACAAGCATTGCATGGAATTGAAATTTCCTTTGTCGTATTAGTCTAGATATGTCATACATAGTGATGTCATTTCATAACTTTAGTAGCTCGTCAATAAGAGGTTCGGTATATACATTCATATATTTAACTTGATACTTACCTGATTGATTTGAACATATAAAATATACAATTGTTACAACCATTTAGATATATAAACTGTGCACAAGAGAAAAATAATATATCTATCTATCTATCTATCTATCTATCTATCTATATATCTATCTATATATATATATATATATATATATATATATATGACATTATGCAACAAAATACGACAAATGAGATGCCACTACATTAAAAAAAAAGTTGTACACACATACCTGGAATAATCATCGACAACATTATGTGCTCCCTCTTTATTGAAAACCATGGAGGAATGTTATTGTTAATAAAAAATAGGCCACACCGAGTAAACGGATCTCATCTTTGCAAAGGGATTGACGCCATCTACTGCCAAAGAAATCCTAAGATTACGAGGTTCTTCTTTAAAGTGAGGTCATTTTTCCTCCAGATATCTAAATGTAGAACCATCTATAGGCATTCAAATAATGTCATCTTGACTTCTGTTCCATGCATGATAATCCATAAATTGCACTATGTTTTTGCACTTGAACAGTCATTGCAAATGTGGAATAATGGGAATATAACAAAGAACCTTGCAAGGCACTTTTTTTGTTACTTGATATGTTCGATATCTACTGATATGACATTCCAGACATTCGGCTTCAAATTCATGTTGATTATAATATATAACATGGTCATCGGGGCATGCATGAATTGCTTCATACTGCACTCCAATTTCTTTCATGATGGTTGATATCATCGGATATCCAACAATATCCCGATGGTTATCCGACGGTAATTGTCGACTTTTCAACGACTGTCGAATGTCTGACAATGCCATGTATCAATTAAAAAAATGATCAAAATTCATAATTTTAAAGGTGAAATCCGATGACCCGGTCAATTTCGTTGGATTTGCTCATCGGATTTTGGGTTCAAATTTTGTTGTGACTAAAGCATATGTTATAATATTTTTTTTATTGGCAAATAGTAATACTCATGAAGTACAAGTTATGATTAATTAAAATATAGGGACACATAACATTACATGAGATTAGAATGGGGTTATGATTAAACATTGGTTGATATATGCACATAACTATGTGAATCATTGCCAACGCATTGAAGTATTCGTGTGAATGAATTTCATGGTCATGCAATGTTCCTAACCATTAGAATAAATTTGACTTATAGGTAAAAACCGCATTTCTTGACCTATAAGTAGAGTATGGCATGTATTGAATGTGGAGTCATTCCAATGGAAAATCCTGAAAGAGAGCAAGATGCTCTGAAGTAGGAAGATTCAAGGAGAAGATCGGGAGGTTCCTATGTTTCTATGGGAAGTATCTATAATTTAAGCCCCAATGTTATTTTGGATAAGAGGACTTCTAAAGATATTTATTTATCCTTTATGCATTCATGTGTCAAAAGAGATATAACATGTTTCATACATATATGAGCATGAGAATCCTATGATGGAGGACCCAGATTATGATTTTCACATCCATAAATTGAGAGGAAAAATCCAAATTCATTATCTCCTGATGAACCAGTAAAATTGTTTGATGTACCTCATATTAAGAGGATACCAGCATGGTTTTCATATACAAAAGGAAGCAGATCAGTGTATTATAGAATCTTATTATGATTCTTGGGATTAGAAGTGTGGTAGAAACCAAATAAGATTTTCCTCAGTCAAGGAAAATAAACAATAGAGATCCTGAAGAGTTTCAGGATGATGGACTATAATTCCATGGTCACACATATGATGATGAATCTGAAGCTTATACTTATTTAGATTTTGAGGATCTTAAAGACAATTGAGATGTGCATGGATAGAAGTGGGATGGATATAATATGTTTTGCAGACAGTACATAGACATGTACAAAAAAAATGTGTTATGGTACCTACAATGTACAAGTGGATTGGACTTAGATATGTCTCAGACAGTGACATAAAATTTCAAGGATATATGGATTTTGGATGGTGCAGTGAACAAGAAATATCACATCATAGATGTTGCTCCAGATATAGCATATTATGAATTAGTAAAGCTTCAAAAGGTTCCTAATTAGTTATATCCAAGACATGATGTAGAAAGGAGCATTACAACTCTAGTACACATCCATAGATGAGAAAATAAAATTTCCATCATACTTACTAAGCCTCTTCCAAGTAAAGTTGAGTACTTCAGGGACAAGCTTGGTGAATTAGAGTAAGATTCCTCTAGTTGAAGAGGGATTATTGATGTGTCTTCATAGAAAAAAATAGATAAAGTTCCCACTAGTTAGCCATATAGTAATATGTGGCTTGAAATAGATATGTAGTGGTACATGGCTCTGTTAAGTCATGTAGCAGATAAGCTACTAAGTTACACATAGATATGATAAGTCACGGTACAATTACTCAAACAACCAAGAGTTGTAGTATCTCCTGTGGAGAGCATCCACATGAGCAGAGCCATAGTCAAGGTATTAGAGACTATCAGATACTCAAGAAGAGTTATATTCTGGACTATTGGGAAGTAGTCAAACCTCTTGGAGAGATCAAATAGCCATATAGTTGGCTAAGTGGGGTACCGTGGTATAGAAACATGAAACAAATTTTGAACTGGTCAGGCCTTGAGAACATCACAAAGAATGGAAAGCTCACAGAGAACTTATCCAGAGAGTAGAAGATTCTAGTATTCAACAAAGCGAATAACAGGTGTTGAAGATTGAAAAAGGAAATATGAGATTTATTTTCTTCTACAAAGATATTACACATTTAATGTGTTGTAAGAGTTTTACATGGTGGATTGTAAATCCATTTTTTCTAGTTTAAACGAACTGCATGCCAAAGTAGATTCTTTATTGTAATTGATACATAATAGACCTATTATATGTTGTGTTATCTAGATATTGTTTAAGCATGAGATTAGCTATTTATGTTACAATTAGTACTACACAATCAAAATTGTTTTTCCAATAGTACTAATTACTAAGAAAGCTGCTTACAAAGTTGTTTGGTAAGAGCTTGATTCTATAGCTTTCTGAAAACCATGTGTTTTGTGATGAAACACATTGAGAAAAATTTTCACTTCATTGGAGACATGGTTTAATAAGGTAAGAATGCAGTACATTGCTACTAAAGAGTAGATTGCAAGAATGAGGATGTGTTAACAAAGCCTATTTCTGTGACGAAGTACAAATACTTCTGAGACAAGCTTGGTATGTCAGAGAATTCCTCCCTTGCTAAGAGGGTGTGTTAAATGTATATCATCATGAGTCATTCTCCTGACTTGTGAGTAATATCAAGTTTGACTTGTGATTAATATCAAGTCCTATATTTCCTCATGTCTTGAGGTGGCGATGTTGTATTGTAAAGTCTTGTGAGTAATATCAAGGATGCAAACCTGTGAGTAATATCAAGTCATGATTCTCATAGCTAGTATCCTATGAGGTGGGAATCCAATTATAGAGGTGAAAGGTTTTTCATGTTGAAGCATAGATTTTAAGGGATATATTACTAACCATGGACATTCCAAATGGATAAAGCTATTAAGTATCCTCTAGAGACCAACCACCTATAGAGTGAATTACTTTAGCATATGACTATATGGTTCGAGAGTAATATGATCTCATCATAGCATACGATAATTCTTCTGAAGTATAATGTGATATGATAGATAAATAAAGTTAACACATATTGACCATGTAGTAAGATAAATGATAAAGAGATAAGCATATAGAAAGAGAGAATTTGAATTTCCTAAAGATGACTAAGTGAACTCAAGTTATTGAGCTTTAGTTAAAGTTATAGTGTGTGTTTCAGTTAATTAAAGAAACTCATAGTGGTCCATGAAAAATAAATCAATCCACATGATTCAGTTAATAATAGTTAACTAAGTGTTAATAATGAAGGACTAGTTAACCAAAGTGTTTACACTTTGATTAAAATAAAAGACGACACTTAAGTTAATCAAAGACGACACTTCAGTTATAAAGTATTTGCATCTCGACACTTGAGTTAAAGCACTATGTCAATTATGTTAGATGTTAACTAAGTGTTCATACATTCAATTAGATGATGAGTTCAATCCAGTGTCAGTTAATCCTCAGTTAATGTCAAAGATGAAAGGCATGGCACATTTGTTGTGCATGATTAAAATTTCAATGTAAGGATTGATTATTCCAACAAAGAAATTTGCAATTGTGGTGCATGTGTGCAATATTGGCATGAAACCATTCACCCTAGTTTACACGACAATGTTTAAGGCCTGTTATGAATGTGTTGGGCACATGGAAAGTTCACACAGTTGATCAATATTCTCAATTTCTTAGTATTCTCTCTTATCTAACACCCAAAGTGCGAAAAACAATATTCTGTTGTGTAAAAATCATTCTCTGCAATCAATCTATTATACTCTTAAGAATTGCTAGGTTTTTCATCCTCATTATTTTGAGGGTTTTCACATGGTACTTCTTGTGTTGTGGATGAATGATTTGTGTGATTGAATGTTCCTTTGATTTTATTGTTTAGTATCTCTGCAATTAAAGTTTTAAAGTTCAAGGATCTTCATATTTGCTCAACCATTAACAAATTTATGTCATAAAATAATGAAAGACAAACCATATATGAAATTTATAAAGAACTATTTAAGGAGTGCTATAAAGTGATACAATTTTAATCATAACAAAAAAAAAAAAAAAAATTATTTTACCTAACTTAGATGTGAAAAACTATGAATAACCATAGGATAAATAGAAGAAAATCTAGAAAAATATTCACCATAAGTGCTTGCACAAATAAAACATACCATAAATTATGATAGAAATTGAGTTTATGATGAAAAGTAAGCATGAATGATACAACAAAGTCAAAGGTGAAGTGACGCCTTCTTGAAAAATATATTAGTGAGCCAGTGAGTTATTTTATAAACTTTGTTCAAATATTATGAAATTATGATGAAGAATAATTTCTAGATTTAATAAAATCATTACAAAATGATTAACTCTAAATTTAGAAGGCCACAAGAAAGAATGAAAACTCTAGACTAGTCCCTAATGTCCCAAAGAAAGGGAACTAGGTCATAAACAAACAAGCGAAGATTTTGTGATAAAAGAGTGAGAGGGGTTAGAAGTGCTCATACCCTTGCCTTAGTCTTTGATAGTGAAATATTTGTTTCTCTTAAAATCTATGGAAATCTCAAAAGCTGAAAATCTTCACATAGACTTGCATGCAAGATCTAGTAATCCTATTATCAAAGTCTAGGAATTTACTATTAAGAGCAATAATAAGTGTTGGAATCAAAGTAACTTAATAAGCAAATAACACTAAACTTAAAATAAAATTACCTCAATCTTACTCTGCATAAGTCATTACTTGAAAAATAAATCAACTATTGAACATATAGCATTTAGATCTTCAACTTAGTTCCACAAAATTCATCACATATCTTAATATAAGAGAAATGAACACAAGAGTAGCAATACAAATTTACTCTCCAAGTTTCAACAAAGAGTATAATGAGAGAGAATCTATTTATATAAGAAGAGAGCTCAACAAACTCCTCAATAAAAAGATAATAAATCCCCCACATGGCATGGTAAAAACTATCAACTCTAACTCCTAAACCCTAAGATTCTCACAACATAGTACAAAATTATATAATAAATGGTTTGTTATGCCACCTATAATCCATTATCTACCTAGTCCATATCCCAAAAATACATCAATGAATAATAAAATATACTAAACCTCATCAAAATGTGTACCAACACTTAACTCCACAAAGAATAGGTCAACAACATACCAAAAAAATGGCCCATACAATAAGGAAGTCGAACCACATGATCAACAAGAGCCACGTGGTGGTGATGTCCTGTACATTGCCACTAGCTTTAGGTCCAGCTATGAGCAGTAGTTTTTTCTAATGGAAACAATTGTTGAAGGAGTTGTTTTTTTCACTTGACGAATCATTTATATATAGAATCTATAATCCTTATTTCAATAAAAGTTTTTTTAAACCTTGTTTTTATTGATAAAAACTATTCATTTAAAATAAAATAAAAAACTATTATTTTTTTAAAGAAAAACACTACTTAGAAAACTTATATTAAAATAAAAACAATCTGAATCAAATCAACAATTCCACTGTCCTGCACTATGGAAATGAAAGCAATGGACGTTTATTAGAAAATATATTCTATGAAGATGTGGTTTTCCATTCACACCTTTCCCAACTTAATATATTTTATTTATCATCCATTAAGCACAAATTCAATCAAGTAAAATTGATTTCTCATCGCTTAAGCATGAACTCAAACAAGAAAAAATTAATAACATTGATTTGTACTCGATCAATCATATAACATTGGAAGTGGAATTTTAGATAGTAGAACATTGGAAGTGAAAGTTTAGATCGTAGATCATTTTTTCATATCGTCATTGTAATAAGAAAATAAAAATTATGTTCAAATAGTAGGTCCTTCTTTCATAATTACGTCATTGTAAAAAAATAAAAAATATGTTTGATCAAATGATGCAAATTAGCTACTCAATAAGCTTAACCGGTTTGCAATAATTATTATTGCAAATGTCTACTTCTTTCCCATTTTCATGGGATTGAACTATAGAATGTTGCACAAATGTAATTCCCATTTATAACTTGGGCCTCACTTCAAAATTATAAGCATCTACTTCAGACACTGTCCCATTTTACTTCTCATGGAACTCATATTATAATCCAATTTTGGATAGCCTTGGATACTTCCTCCATTATATATAAGATATGTCCGCAAATTACTTCATTAGATATAAGATATGTCCTCAAATTGAAATAAAAGAAATGTCAGACAAGTAACAAATATAATTGCAGAGGTAGATATACATAGAGAACCACACATATAGATGAAATACATGAAACACCTGAAAATCATGGAGGTATAACATATAGGTGAATGTGTCCTACGAGAGTGGATAATTTGAAAGGAAAAGTTGTCACAACGGGGATTAATTCCTTCGAAAATTTGAATAGCACAACTCATAGACATCATGCCTTTGCATTATGTGGGGTGGGGGGTGAAAGTAAAACCCTTACAACTCAGGTTCCACAATTGCAGTGTTAAATTAAAAGCAAACTCTTATTGAATATAACTGGAAGATAAATGAAAATAATACTCAGTTTCAAACATGTTTTCTGTTGGTTAAATTCAGCTCAATATCAATAGCTTTGCGATATTTCGAAACTGATCTAACAATCCAAGACTGGGTGTTTCAGTAGGTCCAAGTTCTTAACGTTAATCTAGTAGGAATCTAAGGGTAATAGAAATGTTCTAAGGTGGGTTACCCAAGTAAGAATAAGCAAGACAATATTAAATAAGAGAGGGCAGTTAAAACAATCCACCAATCAAAGACTAGTTGTGGATGTCCAACTGTCAGTGTTCAAGTAGTCTAAACTTGTCCCTCCCAAAATCTATGCAATAAGGAAACATGGTTTGGTGGTTTGAGGCGCAGAGCGGGATATAACGTTGTTGGTTGCATTAGAGGAAATTTGGGGTGTAAAATGGGCCACCTAAGGAAAATAATAAAATAATAGTTATTAATTTTGGAGGAAGAATGAAAACAACTACTTTTTGTGTTCGTATTTTCGACATATCTTCTTGTTTTTTTACTCAAATTCTGAGCGGGAGAGCTCGTTGGATGCAAAATTTAATTCCGCATCCAACGAGTACCCACACTGCATCCTTTTGACGGACCCTGCTACCCCAAAAACAAGAAATACCTGAAAAAACGTGATGATGATGTCGTAAAAACACATAATATTATTCATTAATATAATCCACTTTCACAAAATGTTCCTTTCACTACTACTACTAAAAGAATATACCATTTATATACTTTAAATTTCCAAAAACACACAAAATATTATTCATTAATATAATCCAATTTTACAAAATTAATATAATCCAGTTTTACAAAATGTTTCTTCCATTACTAAACCGATATAATTTTCACACTTGTAAATAGAAAATGAGTATTTCAACACTTTCATGGACCCATTTAATTTATAATCCAGTTTAATCCAGTTTTACAAAATGTTTCTTCCATTACTAAACCTATATAATTTTCACACTTGTAACAGAAAATGAGTATTTCAGCACTTTCATGGACCCATTTAATTTATAATCCAGTTTTACAAAATGTTTCTTCCATTACTAAACCGATATAATTTCCACACTTGTAATAGAAAATGACTATTTCAGCGCTTTCACGGACCCATTTAATTTATATATATATATAAATTATAAATTGGCCTATTTAATTTATAAAAATATATTTTAATCACAAGTTTTAAATCTGTCTTCAATTTCAGGGAGTATGTATATAATTTAACACATCCATTTGCATATAAGGCCGGCGGTTCAAACTATTTCATGTATTTTATAAAATTCTATAATGAGCATAATCCTTGGGATCGATCGCAAGCGGTTCTTTGGTAAATATGTTTTATATCTCAGCGGGTATTTTGGATTTTCAACAAAAGGATGAAATTTCCTACCATCAGTGATTTCTCAACCAGAAGGGCCGTACATAGTAAAATTCCTTAGTCTTCTATGTTGATCTATTTCTAGTATTTTTCCTGCATACATGAAAATCAGGGAACAAATACCATGCACCCTCATATTTACTAATATAATAAAGTTGCAGGGTTACATTTTATTTTCCTATCTTTTGTTGGTAATCATCAATGGATCATAAGTAGTGTTTCTTTTACTGCAATTTCTTTCTCCTTTTAGTGCATCCAAATGACTTCTATTTCAAAGTACATATTTGTAGAATACAACAACTAAGCCATTTAGTTGACAAGGGGGCATTACCATTTTTTGCTTTGCTCATCCACCACAAAGTGGAGGTATTGTTATGATGTTAAATGGACATAATATTGCAGCCAGTTTGATTTAGCATTTGTTTTGAATTTCCAGTTTCAGAGCACTTCACATAGGTAATTAAGAAATTACTCTAGATTCTAATAGTTTTTAGTATCTTATGTTGGTAAAGTTTTTCTTAACCTTAAGGTAGATGGTAGGGGAGCACTTGACCAGTTGCCATGTTAAGAGTTATAAATGTTAGTTTACATGGGAGCCTTGTTTGAGACGATCACAACAAATAAGAGTTGGGTGATGGCTTCTATTAGCTGCCTATAAACTAGTATTTTAAATATGTCTCGTTCTTTTGACAAAGATTCTAGTCTCATTAGTAGTTTTTCAAATGATATAATGAGCACATTGATGACTAGACTATGTTAGAATTAATGACCATTCTAGTTAGTAAGTTCTCTTAGCAAGTTACTGGGTAGTTTTCTCAAGGTTGTTCGTTCAATTAGATTATTTATAGGATGTTGTCTAAGTTTATTTAGAATTCATCTCTGGTTGTTACCAAATTTCTAGGTAGTTGTTACTCCAATTAATTCTATATGTACCAGAGACGTTTCATTTGAATGCAAAGGAGTTGTTAGTGAAAATATTTTGAGTGAAAAGGAGGTTTTAAGACTAAAAATGTTCAAGGATTTTGCAATTGTCAGACGTTATGTCCAATTCCTTTTCCTTAGGATATTGGAGCTGGTTCCCAGACCAGAAATTAGTTTGGATTATTGTATCATTTTTTTATGAATTTTGTAGTTAATCAGTATAATGGCATGAGTAGTGAAGGAAATTTTCTCACTCGCAAATCAATATCTTGGGTATGTTGTGAAATGGAATACTACCTAACATTGTCTATCTCTTCTTTGAACACAATATGCAGAGAAAAGTGAAAATACCGGTATCCTGATCGGGGCTGAAGGCGATTGCATCGATTCCCACTGAAGGCGATTGCGGTTGTTTATTCAACAATGGTTATGACAAGGGACCTTATTACCATTATTAATATTAATTGAATAATAATAATATTAAAAACAAATTCTAATAATTAAATAAGAATAATTCAATAATAATGGATGGTGAACTAATAATCACACTTGTAATTATTTGTTTAATAACTAAGTTTCTTAATAGAAACATAATACCCTTATATTAATAAACAAAATACCTTCGAAATACCTTCGAAGGTTTAAACAATCACGGGAGGTAATTTAAACATTACAATTGTATTATAATGTCAATTCCTGTGTGCTAATTCTTAGCTGACGCTAAGTTTATTCCTTTACCTATTACCGTGATCAATTGTAATTAACGAACACTTAATGATTTGTTGAATGACATATTTTAATAACTTAATGTTCATTACTTATCTAGGTTCAATGTACAATCAACTTACTCATTCATAACAACTTACACCATGAAAGTATTTGTATAATGATACTAGCATACATATGCAAGATGTGCATGTGTGGCCAGCGCATGCACATGTTGGATATGTACTATAAACATACATCATATTTCCTACACACAATTGCTAACTACTACTAATAATCATTCATGCAAAGGGAACAAGTATGCGTATAACATAACATTACTAAAACATCATTAGTTATTTTAGTAGTTAACCTTATAATATTTCATATCATTATTTTTCTATTTACATTATTTTAATCAATCAAGTACAAGTAAGGGTACCTACTACCATGAACTTGGTATAAAGGAACCCCCAACCCTCAATAGTACTAGCTGACAATATCCTCCCATCTTAACCTATGTCCACATCCTCCCTATCCATCATCTACTAGTAATGATGTGGATGTCGACTTTACCGCCCTGACCACATATAAACCTAAGAGTGGTAGCGTCGGCTGGATAGCGGACCTAGCCTCTCCTAGCAAGCATCTGACCATTGTCATCACAACAACATGGGGAGCATGTCTCAGCACGACCCTCCCACGACCCCGGGTATTATAGTAATAGAGGGTGGTTAATACATCCATCCCTCTCAACATACTGGGTCTATACCCTATCAAATCACACTTTGTTCCTATCAAGGTTATCAGCATGTGTCATCGTATCACCAATTTTGGTAGCTAAGAATTACTGCATAAACAATTTATTATTCTGCATATGATATCAAGTATCCAACTACCACATAGCCCCTGTGTCCTGTGGGTTAGTATTTCACCCAAAATATATAATCATAACAAGTATTTGCTTTCGGTCATCAATTGATCCTCATCACCATCACTCATTCTTATAGAAACAAAATACATCACGGGTAACATGTCATATAATAATTCACTTGTTTTTTTTAAGCCGACACTTGTCATGTCATGTCATCTAAAATTTTAAGCCGACACTTGTTTTTTTTCCAGGGTTATAATGTAGATAGCAGTGCCAAATTACATACGGTGCAGTGTTGGTTGCTTATTTGAGATTTTGAAGTGATAGGAGATCCTGACTTAGATGCGGCGAATATTAGATGAAAAGAAATTAAAATATGACCATTTTCAACTACAATAAAAAAGGAACCACTTAATATAAAAAGGAATGACCACTTAATTGTATATGATTTCTTCTTGCTCCGTTGTGTGGCCATAGGATCAATGATTTATATATGCAAAAAATTTAAACTATCGTGGCCTATTAGCTCAGTTGGTTAGTGCATCGTGCTAATAACGCGAAGGTCGCAGGTTCAAAACTGATCTGGTGGATTATTCATCTTCAAATTACACTGATCCAATATGGTAAAATGGTATTTAATCTATGGTTCAAAGAACATAACATATGTTTTAACTCATATATAGTGCGACAGACATATCACACTGGCTGCGACATACATATCGCCTTTGCTGTGACAGACATATCTGCGACATACGTCGCACCTGCTACGACAAACATATCGTACGGCTGCGACAGACATATCACACTGGCTGCGACATACATATCGCCTTTGCTGTGACAGACATATCACACTTGCTGCGACATACATCGCACTTGCTGCGACATTGTGAAGATAGTGGTGACATCAAACGGTTACATTACATGTGACACTATGGTATGGTGCAACATATGTGCGTCACGATCATTGCAACGTGTTGTGAGTCAACACATGTGCATGGAGTTGGTTGCAACGTTTTGGGGATATGGAACGTCGTGGTAACATAACGCTTGAGCCGTGATTTGGCGGGATTGCATGGTTTAGTTTTAGCATATGATTGTAACGTTGATAAAGAAGAGAACAGTTGTGGTCCGTTATGGCTCCTCTCGCTAAGTGCTTAAATAGAGGATGATGGCCACCATTGAAGGGGGCAGAGAGACTCAGTTCATTCAGAGCGCAATACATCGTTTCTCTATTATGTGAAGCTCGGAGAGTTTGCTGTAAAGTGTTCCGATGCTGTTACTGTGGAAGTCGACATTCTCTGTCATACTTTGGCTTTCTTTGGCTTACGAAGGCTGATTGTAATTTCCAGAGAAAGGTCTTAAAGAATTTGTACAACATTCTGTTTACAGTTGCTGAAGTTGTTTCCAGAACCATTTTGTACCATTTTTAATAGATTAATTGGATCGGTACCCATTGGAGAGGGACTCGGAGACGTAGCCCAGTGAAGGGGGTGAACTCTGTTATCAACGTTTTTTTTGTGACTCTCTGATTCTGTGTTTCTTTTATATATGTTTATCAGTTTTGTTTTCCATCTGTTTTCAGCATTTAATTTCTGTTAATGTTGTTCCATTGATTCACCTGCTGAACGCATTCTTTTTAACACAAACTTTTAATGCACACAAGTTGAGGTCCGACGGATCATGTTATGGTATCAGAGCAGGTTAACTGCTTGTGCAAGTTTGTGAATGCTTACCAAGTCCAGGTTAAAGCTTGGTGAAGGAGAATTAATTAAAGTAGATCCTGAGATTGGCTCAAGGAGAACATTCTCAAGAACCATGTCTTCTCCACGAGGGGAAGAAGAAGGACATACAGAACGGAAAAACCTATTATGTTAGAAACTGAGTTTTTGGAGGCTTTTATGAGCATGAAAGCCATGATGGAAATTCTACTCGATGAGTGAGCAGAAAGGAAGAAGAAAGAAGAAGGATCTTCATCCAGAGATGCAGAAGTGAAGAAGGAAGAAAAGGGTAAAGGAGTAGGAGGTGATGGTGATCCTCCTGAAACTAATCAAACTTTCTCTTCTTCTCATACTTCTCATTCGAATAATGCAAATCCTAATATGCCTTATTTCAAATTGGATGTTAAATTTGAATTGCCAATTTATAATGGAGATTTAGATGCTGAAAAGTTAGACAATTGGATCAAGCAGCTTGAAGTATATTGCAGGGTGTAGGGCATTACTGATGACCCTTCTAGGATTCAATTGGCCACTTTGAGAATGAGTGGAATGGCTCTTACTTGGTGGGAGAGCAAGATTCAGCAAGATCTTCGAAAGAATGGTAAAATTATTTCAGTTTGGAATGAATTCATTCAAGTATTAAGAAATCAATTTTATCCTTTAGGTCACATGCAACAATTAATAATGAGTTGGCAAATGTTTAGACAAGCTAAAGGACAAAGCATTCAAGAATATACTCATGAATTTAGAAAGAGGGCTATTGCATTGAATGTTGCATTGGATACACAGGAAACTCTTCTTAAGTACATTGGTGGTATGCATTCTTATCTACGACATACCTTGTTGATGTTTAACCCCAGTACCTTGGATGACGTATGTGTTCAAGCTACACATTTAGAAGCTAGGGGTAAGCATGCTAATGATACTTTTGTGAAGAAATCCTTTAAAAATGATAGCAATTCGAAGGGGAAAAAGAAGATGGCTACTATTAAAAAAGAGGGTGAAACGCCTACATGTTCACATTGTCATAAGGGACATGATGTCTCTAAGTGTTGGAAACTTCATCCGGAGTTAAGGCCAAATAAGTACGGAGGAAACAAAGATAAAGGCAAAGCAAAAGCTATTGTAGTCATTATTCAAGACTTGGGATCCGACTCGGGTGATGAAACAAAGGTTACAGCCGTTGGAATCCAGGGTAAGAATAAAAGTACCTCACTTCCCATTGATGCAAAATCAAGTTCTAGTGCAAGTCCAAGTCTGCCATCTACTTCTAAGCAAAATGATAAAAATAGAAGTGCACTATTTCATGTTCGTGTCATTACAAATCACACAAAGATTGATACATTGTTTGATAGTGGTTCACAAGTAAATTTGATATCAGAAGAAGTGGTTAAGAAATTGCATTTAGTTACTATGCCTCATGAAAAACCCTATCCTCTTGGTTGGGTTACTAATGATACACAATTGCAAGTTACCAAGAAATGTGTATTAAAATTTGCAATCACTGAAAAGTTTATGGATGAGATAGAACTAGATGTAGTACCACTTGACATTTGTGTAATTGTACTTGGGAGTCCATATTTGTATGACTGGAAAGCAGTCTTTTATAGAGAGCAGAATAAATATCATCTTTTTAAAGATGGTGTCGAGTATATTGTACGAGCACATAAGACAAAAACCAATCTAGCCATAGTCTCTGCAGGATAAATGAAGAGGTTGGTAAATGCTAGTAAGAATTTTGTGTTAATGATGGTTAAGATGAAAAATGATGAGATCTCTAAATATTTTGAAGAGTGTGACCCTAGGCATAAATCTGAACTGATTAAAAACATTTCTGAGTATGATTATTTGTTTCAATATCCGAAGGGGTTACCACCAAAGAGAGAGATTCAGCATGAGATACATTTGCAGTGGGATGTGCCACTCCCGAACATAGCCATGTACCGGATGTCTGTAATGCAAAACGAGGAAATCAAGAAGCAGGTTCAAGAGCTGATTGAGAAAGGGGTCATCCAGCCAAGTACTTCCCCTTGTGGCTCTCCTATAGTCTTGGTTCCGAAGAAGGATGGGTCTTGGAGGATGTGCATTGACTATAGGGCCCTTAAAAAAATCACCATTAAAAACAGGTATCCTCTTCCTCGCATTGATGATTTGCTTGATCAGTTGAAACATGCAACTTACTTTACAAAATTAGATCTGCGTAGTGGGTATCACCAAATCCGAGTTGCTGAAAATGATGCCTGGAAAACAGCGTTTAAAACAAAACAGGGTTTGTATGAATGGCTTGTGATGCCTTTCGGACTCTGTAACGCACCTGCTACTTTCATGTGAGTCATTAATGATGTCTTTCGCCCATTCATTGATGATTTTGTAATTGTATATCTCGATGATATCCTAGTGTTTAGCAAAACCTAGGAAGAGCATATTGTACATGTGAAAAAAAAATTAGATGTACTGAGGAAGGAGAACCTTTCTGTAAAAATGTCTAAATGTGAGTTTGCTAAAACTTCTTTAGTATATCTAGGCCATATTATTGGTGGAGGCCACCTGCAAGTGGACCCATCCAAGGTTGCTATCATTGTAAATTGGCCACGACCTAACACCGTTACTGAAATCAGAATTTTTCTGGGTGCTGTTCAGTATTGGAGGAAATTCATTTCTGGGTTGTCCTCCATTGCTGCACCATTACATGCGTTGACAAGCGTCAAAGAGATTTTCCAGTGGGGAGGAAAGCATCAGATATCCTTTGACACTTTGAAGGAAATGATTAGCACAGCCCCAGTTCTGACGTTGCCAGATTTGCAGTAGCCATTTGAGATCGACACCGATACCAGCGGGTTTGCCATGGGAGTCGTTTTGATGCAAGGGAGGAAGCCAGTCTGTTACCATTCAGAAATGTTCTCTACTGCGGTAAGTAACTATCCAACTTATGACAAAGAGTTGTATGCTTTAGTACAGAGTGTGAAGAAGTAGAAACATTATATCATGGGAAAAGAAACAGTCATACATAGTGATCATCAGCCACTTCAATATTTACAATCTCAAACTAAAATACAACAAAGTAGGAATTTAAGATGGATGGGATTCTTACAATAGTTTCATCTTGTAATTAAATACAAAAAGGGAATTCATAATAAGGTAGCAGACATGATATCAAGGCCTCCTATGAATGCTTCAATCATTCTTCAAAACAGTTCATTAACACATGAAAGTTATATTGAACAGTATGCAGAAGATAAAGATTTTAAGAAAGTATATGCATCACTGATACATGGTAAACAGGAAGAGAACTATTATGTGCATAATCAACTCCTGTATCATCTCAATAAGCTCTGTATTCCATAGAAAGAGAGAGTGCATGTGATTCGAGAAGCACATAGTTCATTGATTGCAGGACATTTTGGAGTAAGTAAAACACTGTCATTATTGCAGAATCATTGTTATTGGCCTCAAATGCAAGAAATTGTAGCTAAATACATAAGAGGTTGCGTTATGTGTGCAACAAGTAAGCCTAGCAATAGGAAATTGGGTTTGTACACACCTCTTCCAGTTTCTTCTCGTTCTTGGGAAAGCATTTCTATGGACTTTGTAGGGGGGCTACCTATGTCTAGAAAAGGGCATGATTACCTATATGTTGTTGTGGATAGATTCAGCAAAATGTGTATCTTAATGCCATGTAACAAACAGATCACTGCTGAACAAAAAGCTCACCTATTCTTTCAGAACGTTTGGGTACATTTTGGGCTACCCATGTCTATTGTATCTAATCAGGATTCCCGGTTCTTGGGAGAATTCTGGTCAACCTTATGGGAGCTTATGGATATCAAACTTAAAAAAATTACAGCTTTTCATCCACAGACCGATGGGCAAACTGAGGTAGTAAATAGAACAGTGATTCAGCTACTCAGAGGATATTGCAGTAAACATCCTAAACTTTGGGATGAGCAGTTGCAGTATATACAACATGCTTACAATCATGCAGTTCATTCTTCCATGAAAACATCTCCTTTTGAAACTTGTTTTGGTTATCTACCAAAAACACCGATGGACTTCTCTTTCAGCAAGGATGCAGTGGATGGACATCATGATGCAGATAAATTTCTAAGGTTCATTCAGAGAATCCAAGCGGTGCAGCAAGCAGTTCAAGAACAGTTGGAGAAGAGCCAGGCAAAGTACAAAGCCAGGCATGACAAGCATCGAGTTGATCATCAATTTCAGGTTGGTGACAGAGTTTGGTTGCATATCACCAAAGAAAGGATGAAAGGTGAAGGTAAAAAGCTTAAACCTATCCGATATGGTCCTTTTGAGATCTTGTAAAAGATCGTTACTAATTATTTTTGCTTGAATTTACCTCCATACATGCAAATTTATTCAGTTGTCAATGTTGAGAATCTTAAATTGTATGAGCCTCCTATGATCATGGATGAATGCCGATTCCTTCAGTTGATGATATGGCACCTAAATATATGAATGAGTTGCAGGATGATGTTATTCTTGACAGAAATGTAAGGACTTCACGAAGGGGG
>LPNX011018896.1:353635-401373 GCA_001517045.1 Pseudotsuga menziesii
GGCATGCATCGTAGCAAATCAAGATGGATGGAGATTGGAAAAGTGAGGGAGCTGTACCCTCACTTACTTACAGAATGATTCAGGATTTTGGTGGTCCAAAAGCTCTCCAATGGGGAGGAATGATCCGGTGGATTATTCATCTTCAAATTACACTGATCCAATATGGTACAATGGTATTTAATCTATGGTTCAAATAACATAACATATGTTTTAACTCATATATAGTGCGGCAGACATATCACACTGGCTGCGACATACTTATCGCCTTTGCTGTGACAGACATATCTGCGACATATGTCGCACCTGCTACGATAGACATATCGCACTGTTGTGACAAACATATCACACTGGCTGCGACATAGATATCACCTTTGCTGTGACAGACATATCACACTTGCTGCGACATACATCGCACTTGATGCGACATTGTGAAGATAGTGGTGACATCAAACGGTTACATTACGTGTGACGCTATGGTAAGGTGCAACATATGTGCGTAACGATCATTGCAACGTGTTTTGAGTCAACACATGTGCGTGGAGTTGGTTGCAACGTTTCGAGGATATGGAATGTCGTGGTAACATAACGCTTGAGCCGTGATTTGGTGGGATTGCATGGTTCAGTTTTAGCATATGATTGTAACGTTGATAAAGAAGAGAACAGTTGTGGTCCATTATGGCTCCTCTCGCTAAGTGCTTAAATAGAGGATGCTGGCCACCGTTGGAGGGAGGAGAGAGACTCAGTTCGTTCAAAGCGCAGTATATCATTTCTCTGTTATGTGAAGCTCAGAGAGTTTGCCGTAAAGTGTTTTGATGTTGTTACTGTGGAAGTCGACATTCTCTGTCATACTTTGGCTTTCTTTGCCTTACAAAGGCTGATTGTAATTTCCAGAGAAAGGTATTAAATACTTTGTACAAAATTCTGTTTACAGTTGCTGAAGTTGTTTCCAGAACCATTTTGTACCATTTTTAAGATATTAATTGGATCGGTACCCATTGGAGAGGGACCCGAAGACGTAGCCCAGTGAAGGGGGTGAAATCCGTTATCAACTTCTGTTTTGTGACTCTCTGATTCTGTTTATCAGTTTTGTTTTCCATCTGTTTTCAGCATTTAATTTTTGTTAATGTTGTTCCATTAATTCACCTGCTGAATGCATTATTTTTAACACAAAATTTTAATGCACACAAGTTGAGGTCCGACGGATCAAAAACCTACATAGGCTAGGTTGTAGGTTTGCCTATTTTTATTTTGGTTGGAATTTGACGTTTTTGGTTTTGCAAAATTAAAATTCAACTCTGTTTTAATTGCAATTTGGATGGTAGAAATGGATTCAGTAGCCTGAGAAATCCCCAAGGCATCCATAATTGTAGAACTTGAGAGTAGTAACCTGGATTTTGAAAATTTTCGACCAGTTTTTTTCAAAATATTGCCGGAAAAATCTATCTATTCCGACCCAAATAGTCGAATTTTTAGACTACACGGTTTTTGCAATCTTATGGTTTGTTACCC
The DNA here is from genome assembly GCA_001517045.1 of Pseudotsuga menziesii. Classification (NCBI taxonomy): domain Eukaryota; kingdom Viridiplantae; phylum Streptophyta; class Pinopsida; order Pinales; family Pinaceae; genus Pseudotsuga; species Pseudotsuga menziesii. The sequence continues at coordinate 355,145 of LPNX011018896.1, forward strand.
GATTAAAATGTCAATGTAGATTATATAGTATGCCTGACTTGACAAGGAGGACATTGAGTATCTCCTATTTAAATTCACGATGATCAACCACTCAACCTAACCTATCGGGCTAATGTTGCATCACCACTCAACCCAACCCATCAACTCTAATGTTGTATCAATGGTATGTGATATATAAATATAATTTTGCATGAATTAACTCAATAAATTTTCCATGACATAAAGTAGTGATTGTGTAATATATGAAAGTGATTTCACAACAACATGTGTTGTGGTTGCACTAATTCCATCAATGCAATGTTCTTCCACTGAAAGTGGCTTCAAAGCATAAATGTTGGAGTTTGAAAACTATTTATCCTAAACACTCACACTAGGAATTATGGACCTCACTAATAAAATCAAGAATGAAGATGAGAAAATGACCAATAACACTAAGTTGATACTCACTTTGATAACTTCTATCACAACAATGTAGCTTGACATCTTCCAAACATCCTAGGGAAACATTAAAACCTAAAGTTGAGTGTTGAAGGTTAATGAACAAATTTGGATTCATCTTTTGAAGTTCAAACCAATGTGAAAATTCCACACTATAATGATTTCATGGATGCCTTATGACTTGTTGATTAGCACTTTATAGCTCTTTTCTTATTATGAAGTGTAACAATTCACAAATGAAAACAAAATTACCTTTGCAAAGTGATGCATGCACAAAGAAACTTTATTATGTTCGAAGAGATTATTTGGGCACAAAGAAACACTTGATGCCACTCAAGTTGTGGCATGGTATGAATTAGAGGTCATACTCTCTCTCTCTCTCTCTCTGTATATATATATATATATATATATATATATCATGTCATTTGTCAACCAATTTATGTCAGTTATCTTCAAGTAATGGAGAATGAAAAAAAAATTCCCACCAAATTAATTAGTGCATTGATTAGGCTAATTCATAAAAAGTTTGATATGTTCAATATCTACATTCTAAAAAAATATTTTTTAAGGAAAAATTAAAATAAAGTAAAAGTAGGTGAATAGTGTTAAATAACATTGCTTGCAATTTTACAATCAAGGAAAAAATATCATTGTAAGTGATGGAGTCACCCAAAAACCACAAAATAATAGGTTGAACTCTGTATCTCCTAAGGAAAGACAACAAGGTATGATGAAGGGGAAGTAGAATGTCCTTAGAGAATATGTGAAATATGATTATTAAAAACTACATATAGAGAAGCATAAAAATCTACCTTAACAAAGCAGTGAGAGAAAAAATTAAAAATATGTGGCTCCTGATGAATCAGGTCCTGTCACTGAGAGGGGGAGTGAATCAGTGACACAATTTTTTACACACAATTTCTTTTATTTTTTCATTTTCAAATGTAACAAACAATTTTGGACACAACAATTTATCGTAGAACCAATAAGGTAAACCAACAACTCTTTCCTATTAACTGCAAAATTGTTTTTACAATGTACAATAGAAGAATATGTTTAAAACCATTAAAACCATTTTATTCATGTTTATTTTAATATTAGCGTTTAAGAATTTCGTATTAGAGCTTTTGCTCCTTTTAGCACTATGCTCCTCTTCGCATAGGACCATCGCCATGGAGCTTTAAAAGGTTAAGGCTTAAGATCCTATCGAGCACTCTACTCCTCTTCGCACAGGACCATCACCATGGAGCTTAAAAAGTTAGGGCTTAAGAGCCTATCGAATCACCCTTATTAATTCTTCATTTGCTTCTTGGACTGCTCCTTCTATTTTGATCTTAAACACATTGTGTGCAATCCCCTCTCTTCTTTATATGACATCTCCATACTTATACTCTTTCCTCACACCTCTTCATGAAACAATGTGTCTCCACGTATACTTCACACCTCTTTCATTAAAAATCTTTAATGTGCAAAAGGATTATTAACTAATAAATAAATTTAAATTAGTTAAATTATTAGTTGCACCCATTTTTAGCTTTTTCTCCTATTTTAAAAACTCCTCTAACACCTCTCGATTATGACATTAAAACCATTTTATTCATGTTTATTTTAATATTAGCATTTAAGCATTTCATATTAGAGCTTTTGCTCCTTTTAGGACTATGCTCCTCTTTGCATAGGACCATTGCAATGGAGCTTGAAAAGGTTAAGGCTTAAGATCCTATCAATCACTCTGCTCCTCTTTGCATAGGACCATTGCCATGGAGCTTAAAAAGTTAGGGCTTAAGAGCCTATTGAATCACCCTTATTAATTCTTCATTTGCTTCTTGGACTGCTCCTTCTATTTTGATCTTAAACACATTGTGCGCAATCTTCTCTCTTCTTCATATGATATCTCCATACTTATACTCTTTCCTCACACCTCTTCATGAAACAATGTGCCTTCGTGTATACTTCACACCTCTTTCATTAAAAATCTTTAATGTGCAAAAGGATTATTAACTAACAAATAAATTTAGACTAGTTAAATTATTAGTTGTACCCATTTTTAGCTTTTTCTCCTATGTTAAAAAATCTTCTAACACCTCTCGATTATGACATTAAAACCATTTTATTCATATTTATTTTAATATTAGCATTTAAGCATTTCGTATTAGAGCTTTTGCTCCTTTTAGCACTATGTTCCTCTTCGCATAGGACCATTGCCATGGAGCTTTAAAAGGTTAAGGCTTAAGATCCTATCGAGCACTCTGTTCCTCTTCGCATAGGACCATCGCCATGGGGCCCGATTATGACATTAAAACCATTTTATTCATATTTATTTTAATATTAGCATTTAAGCATTTCGTATTAGAGCTTTTGCTCCTTTTAGCACTATGCTCCTCTTTGCATAGGACCATTTCCATGGAGCTTTAAAAGGTTAAGGCTTAAGATCCTATCGAGCACTCTGCTCCTCTTCGCATACGACCATCGCCATGGAGCTTAAAAATTTAGGGCTTAAGAGCCTATTGAATCACCCAAGGAGCTTCACCGCTTGTCTTCACATAAGACCATCACCATGGAGCTTAAAAAGTAAGCTCCTACTCTGCTCCTCTTCGCATAGGACCATTGCCATGGAGCTTTAAAAGGTTAAGGCTTAAGACCCTATTGATCACTCTGCTCCTCTTTGCATAGGACCATCGCCATGGAGCTTAAAACGTTATGGCTTAAGATCCTATCGAATCACCCAAGGAGCTTCACTGCTCCTCTTCGCATAGGACTATCGCCATGGAGCTTACTCACCGCTCCTCTTTGCATAGGACCATCGCCATGAAGCTTAAAAAGTAAGCTCCTCTTTGCATAGCACCATCGCCATGGATCTTAAGAAGTTAGGGATTAAGGAGCTTCACCAATTCAGCATTAGCACATTCCATTCAATCGTAGCCACAAGTCCTCTTGTTCCTATCACATTCACGACACATCCCAGGCACCGAAATGGTGAGCTTCTCGTGGAGTCCAAAATACCAGTGCCCCCGCCTATCCTTTTCTCTACGCATCAATAGATAGGGAAGATCGATGTATATAAACACACATAAAGAATTCTTCACTATAAATGTGAGATAATTCCAATGAAGTGTTAATCACTACTGTTGATGTTTCGATTGGACGGTGCCTGAGTCTTCATCTGCAACATTGATTTCTACTACAGATTTTTCAAACACCTATGACACTTGAGATGAGGGATAAACACACATAGAAAAAAGGCATCGTCGATTGCTCTCCTCTCATCCATGGATGGGTAACATACGCATTGTCTCGAATATATGCTTCGTAGATATATTTTGTGAATGTAACAGGCAGCATGTTGTGTCCTTGTTTGACCTGAAGTAGTTGCAACTCAACCTTGATATGCTTATAGTGCTACACACTTTCTGACATTGAAACACACCATTTTTCAAATCTATTCCCCCTGGATCTCTACATCTCCACAGAGTATCTTCTCCTTCTTTTTCCCACAAAAGCATGAAGCATCATTTATCAAAACCTTGCAAGGATCACAAGGACCTTCATGGCATATATTCTCACAGTTATGGTGCTCACATTCGAGGGTCTTCTCACACTGCTTTCCACATGATTCAATTAAATTTTGATCGGAGCATCTCCTTGTTATTATTGTTTTACGACATGGATAGGGCTGAGAAGGGCACATTGCTGTGTAAGTTGGGAAAGGCCCTGGATGACATTGAATAACACATGTATGTGGACAAGGATCTTTTGTTGTCTTGTTACCCTTAAGTGGCTTCCCACATGGTCCTCCACATGAATGTGGGGTGATATAAAACTCTACTTCGGGGTCTCTCACATTCCCACAAAAAAAATAGTACCGATTTTCCTCCAGGGACAAATTTTGCACATATTGATAGCCAGGGAATTTTCAGTTCGGCTTGCCCTGATTTTTCCCAGCATCAGACGATTTGGTCCACTTCCTTATATAGTGCGGATCATACTATGTACCACATGACCAAACTGGCACCAATGGTCCAACCATTTCATAGCATATCATACATCACTGCTCATGTCATCATCTGATTGCCATTCCCTTGCATGACAAGCTTCCCTGTCTCATCTGATTGCCATCAATGAAAATCTGCATACTATGTACTGCCATATTGCCAACAGCTCCAACAAAATATTTCCTTGATAACAACCAACTAACATTCGATAAGCAGAATGTGAGTTAAATTTGGCAGGATGAGGTTAATTCTGTTTTTTCAAAGCAATACACCTATCATTGGATCCATCCCCAAGCAGCGTAATCCGCCCGCACTTGTCATCGAATCCATCCGCAGTGTTATACAAGGCCAAAATATTATGGATGCTCCCTGGTAGTAAACAAATGCAGAGAAAAGAGAGATGAGGAAAACACTAATGTGGATGGTTGTTAGTTATAAAAGTGTAAAATAAACATGGTCAAACCAATATCCATTAGAAATGTATGGTCGATCAAAGAAATTGACCTCACTTATTGGTTCTTTGAAAATGGTATGTCAAGTTACAAGTACTTGAAATTTGGGTTCATATCTTTTAGGAAAATTGGCATCATTGTGGTACACATGACTTTTGGAATTTTTCTTTTAGTTATTGAGCTTACTTCTAACTTTCACAGAGTCCTTAGTTTTGTTGACATAAATAACTATTCGATCCAGTGTGTTATCAATTGTTGTAGCCACAACATCTTCCCTTTATGTTGCTTAATAAATGCCCCCCTCCCCTTCACCAAAAGTTTTAAGCCTTAATGCCTAACCTATTCCTATTAAGGGCCTAATGTATATTCTTTATCTACTTTAGGGAAGTTAGGGGTTTGATTTTTATTAATTGTTTATCTTTCATTATATCCCGTAAACCTTGTACATATTGCTTTCATGAATGGGTCTTGGTTTTCTAATGCTCCTTCTATCCTTTGATGTGCTCCTTGTAAGTAGTCCCACGAGACTCTTTTATCAATCAATTATGTTGACTGAATCTTCTGAGTTAATGTTTGAATGACCTTTAACTTTTATTTTGCTATGATGACTTCATGCTTTATCATGTACTTCGAAGGAATGTTGCAAATTTGAAACGAAGAGGTACTTATATTAGGATGAAGGAAATACATAAGACATAAATGTCTACAATAACGAAGTAAAAAAAATGGATGTCAAGTTGTGCTATGATTGAGGAAAGGCACTTGAACACTGATCTTACACTATGATCATGACGTTGAGTCATACTAAGATCAAGTCCAAGTAGTCTAGGATGACCTCTATAATGCATCATTAATTATTGTTTAGCATATCTAGGCATCATTTCATTGAGGTTCTTAGGATTATTGGAGTTACTAATTTCCCCTTTGATTTTAAGGTTTGATCATTCTATCATTCTATTTGGCTTTGTTATTTGCATGCTTACTTATGCCATGAGGAGGTGGTGCAAGGATAAAGAAGGCAGTTTAAAGCATGATCTTATATGAATTTATTACTACAATTTAATCATCTTCTCATTCTGCAAGAAATTCAACAAGTTGTCCTCTTAATGGGTTAAATGTCAATTCATTGTTTGATTTTTAATGCTTTGGAAGACTTGCATTTATATTGATGTTTGCAAGGAAGCCCAAATTTCTATGCCTGCAACAGGCTTGGAACTCCTTTCCAAACCATGGGAACTTCAAGTTTTTCCTTGAGAAACCCTAGTTTCTTTATATACCTACTTTAACTTTGAAATGTACACCCATGGGAAACCCCTAATTTTATTCATCTTGGTAAAATTAATTTTCCTCGTCCTTTTATTAGTTTATGTTTCTTTTACACAAATACGAGCATCCAACCATGTTGTCCTTGTTAACCATATATTATATTCCTATATCTGGACCACCCGAACCGAGGCTCACCCAAATTTTGATCATTATTGACTCCAACATCTAGAATTCAAACATCTTGAGTTTTCATTACTTTTCTCTCCAACCCAAATGCTAGATGTGGAATCATGAGCTTTGTCGATGGAACCTTAATGTCACATACCCATTCCTACATGCATATTAGTTTTATCAAATTTCCAGACATACGGATTTCAGATTCCGTCTAATGTGGCATCTATGTAACACACCCATCCCTCAATTAGAACAGTAGGGGGGGGCATTAACTAAATATGGGCTTCTAAATTTCTCCCATCACAATAAAAATATGTGTGTAGATGCATAATAAATATACACAGTGGAAATAAAATAGATCCATGCACACAACACATGTATTTCAAAAGCATACTCATTACAAACATAAATTAAAATATTGCAGATTCAAATACAAAAGAATACTTATCTTTAAAACAAAGAAGATCGAAGCAACTGGATGTGTAAGAGCAATTTTCCACCCAACCATAGGCACTCTATCCAACATATGTTCTTTTTGTTGAGAGGCCACCAGGGCAAATGAAATACTTACAGGTTCTTCTCACTCATCCCACAACCCATTTTTCTCTCTATGCTTAGCCAAAACTCATACAGAGCTCTACAAAGATCTCACTCAGCCATCGCAACCATGGAACTCCTTCCAACTACCCCACATAACACAAGGAAGATATTTCCACTTCATTAATCCACAATTACCTTAGGGAATCCAACCCTTATAGTTCTTACCATTGTGTCAAGTAAGAATCTAATCACATGTATGTTGTTGGAGAACCTCGTGTAGCATAAATTATCGCTTCTCAAGCATCCAAAAGTAGAAGAACTCCATGGGTAAGGGTTCCTGGCTTTCCCAACCTCTATGCTTGCCTACAACCATCTCTTTTCCCTTTAAATTCACAGGTATGTCTCTAAATTTGATTTTTTGGGTTAAACACAATTTGGTAATGGACATGAACAACACTAAGAAAACTCTACGTAGTGTAAAAACATGCATGAGAGAATGATCAAAATAGTATTGACTCCAATATATATGAAATGATAGTGTATAGACAATTGGCATAGCTTCTGACCATAGAAGAAAATGTCTGCTGACATCTGACATAATTATCACAACCCCCATGCTTCAATAACTGTATGAAATGACTTTTCCCACCAACCTCACACATGCATTCAATGATTGGGTTAATAGTAAAAAAAAATGAATTAATTGGCTAATTTAAAGCACATGGTATAATTTTGTATGAGTTTTAAGGTTGACACTTGGAAACATAGGATTTAATTTTCGCATAGGCATCCTTTCCTCTTGCCTCTAGTGGAATCATAACCCTTCTAGTATTCTTTGCACAACCATCTTGGACCATTTTATTATTTTCTAACATAATATTTACATACATTTAGAATTGGTATGATAATCCAACCCTACCGTCCAAATAAAAATATATGCATCATGCATGCATAGCCATTCACTAGTCGGGCCTTGGCCAAGATCCTCACTAGGAATCCATACTAGCATATTTACATAATTTTGATTAAATACATTCTGAATCAAAATTGTTTGATTAAATACATCCAAGTCAAAATTAGATCTTGTTTTCCAATTTATATTGGTTTTATCCCATTCGGTTGCATACCACTTGTCTTACCTGGATTTGCATGTTCTCTATCTTGGTCTGACGTTGCATGCCGTTTGTCTCACTCGGATTTGCACGTTCTCTATTTTGGTCTGACATGTCCACTTGTCTTAACTGGATTCGCACATTATTTAACTTGATCTGACGTGTCCACATCCAACGTGGCATCTACATCTAGTTTTCCAATTTATATCAATTTTTTACAACATGTTTTACAACGTGGCATTTGGATTTGGATCTAGTTTTCCAATTTATATCACTTTTAGTTTTTTATTTTTTCAATTTATATCAGTTTCGGTTTTTTACAACCTGGCATTTGGATTTTGATCTAGTTTTCCAATTGGGATTTAGATCTAGTTTTCTAATTTATATCCGTTTCAGTTTTTTACAATTCATATCAATTTCAAATCTAGTTTTCCAATTTATAACTGTTTTAGAGCTAGTTTTCCAATCACTTTTTTACAATTTATATATGTTTCTGATCTAGTTTTCCAATTTATATTGGTTTTAGTTTTTTACATCAATTTCATGTGTAGTTTCCATAGTTTTGATGTAGTTTCTATAGTTTTCCATTTATATTGATTTTAGATTTTTACATAAGTTTCTAATGTAGTTTACATAGTTTTTAAATTATATTAAGGACTCTACGACAAAGTACGTAATCTGGAAATTAAAACTATCAAGATCATGAATAGGAGAGATCAAACAAAACTCCATGCTCCAATTGACCAACACAATCTTTTCCTTCCAACTTATGAATAAATTTGAAATTTTCTAGTGCTAATATTTAAAATTTTAAAAATGCTCAAAAATAAAAAAATAAAAAAATTCATGGATTACATTTCACCAAAATATGCACCCTTTAAACTTACTAAGTTACTACCATGGATAAGAACTTTGTAAAATAAGATTTTGAAAACACATAATCTTCAATCTCATAAATTGCATTGATATCTTTCACCAACATATGCACTGCATCTTTGCCATTAAAGATGATCATTAATCCCAAGTATTGAAATGATTTTAGCATTCTTATGTGGTGAGGTAAGAGAACTATGCCATATATTGAAATGATGTTAACATTCTTATGTGGTGAGGTAAGAGAACTATGCCATAGAGATAATAAGATTAAAAATGTAACATGAGTTCAACATTCCTATTTGATGAGGTAAGAGAACTACTCTATGTCATAGAGATAAAATGATTAAGATTAAGATTAATAATGCAACAAAAGTAACACCAAATCAACGATTTCAAAGAAGGGAAAGATACTCTTTAAGATGGTTGTATTAAATACCAAATCTGAAATCAATAGAACTAGGAGTGGATCTCTAATCAACTAATAAGTTGGTGAATAGTATGATTGATTCCCAAAGATTGACAATATATTTTTTTTTCTTAAAGAGATCTAAGGTTAACACTTTCATGAGTTGTCCAAACATGTCTTTTGTTGCTGGTTATAACAATCCATCTCTAAACCTAATTATATACAGGAAGAAACTCAAATTACGTAGGTTTTCAGTCTGACTTATCAAATAGAAATAAATAAATATACAAGTAGAAATGAAGAACTAGAACTAAAACTGATCCTAGGAAAACAACTAGAAAGAAAACTCTGCTCAAGTTTGATTACTCTAAGCCCATGCTAAACTACATTGGCTGAAAATACCATAAGAAACTTAAAATGGCAGTGAAGCCAACTGAAAACCTCCAAACCTACAATTTCACAGGTATTTTAAAAAATCTTCAAAGTTGTTATTGCTCTTAAACTTCACTACTGTGAATAAGGTCTTTGCAAACATTACTTTGAAAAAGAAAAAATTTGAATCCCCAAAACTCACTAATATCACACACCATTGTATCAATTGCCTCATGTCTTTGATAATAATAATTCCAAATGGTCTTATAATTAACCTTAACATTTTGGATAGCCCCAACGGGTGTGGCTCATTGGCGTTGCTTGATATGAAGTCACTTGTTGTAAAGGAGGTCATGAGATCAAATCCCACCCGGGTTTACCCCTGTCCCATGTGTTGTGGGAGGGTATGGGGCACCTAGGGGTATAGTGGTAGCAGGAATGGATCCCTCGACCCCATGTCACGTGAGTACCAACCCAGCCCCAGTTGTCGATTCCCCTAGTAAAAAAAAACAAACTTAACATTCGGTAGAATGATAATAAACATAAGTGGATGTTCTGTGAGACTATATGAAAGTAGGAAAACAAGATAGGGTTTCCTTTCGCTAGGTTTTCAGGTTCCCTCTATTTTTGTTAGGGCCAAGCCCTGAGCTGCTCCTACTGATGGATTCCCCCGATCTGAAACCAGAAGGTATTTGTTTCCGTTTGGAAGATTGTTTCAGAAAAATCGTGGCCTCTCAAGCCCCCCAAGCAGTTCTCATGCTCTAGACTCAATATTTGTTAAGAGAGCGGAAATTCTCGACGCCAAGATTTCCTCAGTTGCCTCTAAATGCAAGGAAGTCACTCTTACTGAGAAAGGGCTCGTCGGTCTCTTCGTCGAGATCTGGCCATCCCCCTGCGCTATTGAAACTTGCTTAAGTAAAAACTGGAGATCATTCATTCAAGAAGAAGTGCATCAAATATTTTGTGGCAAGGTATATTTTTTTTTCCTGTTTGAAAAGAAGGAAGATCAATATCTCATATTCAAAAATGGGCCTTACTTCATGGGGCCTAGGGGTATGTATCTTAACAAATGGAATCTGTCATTTGACCTTGAGAAAGATATTCCTATTGTTGTCCCAGTTTGGGTCAAACTCCCCCACCTCCCTCTCCACACTTGGAATGATGAAGATCTCCGAGCAATAGGTAATACATTGGGGAATACATAGATAAATTGAAACCCAAATCTCCTATATTCCCTTACTCCAGGATTTGTGTTGAAGTGGACTTGGAGAAAGGGTTACCAGAGTCTATTAAACTCTCGATGGAAGGAAGGAACCACCTGTAGACTATTGACTATGAGCAAATACCATTCAAATGTAAAGTATTCCATGAATACAGACACTTTGCAAATTTTTGTCTGAAAATATATAAGATCATAGGAGAGGAGCATCCAAGAGAAGAATGGAATGAGGTCAATAGGAAGAAAGGAAACAAAAAAACCCCTCATCCTCTGCTTTCTCCAACCAAAAAGAAAGTTTAGAAAATAGGTAACAGGTTCTTGCAAACGAGGATAATGAAGATGAAGATACTACTGATACATAAAAGGAAAAGGACCCCGGTAGAGACCTAGAACAAGAAGGAATCATAGTAGAAACCGTCCAAGAATCTCATGGGGCTTAATCCACTCATGATCACATAGAAGTAAGATTCGAGGCCTCAATGAGGTCTTGAGGATTGGTCACAAGATTAAGGGCCAAGGCACAAACAAAAGATACCTCTGAAAGGAAAGATGAAGAAGTCAAACCTCAAGCAAAAAAATGAAGGAAACCCAAAAAGTACATCAAAGAATTGGAGATATCCAAAGAAAAAGCAACTGGAAAAAAATCTAGCTTAGACTTCCTGGTTAAAAACATTCAACAAGGGAAGCAATACTTGGGAGCGAGTGAAGAAAAAATGGATAAGCTCCCCCAATCATAAAAGAAATAATGAAGCTCGTCTCTTGGAATTGTAGAGGGTTGGGAGGAAAACAAAAGTTAGAAGCTATCAAAAGGTTTAAAAGTATAGAGAATAATTCAATCCTTGCTATGTAGGGGACCAAAATGCAAGAGGAAGACTGACTGAATCTAATGAATAGAATTTGGGCTAGAGGTGAAGGAATAACAGTTAGCACCCTGGGAGCCTCAGGAGGGCTCCTCACATGGTGGGACAAATGATTCTATGACATGCTCTCTGCCCTGGGAATCTAGAATTGGCTTCTTGTAGAATTAGAAGACATCAATAGTAATGAACTTTTTCGGGTTGGGAACATATATGAACCCACAAATCAAGGAAGTAAAGACAAATTTTTGAACACTCTGGAGAATCAAAGGCATGAGAAGATTCTTCTTCAATGCATCATTGTAGGAGACTTCAATGCCACTATTTCAATAGAAGAAAGAAGAGGAGGCTCTAAAGTTCAGGACCCATTTGGAGAAAGGTTGGAAGACATTTTATCGCTATGGGGATTAATTGACATCAAGCAAAAAAGAGGGAAATTCTTATGGAGCAATAAAAGGATTGGGCTGGGGCATATCGTAGCAAGGTCGGATCACATTCTGGTAAGCTCTTATTTTCTTAGCAACCCCCCCATCCTAGAATCCAAGATATCGGCTTCTATTGTCTCTAATCATAAACCCATTTCCTTCTTCCTTTCCCATATTGGAAATTTGGGGCCGCTTCCCTTCAAATTCAACCCCTTCTAGTTGGAGTCTGAAGGTGTTATGGATATTATTAAAAATGCTTGGAGCACCTTCATTCTTTGGTCACCCAGTCATATCTGGGAACAAAAACTAAAAAAAGTCAAAATGGATCTTAAAAAGTGGGTGGCTCAGAACTATCAAGATCCAGGGAAAGAAAAAAAAAGATCTCTTGGAGGACCTCAAAATCTTGTAGGATAAAATGGAAGAATAAGTCATCACAAAGGAACTCTTAGACCGAGAAAAAGAGTTAGATAGGAAAATCCAAATTTTAGAAAGGAAGGAGGAAGAAGATTGGTGTATGTGCTCAAGGAATATTTGGCTAAGAAGTGGGGATCTGAATACTAATTTTTTCCATAATCGGTGCAAGGACCGAAAAAGAAAGAATACTATAATGGAGATCACCAAGGAAAACATAATCAAGATAATTGATCAAGGGAAAATAAATAAAGAGATCAGAGGATTCTTCGAGCATCTTTATATGGAAGATGAAGAGGGTGCGTTAGAAGATATGTAAGAAATGAGTGCAGATATCTCTGCTCTAATCACAAATGAAGACAATGAAACTTTGGACCTTCCTATATTTGAAGAAGAGGTTAGAAAGGATGTTTGGTCTCTCCAACCAGATAAAGCCCCTGAGCCAGACGCGTTCTCTATCAACTTCTATAAAAGGTGTTGGCATCTCATCAAAAGAGACCTCCTCAGAATGCTTGTTGGGACACAAGCTAAAGAAAAACTTGGTGGTACGACTAACTCTACCTTTCTTTCCCTTATACCCAAGGATCCCACCCCCTCTTCCATAAAACGATACAGACCCATCTCCCTCTGTAAATCTTCCTACAAAATTCTTGCTAAATTTCTCTCGAATAGGTTAAAAAAACTCATCTATGGCCTCATCTCCCTTAACCAAGGCGGGTTCATCATCGACCGAAAGATCAATGACAACATTATTTTGTTCCAAGAAGAAATACATTCCAGTCACCATAGGAAAGAAGCAGGTATGGCCATTAAACTTGATCTAGAAAATGCTTTCGACAGACTAAGGCATGAATATATCTATCTGGTTCTAGAAAAATTTGGATTCTCCCCTAAATTTTTCAATCTATATAATCAAAGCTTGCATCATTCTACCTTGGATATCCCCTCTAGTGAATGGTAGACTGACCAAAATTTTCCAAGCCAAGCATGGAATTCTACAAGGTTTCCCTTTGTCCCCCTTCATCTACATCCTTGTAGCGAACTCATTAAGCAGAAGGCTCAATATACTCCAAATGGATGGAACCATCCCAGGAATGTCTTTCCTAAGGGTATTTAAACCTATAAACCATGCTCTTTTCGCTGACGATTCCATTTTTTTGGGAAGTGCCTCGCATTAGATTTCCAAAAGATTCACCTTTTCCCTTGATCTCTTCCTCTGCGCCTCTGGAAGCAAACTAATTTGGATATATGTTGGTTTTATGCTGGAATAGTAACTCTAAAACACTTAGAGAAATTTCCCAGATCATGAAGATCAAATCTAGTCCGCCCAGTAAAACATTCCTTCAGAGTAAATAGCCCTTCCGGAAGGCTGAATAATTTGGTTGGGGAGCATCATCACAAATGTAGTCCACGCATTTGATTCTAAAAAATAAATACACATCACACTTGTTCTTCGACGCATTTGGTTGTGAATAGTAGGAACATAGCCGATCATTAGATTGCAATGCCTAGTAGAAGAATCGAAATCCATTCCATTCAAGTTATAGGGAGTACGTAGACGACGATGAAAAAGTTCCATTAGAGGAAATTTCAACTCAAAATGGGCCTCCTAAAACGAATTAATAAAATAATATTTAAAATAATAAAATAATATTTATTAATTTTGGAGGAAGAAAAGAAAAAAACTACTTTTTTGTTTGTATTTTTGACATATATCCCCATGTTTTTACTCAAATTTCGATTGGGAGAGCTCGTTGGATGCATAATTAAATTCCACATCCAACGAGTACCCACTCGGCATACTTTTTACGGACCCCGCTACCCCAAAAACAAGAAATACCTGAAAAAATGTGATGATGATGTCATCATCACGTTTTTTTTCAGGTATTTCTTGTTTTTGGGGTAGCGGGGTCGGTCAAAAGTATGCCAAGTGGGTACTCTTTGGATGCGGAATTTAATTTCACTTCCAACGAGCTCTCTCGATTGAAATTTGAGTAAAAACGCAGGGAGATATGTCGAAAAAACAAACAAAAAAGTAGTTTTTTGTTATGATACCTATCCCAAAATTTATATTAAAAAAGTGTTTAAGACCTATACGGTATTTCAAATTTAAAGCAAATTCATTGGCTAGCACATGATGACATGGAATTTGAATCAAAGTTAAAAGGCCCATTTTGAGTTGAAATTTCCTCTAATGCCTCCAATTCATGGTACCAGGAATGCCTACGAAAAGAGCCAAGATATCCCCATCTATATGACAACAAGAAATTCTCTTGCAACTATTCACGATGATGTGATCCAGGAAAGGAACTTTGCAAATTCCTTAACCATGTTCTTCTATAAGCCAACATCCTAGACCATCATCGTGCTCCCAAAAGATCTGATGTAGAAACCTAGTGGTGGAATGCAGTGACCAATTTGGAACATGTACTTGGAGGGCATCACGAGATGACATCAAGTGATTCCACTGCTTATAGAAAATCCTCATTTTTCCAAGAACCCTAATGTGCAGTCTCGCTAAAATCATGAACAAAAAATCTTCTGGGAGCCATTGTCAAATTTCTGCTTCCATTGTCATCTCATAGGAAAAATAAGAGTTATCTTTCTTACTTTTGATGTCGTAGCCGATACCGTTTGTCATTACAGTTAACATTTTCTGACGAAACGAGTTGGATGCCACAATGCTCTACAAGAATTGAATGATGAGATAATCAACATTAGTATTCAATTTCTAAAAATAACAAAGACTTACACTATGATCCCAACAACACTCAAAATTCCAATAAGATCTCCTCATCCTTGTTATTCTCGGTCACCAAACTTTAAAAACCTAAATAGTACAATTTCAATCTATTACTCTCCTACAAGACATTGCTCTGAAGGAGATTGGTGCATTCTACAAAGTGCTCCATGAGAAAATAGAAAATTTGATTACATAGATTTGAATAACAAGTGGACACCTTGAGATACTTCAGAGACTGATTTTTAGCCTTTCTCAACGAACCATATTATTCACGTATTGAGTCACTTGTTGCTTCTGATCATTATAGTGCTTGTTATCAGTCATCGTTCAAGCCTTCTCGTCGTTCACCTGCTTCTCATTCTTTCAAGCCAACGGAATCTCGTATTGAACCCATGGACACTCACACTTCACTGACCCTTGAGCTAGAAAATCCTTTTGCTTGTGCATCTCCTCTTTTTTATCCCCGCTTTGCATCTCGAGAGTTTTCCGATGTATAATTGATGAAAATGCTGCTGTTGTTTTTCAATGGGCACGCGTTGTTTATTGAGTATTGATAACACCACTACCCTGTCCAGGGTTAGCCATCATTATAGATTTCAATGTCCCAACATGCCTAAGACATTAAATTTGGTTGACGTCTGGCTGTTGCCAGAGGGTGGGAAACATAAAACGAGATTTCAATGTTAGCCGTCATTATAGATTTCAATGTCCCAACATGCCTAAGACATTAAATTTGGTTAACGTCTGGCTGTTGCCAGAGGGTGGGAAACATAAAACGAGACAGATGTTAACCATGATTTTGACTCCAATGGGGTGCAATATTTAGAAAGGAGCAATTTCATACCATGCTTTTGACTCCATACAATTTAGCACCAACTTTCTAAAGGATAATTCATGTAAAATTCTACTTTAGTACAATAAGTATCCTTTATAAAATAAAATAAAAGTGATTTTTTCATTAAATCCTCCACTTATGTGTCATAAAGTGAGTCCCCATGGGGTTTGCGTAGGGTAGGTACTTGGGGCGGTCAGTTGGGGTCGTCCCCACTCGAGATCTAACTCCTGCAATCACATGTACTTGATTCCATCAGGCATCAGATATAAAGTTTTTGAAGAAAAAAAGTGAGTCCCTCTGGTAAAGGGGGTTTTGTAGATATATCCTCAAGGTCCCAACATTAGGCCACGAAAAATTGTCTTAAACCTTGTCATGTGTGTCAACCAATGTTTGATTGTTTGATTCTAAGTGTTAGGGAACATCATTTATATGATATCATTAGGTGTTAGATCATAATAAAATATGACTCGTGAAAATATTTTTATATATGTAAATATTAACATAAAAGACTATTATGTGCATTTTTCTAATAACTCATTTATTAATTATTCCAATAACCTTAGAACTATCGTGGTTTAACTATAATTGATCTAGATTTTCATGTTTTACCTTTAGAACCAGGTATATTTTCTATGTTTTTAAGTAAGGTGAGAGCGATGAAATGAGTGTTATGTTAGAGAGAGGGCGAGTTGAGCATCATAGAAATGAAATTGAATGTTAGAACTACCTCTTAGATTTCAAGAGCTAAAGCTTAATGATTTTTCTTCTTCATATGTCACTACAACAAAAACTGGATTTAGCATCTCTTTTTGCATCCTTTTTTGCGTCTAGACCATCTTTCCGTGTATTTTTCTTCATTTTTTGGACAAAATGGCACAATTTCATGGGTTGGTGCTATTTTAGGCATTTTTTGCATCCTTTTTCTAAATCTGGCACAAATTGCGGTGTAATTTGCACCGGGTTTTGCACCTAGTTATGCACCAGGATTTGCATCAGGTTTTGCAACAGGTTTTGAGCCTAGTTTTGCACCTAATTTTGCTCCTAGTTTGTATATTTAACTCTTGTTGTGCCCCCTTTTACGTCCATGTTTGACTCAACTTTTACGCCCTTGTTTTCATCTGTTTTTACATCCACTTTTGCATCCAATTATGCTTCTTTTTTTGCATCCCTTCATGTGGCAAGTTTGACATCAAAGTTTACATCCTGTTTTGAGTCTAGTTTTGCATCTCGTTTTGTTTCAGCCATTTTTGGATCCACTTTTGCATCCACTTTTGCACCCACATTTTCATCCCTTAGAACGAAACATTTTTTTCTTAAGTTACCCTTTCCTTGCACCTCTATTTTGCGATCCTTTATATATATATATATATATACATTTAACTTCATTTCCCGTAAAGTACTTTGAAGTGTTTAACTTTAGCTTAGGCATTCATACATGGGAATAATATAGAAACCATGGTACATAAAATATGATACATCAATTGTGAAAAACGACATAATGGAAATGGAAGGAACGACTAGGTGAAGTGTTGTGAATGACATGCAATGAGGATCACACTTGTATCCCTAGGGATATACTTGACTCATAAGTTTACACACTTAATCCAAGGAAGAATTATATTAACCACACCAAAATACATCCTTAGCTATGAGACAACCATCTAAGATACATGAGCCATTATAGAGTAGCATCATTGACCCCCTATGGTCATGTCCACAATAAGAAAGCATTAACCATAAGTCCACTAGAGAGCATATGTCATAAAACTGATCCAAATTATACGTTCCCATCAATCTCTAGCACATGATATATATCATAGTGAACTAAGCAATCTAGAAGTGTCTCTGTCAAATATATATGGGAAAACCATAGTTGCCAATAGTGGACTGTTGGACGTAATGGAATATCACATGGGAAATGATGGTCAAGTCACACCTACTTGATATGGGGTAGCAAGATCAATGATCCCAATGTTATGTATGAAACACTTCATTCCTTGCTTAAAAGAGTGATTTACCACTCTTTAAGGTTATGTTGCCATTTAAAAATGATCCTTTAACTTATAGGCCTCGTGCCCCATGGTTTCAATATACATGGATACTTGTAGGGATTTCATAACCCTAAATATACATATTATTTAGTCTTGAAACAAAACTTGGTCCAATTCATCACATACACTAGTAAATTATTCAAAACAATTCTTGAATCCATGCATGGCAATTACAACTTAAACTATGCAATGCATTCTTAGGTGTTTAGGGGGGTAAGGGATTTAGATCTTTCTCCCTTCAAGGATATAACATAAAATTATAAACTATGATGTAATTCAATCCTAAATAGAGATAACATCTCCTCTAACACTTCAAAACTTCCCTAAACTATTTCAAATTCTTTGTCATGCACAACAATCAAATTTGCATATTTAAGTGGGATGCGAGTAAGCCTTATTCAGGGAAGCTAATAAATTAATATAATGAATTATATCATATTCAAAACAGAATTTGGCATCATAAACACATTCACTAGATGCATCACACCTTCCTTAGGCTTAACACCTTGCTTACCCATAATTCTAGCTCTCTAAACCCCAAATTTCTTCAAGAGGAGGCCATTTAGGCCAATTCAAGAAGTATATGTGAGTGTTGTGAATTAAACAAGTGTGTATAGGAGGGTATACACTCTTTTCCTTCATGAAACTTGGTATATACCCTTTTATCCTTCAAGCAATGTGTGTGTATACCTCAAAAAGCCCAAAAACAACCAAGAAAAGGCCCATGTTGCATAGTTAATATCTCAAATGAAAAGCTAGGTATTTGATATTTTTGGGAAGAATTTTAACATGTATTTTTAGAACCTACACACAAAACTTCGCACCTACCCACTTCATGGTTTATGAGAATCTTAGGGTATTTTTAAGGGTTCTAAAACTATACCTAAGCATAGTATTCTAGGCAATTATTTCAGATTGAAAGAATAATTTATATAGATAGGTAGGTGAATATTAAATATGAAACATACTGTTTACTACTGAAATCCGTAAATTTTGGTGAATATTATAGTAAAAAAACATATTTTATGTTAATATAGGCGATATTGGAGAGCAAAAATGACTAATTAGCAAATTTATTTTTTGAAAAAAAGTCAAAAAAATATCCAATTGGTGAAATTTTGCCCTTAAAAATCACCTTCTGTGAGAAATTGGTCATTATTTACATACCAATCTGCACAATCCTACAATACTCGAAACAACAAAAAAATTGTCATTTTTAAAGCTACATGAGCTCTTCCACTTTCAACCATTGATTGGGGTTAAGTAATACCAGTTTACACATTTATTAACCATGTAACATAATACAATAACGTGCATGCCAAAAATGATAAAATTATGCACCCAAAAAGCAGCTAAGATGACAAGGTGTCCCTACAAGAAAGATGTATCAGATTTACAATCTTTTCAAAATCAAAGTTGTGAAAAATGTGTTATGAGCAGATTCTAAAAGCGAAAATAAGACATTGAGTTCGTTGGTGAAGATGGAGATGCGGGGTATCGAACCCCGTACCTCTCGCATGCAAAGCGAGCGCTCTACCATGTGAGCTACATCCCCAGCTTATGTTCATTCACCAACCAATCACCTTTCTTTGAAACATTATCTAAAATTTGAAGCCGACTATTCAGAGCGCGTTAAGAATCTGGAATTGACACTTGTTTAATCCAGGGTTAAGAATCTGGAATTGACACTTGTTTAGTTGTTTTATCCAGGGTTATAATGTAGATAGCAGTGCCAAATTCCATAAGGTGAAGTGACAAGATCTGACTTGTTGCACACTTATATGTACTTAGATGCGGCGAATATTCGATGAAAATATGTTGATTAATTCGTGGAAAAGAAACCATTTTCAGCTGCAATTAAGGAAATCTTATCTATATAAAAATGAATGACCACTTAATTGTATACGCTTTCTTCTTGCTCCGTTTTGTGAAGAAACTCCGTACATAATCCTCTCGCAGGATCCCTCATTTAATAGTATAAAAACTTAAACAAAACATGGCCTATTAGCTCAGTTGGTTAGAGCGTCGTGCTAATAACGCGAAGGTCGCAGGTTCGAAACCTGCATAGGCCATTGATTGATTTGTTTTATGCGGTCTGGAATTTCACGTTTTTGGTTTTGCAAAAATCAGAATTCAACTCTGTTTTAATCGTGGTTTGGATGTCATAAATGGATTCAGCATCTTGAGAAATCTTCGAGGCATTCAAAATTTTAGAACTTGATAGCAGTAACCTGGATTTTGAAAATTTTCAATTGTTTTTTTTCAAAATATTGCTGGAAAATTTCATCGACCCAAATAGTCAATTTTTTTTCAAAATATTGCCAGAAAATTTCATCGACCCAAATAGTCAAATTTTTTTTCAAAATATTGCCAGAAAATTTCATCGACCCAAATAGTCAATTTTTTTTTCAAATTATTGCCGGAAAATTCCATCTATTCCGAGCCAAATAGTCAAATTTTTGGACTACGCGTTTTCTGCAGTCCTATGGGTGGTTACCCGAGTAAACCGTCAATGTAGATTATATAGTACACCTGACTTGACAATGAGGATATTGAGTATCTCTTATTTAAATTCACGATGATCAACCACTGAACCTAACCTATTGAGCTAATGTTGCATCACCACTCAACCCAACCCATCAACTCTAATGTTGTATCAATGTTATCTGATATATGAATTTAATTTTGGGTGAATTAACTCAATCATTTTTTCATGACATAAAGTAGTGATTGTGTGATATATGAAGCTGATTTCACAACCACCTATGTTGTGTCGCACTAATTCCATTAATGCACTGATCTTCCATTGAAAGTGGCTTCAAAGCATAGATGTTGGAGTTTGGAAACAGTTTATCCTAAATACTCATACTAGGAATTATGAATCTCACTAATAAAATCAAGAATGAAGATGGGAAAATGACCAATAACGTTGAGTTAATACTCACTTTGATAACTTCCATCACAACAATGTAACTTGACATCTTCCAAACATCCTAGAGAAACATTAAAACCTAAAGTTGAGTGTTGAAAGTTCATGAGCAAATGTGGATTCGTCTTTTAAAATTTAAACCAATGTGAAAATTACACACTATAATGATTCCATGGATGCCTTGTGACTTGTTGATTAACAATGTATAGCCTTTTTCTTATTATGAAGTGTAACAATTCACAAATGAAAACAAAATTACCTTTGCAAAGTGGTGCATGCACAAAGAAACTTTAGTTTGTTTGAAGAGATTATTTGAGGACAAAGAAACAGTCGGTACCACTCAAGTTGTGGCATGGTTTAGAGGTTATTGTTAAAATAAAAAAATTATATCATGTCATTTGTCAACCAATTTATGTTATTTATCTTTAATTAATGGAGAGTGAAAAAAAGTTGCTCACCAAGTTAATTGGTACAATGATCATGCTAATTCATAAAGAGTTTGATATGTTCAATATCTACATTCTAAAAAATATTTTTTTAAAGAAAAATTAATAAATAAAAGTTTGGATTGATACAACAGATTAATAAAAGTTTGGATTGAATTTGCTTATGTCAAATTTGCCTAATTTTTATCTAATTAGCTCGACCTTTTTATCCAATTTGCTTGACTTTGCTTATATCAAATTTGCTGACTTTTTATCCATCCAATCAGCTTGAATTTGACTAGATCAGATTTGAATTTCAAATGTTGGTCTTCCCTGAGCTGATTTGGCACCTTCTTTTGGCATGAGGTTTAAATCCTTGAGTTTGATTGCAGTTGGGAAGGTCCAACTTTGGCCACACACTTAAGACATTTTTACAAGTCATGATAAACATAGGTTGCTCTTTTTGAAATACCTTTATGAAGTTATAAGCTATTGGACATCGATTCGATTTATGAAGTTCAAAGCTATTAGACATCGATCAATAGTTGTGGTGGAACCCATGTGCCTACTAAGCAATACACTGATAATCTGAGAGTAAAGGAAAGTGCCAATCTGCCTTATCAAATATAAATAAATAATCTACAAGTAGAAATGAAGAACTAAAACTAAAACTAATCTTAGGAAAACAACTAGAAAGAAAACTCTGCTCAAGTTTGATTACTCTAAACCCATACTAAACTATACTGAAAATACTATAAGAAACTTAAAATGGTAGTGAAGCCAACTGAAACCTCGAAACCTACAATTTCACATGTATTTAAAAACATTAAAACAAATTGGAGTAATCTTAATTAAATATCAAAAAAATACTAACACTCAAACTTATGTTCACTATGTATAGGACAATAAAATCAATATTAAGAGGAAATCCATCTTGGAAAGATCCCTCCAACCAAGCTTCAATTACTTTATATTAATTTGAAAACATACCCATACAGGATCATTACATGAAAATCATTAGGCTAATCTATTGAAAAAATAAAATAAACAAGAAGAACAAATTAAAATATAAAACTCGCAATAGGAAAGGAGACTATAATAATCTACTATATCATAATCTTATTCTATTATATGCTACACTAGTATAAAATAAACTATGTAAAAGAATAATGCCAATGTAGCCATTGAAGTAACTCCAATTCCACAAATAGATAAAGGTCAAGCATCGGTACTAGAAATATAATACTTCATATTCAAAGATTGAAAGAATTAAATCTAAATTTCTATTCACAAAAAAATAATAATATGATATTTACTATACAATAAAAACCTCTTCAAGAAGGATTCTTCCAACCAAACTTGAATTGGGTCATAGAAATCAAATTAGAAGTCGTTTAATGTTTGTAAAGAGCTCATGGGAAAGGTACATACCTAGTCAAGATGATGAATCATGAATTCAAAATCGTACTTGGGTAAGAACATTTTCTTTAAAGAAATTTCATCGGTTTTAGATAAAGAAAAACAAAATGAGAGTTTTCCATAACCATTTCGTTACGGTTAGAAGTGTGCTATTTTTCATTGTAGGTACAAATTTAGAGTTGTGTCATTTTTATTGTAGGTACAAATTTGGAGTAGATAACATTGAGATCTTGACATAACCATCACCATTGGGTAAAGTTCCTCAAAGTCATCAAAACCTATTGAGTCATAAAAAAAATGATTTCCTTCCATTCCAAGTCACAGAACATGTTAGAATTTTCCACATCAACTTATGAACTAGATAAACATGCATGTGTTTTATGAAAATATTTATGGAAGGAGCTTCTTCTACCTTATCTTCTTGAAATGATTTAAAACATAATGAATGTTTCTCTAATTTACATAATTTTCTTTTCATCAAAATGTGAATTTTCTCGTAAAGGAGTCTCAACATGAAGATCAAGAAAGCTATCAAGAAAAACCTAAGAAGATGCTACTAGTACCTATTGACATGATATTATCCCACCATTGTATACTTATCCTTTCTAACACCATGTCAGACCACCAACGACACACACAGGTTCCTACACTATCATGGTTGGTGGGTTGAAAGGCGTAAGAGCTTACTTAACCAACAACATCATCAACTAGGTCAAGATCTCCTTGAGGGTCGCTTCATAAACTACTATAAAATCAAGAAAGTTACCATTGTTTGGACTATCAATAAAATGAGAATTTTCCCATAAAGGAGTCTTAACATAAAAATAAAGAAAGTTATCAAGAAAGTTACCATTGTTTGGACTATGATCAATTAAAAGATATAAAATGATTAAATACAAATAGTAAGATTCCAGAGTATAAATACAAATAGTAAGCTTTCAGAGTATAAATTATTCCCTTTGAATTAAATGGTCTTCATTAACTTGCACTATAGCATTTTCTAAGGAAATATATCACACAAAACTTGATCAAAAGACATCTTCTATATAGGGGAACTTATTCAAGATGAAAAGAACAAGATCAGATATCAAGACCAACATTAGTAATTTCAATATTGAGGCCTTTCACTTGAGCTATAAGTATTGGACTCATTTCCACTGAACTTCCTTCAACACAAGTGTTACTAATAGGAGTTTCAAATTCATTTGAAACATCTTCAAGTTTAAGGATTATTTACTCAAAAAAAATCCTTAAGTTCTTGGAAATGTGCATTATATAATCCTAACATGTGTGATTGAATAAAATTTCCAATCATTAGTGGACTCAAAGGAATCATACCTAGAATCAAAATTAACTAATGGATTAGTATCTTCAGTAACATGCATATCATGAGAAAAAATAATTTCATGATCATCATCATTTTTTCAATCCTATGTGTTCGAAAGACATTTAAGGTAGAGAAACCATTCTAATGCATCTTCTATTGAAGTGTTATCATCCTCGTGGAATCTAAGGAAAATTAACATAAATTTGGAAAAGAAATTCCTCAGAAGGTTCACCTTTATGTCTACAAAGATTCTTCCCTTCCAAACATAATTCATCATAACTGTAAATTTGAAGAGCAATGAGAAACAACTCCATGAATTGTTTCCATATGGAAATAGATTTGGATAGCAAAGCTTTGAACCATATCCCAATTCTTCATTGCAATATGAGAGTAAATAACTTGCACAATTCATTTTTGTTAAATATTCTAAAAGAGTTACATTTATGATTAAATCGACAAAGTTGATCAAAATTAGGTATTACACCCTCAACATCAAACTTTAATTTTGACAAGGAATTGAATTTCTTGTTAGAAATGATTCCAGTAAGCCAACACAAACTAAAATCATGTTCTAATACATAAATGTAGAGAGGATCCATGAGTAGTTAAAGTTGTTCAAAATGAAAGGCTCCACAAGGTCAACTTGTTATTTTCCCTCCTTCTAGCACCATTTTGTTGACAAGTAAATATGACTTGCATCAACAAGGGGATAATTTCCTGATGGTATGTCTTAATTAGACCTACTCTCATTTGGTATGAAAATCCCCACTAGTATGTAGGCCCGATTTCCACCAACAAAATTGCTCCCCAAAAAGAGACCTATTCATTTAATTTCTCTAAAACTCTAATTGCATTCTAATCTAACATGCATTATAATCTAATAGGACTTGTTTGTTTAAATCCTATTTTAACTGAGACATAAAGGTTATTGCAAGCATAAATTTTAAATGATTGTAAACATGAAGGAATTCATATTTACCGGCATAAACCTTACTAGCATATTCAATTACATGTAAATGATATGAATATGTCCCCGCAATCACATTCATAACCAGTGGAATTATATATGATTATGTCCCCGCAATCACATTCATAACCAATTCATAATAATTTCACTAAGCAAATTCATAAATGAGAATACTACAACAAAATTATCAATTGACACTACAAGGAAAACACTTTCTAGCTCATGTTTATGAGGACCTTTCACACAAAAAAAATCCATTTATCCATTTATAGTGAAGGTCCCTAATGGAGGCAGGGGGTCAGAGATTATAGTAACTTACAACAATCCTTTGGTTAAGCTATCATATTTTGTGAGATGTTTTTATGCTTCAAATCATCCAAAACTTACACTAAGCCTCATTTGAACCCACTCGAGAGGTTTTGAACACTAACAAAAACACTAACACACTAGTTGCTTGCTACTAAACCATAGATCCTTGGACACAGGTTTATTTATTTATTCTTTCACAAGTTTTTTTATTTGTTCTTTGGAACATAGTCAACAAAATAATTTGAAATATGTTGTCTCTCATTTCTTTGTGCGTTTATTATGTTTTCATGAGTTGAGATCCATTTCCTTATGATAAATGCTACACATCATTTCCCTGATCGTTGTTTGTCTTTATGTGTACCAAGATACTAGTTTCCACTTCATCATTGCTCTTGTATTTGAAGGTGGATTTAGTTTCATGGAAGCATAATTTCCGACAATAGAGTCTAAGCCTTTGTTGGAATAAAGCAAGCACATATTTCTTGGAATTTTCTTACACGAAACTATTTGACAATAAATCCCTGTATTTAATGGAGAATAGATTCCCTCCTTTCCCATTCCCTTGCTTTTCATTACTGAATATTTATGGTTCTACCATTTTTTTCCCCTGGTTTTCATTCTTTGAATGAGAAAAATGGCATACACCATGTCTAAGGAAGTTTTAATTAGTACACAACGATGTTTTTCATTGTTAATTCTAGAGTGCAGTTCTTGATTTCCCTTCTACCGTGGTTATTGGTTATTGGATGACATGAGCTTAGAGATAGACCCCTTCAATAAGACATTGATAGGATCCTTTGGATCTATGCCCCTTTCTACATATTACAACCTCCCTTTCTATTTTTTATATTCTCTTGTCCCACTTCAAACTTAATAAAAGAAGAGACTTCATCCATTAAACTTACTTGCGTATCTTTGGAAATATAATAAAAAATAATGAAAACCCACATCCTCACCAAATTCTTCTTCTGGTTCAGGTTCCTTCCTCTTCTTTTGGAGCAACTACAATAGGAAAAACTTATGTAGCACTAGCAGCTAGGGTAACAACAACTTCAAACTTGTAGGGATCCTAAATTTTCTCAGCTTGTGGGAAAGAATAATAAGTTGTGATAGCAATAAATAAAAAATTTGCATAACCATTGATGATATCATGTGGATTAACTGCTAATGAGTGGTCGATGATTTCCAGAGAAAGAGTTCTCTATTAATCATCCTCTATAATTAAGAGTTTCAGGATCAAATATCAATCCAACATTACTTGATGAATACAATGTTTTCTTCCTCCATTAGAACTTTAAGTTTTGTCCCAATCAAGGTTTTGTGGGTCTTTGTACAACATATTTTTCAGTGAGTTTGGCGCATTCATAGAGGCTTCAACATAATTATAGAATACTGCACTGCTCTATTATAGTACATTCACTAACCTCAAGGGTAGAAATACAATAGCTTTTTGAATCAAGATTTTTGGCTTTAGATATAGTCTACCACATGGGCCTATGGTACAATTAAAATTGTTGTAGCAATCAATCCTTGGCTTGACTAAATATGTCATGCAAGTGGACTCTATAACTAGAAGAGGTTGTGTAATTGGCGTTGATAGTTTCATTGTATCTGGTTAGCCCCCATGAATTGTCAGTTCCACATATGGTTACCAATACTAAAGGCACCTATAAACATACTAAAAACTTGTTAATAAAATGAGTTCTGCCTAAAAGGAAGCCTCATCCAACTCTGGGACAATCAAACTCACAATCTCAATCAGATGACAAAATATCAAAAAATAACCCCATAATAAAATGCATTGGACACAGTACTAACTAAGACAAATTTAGAAGCATAATAATTAAGATCCTAGATAAGAATAATCCCGCATAATTATAAAAAGTGGAGAGAAACCATTTGACTACTGCAACTCACATCTCATTCAGGTCTTCCTTCCATCAAACCATTAGGTATCTATTGCTTTTATATAATGCTCCGTACATTTTTTATATTCATTAATTTGAGTTATGAGATACAAGATTTTCTAAAATTGAAGTATTTGAGTGAATTAGAGATACATGATTTGCTAAACTCAAAATTGAAATCAAAGAAAGGAAAATTGTATATTAAAAAAAAAAATGTTTTATTTAGGGGAGTGAAGAATGTTTGGAGAAATTTGTCTTTTCAATGAACAATGGAATAATTAACCTATAAACATTCATTTTCACTTCAATTAATAGGTACAATCTAAATGAAGCCTTAAAATTTTTAATGTTTTCTCATTTAATTAAAAAATTCTTATTAAATTTGAAAAACCACGAAATGCAAATTTCCTATCTAAAATCCCAACAAATATTTCTCCTAAAACAAAACTCGAAATTTAGTTGTTACTCTAAGTAGCAAGATTTATTTATTCTACAATAACATGCTAATTAGTTTTCAATTTTAAAATGATTGCTTCTTCAACTTGAGCACCCTTTAAGCTATTGCTTTCACCCTTAATTTACAAACTATGGTTTTCATGAGGATGGTATTCTAATTAGCTTTATTATTTTCAAAGGTTGATGCTATTGATGGAAGAAGATTATACTTGCATGTCAAATTTGCTTGGATGATATCTCTCACCTTGCTAATCTAGAAATAGTGAATACCCTAAAGCCTCTAAACTCATAAAAGTTATATGTAATTTATTTTATCAAATCTTGTACCTCATATTAATGTAGTTGTGAGTGAAAGCTTACAAATATATTATTTATTTATCTAGTGCCATTAAAAGAAATATGACTTAATTAAGAGATAAATCATGAATACAAAATTATGAATACAATGCTTTAGAAACTAAACAGTGAGTATGGTAAAAAATAACATCACATCCAAAATAAAAATGAGAATAGACTTTAAAAAAAATCTACTCCTACCGAAAATGTAGTTATCATATTTTGTCACAATAAATCATGTTTCACCTTATCAATTTGAATTTGGGTCATCCAACATATAAAGATGAAAAACAAAACAAGCCATCGTAAAACCAAATTTAAACTAATATTTTAAGATATAAAAGAGATTGAGAACATACGAAAAAAAAACCAAAAGAGCAATTAATGAAATAATAGCGTAATAACATTCTTGTTAGGGAATTTTCCATAATTTTTTAGCAATAATTTTATAAACATAAGTAAAAATTTCAATAAAACAATTGCATAATTTCAACAATAATTTCATGAATATAAATAAAAATTTCAATAAAACCATTGCATACATGTGATGAGAAACTTTTTACATGCATGAGACATGGTTATAATTCCATGGGTAGACTATTCACGAGAAGAGTGTGATACTAAGCTAGGGTGAAATATAGCAACAACACGATTGATCTTTTTAACCAATTGACTAAATGTTGGAATATACTGAACCTAGTGTATTTTATAAGCTAATGGGTGAAAGGTAGCTTGTACACATTTCTTCCCTTTATTATTTTAATATATAAACTTGTATCCTGTACACATTTCTACTGTTTATTATTTTAATATATAAAATTGATTTCTTTAATTTTTATCCATGTTTGTATATTGGGGAAGGAACCACCATGTAAACAAATGTTAGAAAAATATACCTTACTTTTGAAAAATATGGTAAGCTTATTGTTTGTTCTAAAGCCTTTTTTTGAAAAATATGGTAAGCTTATTGGTTGCTTTCCTATCAAGTTTTTTGCAAAATTATCTAAAATTTGAAGTCGACCATTACCGAGTGCGTTAAGCAGATATAATTGATGCTTGTTTTTTCTCAATTTGTCATGTAACAAATTAGATGATGATTTTGCTAGTCTTTCCTGCTCATTTTTGCTTCAAAACATGTGAGAACAATGTCATATTTTACAAAGTGAGGGTTCTTGGGGTTTTGAGCTATTAGATTTCATTTATGTACTTAAAAATTGCCCGACCAACAACAAAAACCCTAGATTGTGCTAAAAAAGTTCCCTGGATTTCGGGAAAAAAAAAGTCCAAAAAAATGTACTTGTTTAGACAACTTCATTTTTTTTGGGTGCTAATGTAGAGCCGTTCGTAAGAGTGTCCCACACATTTTAGATAACAGTGACAAATTCCATAATTGCAGCGTTTGTTGCTTCTTTGAAATTTTGAACTAAGAGAAGATCATGACTTGTTGCACGGTTAAATGTACTTAGATGTGACTAATATTCTAGGAAAATATGTTGATTAATTCATATGCAAATTTCCGTGATTTTTCTCTGCCAGATTCCGTCGAGTTGGGGGCGTTTTGGTTAGCGCTTATACTACTCCATCCCTTCTAAGCTCTGCATGATTTGCCATTTAAATATGTGAACACATATTGCCTATTAGCTTAGTTTGTTAGAGTGTCGTGCTAATAACGCAAAGGTCGCACTAGTATCGTGAAGGTCATAGGCTTGAAACCTGCATAGGCCACCATTAACCATTTTCTGCAATTCTCTACATAACATGTTTGATTTATATAGGCCATTACCTTTTACCATTTTATCGTATTCTTCAATCTAGGGACTGCTAGGAGGAGTTTTTTTTGGTGTTCGACATGCCAAGAGTGAAAAATAATCTCAATGCTAAATGGAGGACACAACAATTAAAAGAGTCATGGAATGAAAAATAATCTTAAGCGGCTACTCCTAAATGGAGGAAGTAACAATTAAAAGAATCATGGAAAGAAGGAAATATTAATGTTGTCAAAGACTCCCAAAGCTTGTGAAGTAAGTTGAGCGAAGACATCATTGTGCTAATTTTTTTTCCACAGAAAAAATCAGAATTATATTATTTAAAATGTAATTGCATTCTCAATTCATATCATGATTGATCATATGTATGTCAAGTTTGGACCATATCCATCCAGAATTGTTATAAGATTATAACCTATTAGAGCGTTGTGCTAATATCGTGAAGGTCGCAAGTTCAAAACCTGCATAGGCCAATGATTAATCGTTTTATGTAGTTCTCATTTTACGTAGGCCATTTCCTCTTACCATTTTATGCAATCCATAGGCCATTTATTTTTATCATTTTCTATAGTCCCGTGGGTAATCCACTTCCTTTTATCATTTTCTACAGTATTGTGGGTGGTTACCTGAGTAAATTGTCAATGTAGATTATAGTAAGCTCAATCATTTTTCCATGACATAAAGTAGTGATTATGTAATATATGAACCTGATTTCATAACAACCTATGTTGTGGTTGCAATAATTCCATTAATGGAGTCTACTTCGAATGAAAGTGAGTTCAAAGCATAGATGTTGGGGTTTGGAAACAATTTATGGTAAACACTCACAATATGAATTATGAATTATGAATTTTACTTGTAAAATCAAGAATGAAGAAGGGGAAATGACCAATAACACTAAGTTGGTATTCACTTTGATAACTTCCATCACAACAATGTAGATTGGCATCTTCCAAATATCCCAGGGAAACATTAAAACCTAAAGTTGAGTGTTGAAAGTTCATGAACGAATGTGGGTTCATCTCTTAAAGTTCAAACCAATGTGAAAATTACACACTAAAATGGTTCAATGGATGCCTTGTGACTTGTTTATTATCCGCTTATAGTTATTTTCTTATTATCAAGTGTAATGATTCATAAATGAAAACAAAATTACCTTTGCAAAGGTATGCATGCACAAAAAATGTTTATTATGTTTGAAGAGATCATTTGAGCACAAAGAAACACTTGATGCCACTCAAACCATAGCATGTTATGAATTAAAGGTCATTGTCCAAGATAAATTATATCACGTCATTTATCAACCAATTTATGTCATTTATCTTCAAGTAATGGAGGATGGAGAAAAGTTGGCCACCAAGTTAACTAGTGCATTGATCATGCTAATTCATAAGGGGTTTATATGCTCAATATCTACATTCTAGAAGATATTTTTTTGTAAGGAAACATTAGAATAAATTAGTAGGTAAATAGTGTTGGATAACATTTCCTGCAATTATTACAATCAAGAAAAGAATACCACTGCAAATAGATGGAATCACCAAGAAGCCAATAAATAGAATTGTAACATAATAGACTCAACTCCATATTTCCTAATGAAGGGCAATGTATGTTGAAGAGGAAGTAGAATAATACTAGAATCAATCCATATCTGTTAAGGACAAGGTGTGGTGAAGAGGAAGTAGAATGTCACTTTGTACAAGTATTGTAAGCATAAGAGAGATACGAAAGATGATTGTTTGTGACTACATCTAGAGAAGCACAAAATCCTACCATAACAAAGTAGTGAGAGAAAGAATGAAAATATGTGGCTCCAAGACAAAAGGAATTTCCTTGATAATAATCGTCTCACATATGTACACGACGTGAGAGAATTCTCTCCATTAAGGTCTGATTAAAGGAGCAAGTGATTTTAGTTATCGATAAGAGTAATACATGATATCTCAAACACAACAATCATAGAAGAAAGACTTGTTAACTATTCCTCATCATGAATCCTACTGTAATGTCCTTGAAAATAGAATATTTTTTTATTAAGTTTTAGGTGTGGATATGAATAAATTTATCTTTTGTAGTAGAAATATGTGTAAGCGTGACTTTGATAAAGCCTTCAGTTTGAATTTAAATCAAGCCTATGTGTATATATTTAGGAGCATTCCTTAAATAGCTTAGGTGTGGAAATTGACAATGTATGTTCCTAAAGCCACATATAGAAGGTGGAGTTAAATGACAACACAATTGATGAAGGCATTCATGAATGTGGATCTTTTGCAATGAATATTGCTATAACAAGACATGAAAATGAATTGTTGGATTTGGGAAAATGATGTCTAATTTTGATATGGCTCTGGTGTACCCCATTAACACCTCAAGTTTTGAAGACATGCATAATAGTTTCCTTGAGAGTGACAATCTTTATGTTATTGACATAAGTGTTGCATTCCATAAGAAGAATGTGGAGGATGAACAATTAGTGTTATTGATTGCATTACAGCCGGAGGATGGGGAGGTAGTATGACCTTTTGCAAGAAGTGTTCCTTGTTGGACATGGATGCTTGCCAATAGTATTCCATGTTGGGCATGCAATTTTGAAGGTAGTAAACGTTGTTGAGAATGAGTTTTTGCAAATCGTAAGTCCTATTGGGTTTGCAGATAGGTTATCGAAAAAGAGGAAGAAGAAATGCTGGGGAATTTTTCACAAAGCCCTTTGAGCAAGATGCTCCAAATTTTCTTACCAAGGTGTCTTATGCAGGAGTATCTTTAGTCTCGAGTAACCTACATCAACCAAAAAACATTTTAATTTTGAGCAAGAGAAATAAAACTGCTACAACTCTACGATTGTTGATTCAATGTGTGAACCTTGGTGCAACTCCTTCACTGCATAGGCTAAGCAAGTATGGTTACTTGCTACGGAACCCATGAACCATGACTCATCTCTTCACACTTACCACGGAATCATGTCATGCATGACCATTTATTGCAAATCATGCCATGAGGTTTGGTGACACATGCCAAAGGGAGATTAACTACCCATATGAAAACATTTTGTTGAGGAAGCTTTAGGAAAGTGAATGGTCATAATTGTTTATATTCCTTCCAAAAGGAGTCAACGAGGCGTGGTTTGAAGAAGGGGGCGATTGGAAGGAGGAAGGGTCGACCAAATAGAGGGGGATACACATCGCCTATCTCCTGCCAAAAAAACATGAAGAAGGGATCGTCGATGAGGGAGTAGACTCCACATGCCGAGAAAAACAAACAACGTGCAATTGCTGGTCAAATTGAAGGGCATAATCCATATGCTAAGGAAAAAGGTCGTGATTCCACTGTTGGCCAAAGGAAACACAAAAACCAAGAAGAACTAGAGTGGGAACAAAAACTAGCAACCATAAATCGATTGCATTGTAAACCAACATAGATTCATCTTAAAAGGGATCTACTGAGCACTGAGAGAGATCAAATATTTCGAGGTGCAAAATCCTTTTAGAGTGGAAATGTTTAGGAAGTGTGTAATTCAATGTTTAGAGTTTTAATTTATCTAATTTGTGTAGTTTTATGTATATATGGTTCTAAATATTTTAAATCAAATTTGAGCCTATATGTTATTTTTTATAATATTTTATCATTTTTTATAAAGGACGTGTGTCGGAGCTAGGTTGAGCACGGAAGGAGTTACACATCTCCCTCCTACTAGGTTGTAGAATGCATCGCTTTGACGCAATTAGGGGAGACATAAAACCCCTGAGCGGACTCATGTTGTGCAAGTTTCCAAATTCGTTAATTGAATAAAATAAAGAAGTCTAATCTCTATTTTAGCCTTGTTGGTTGTTTCTGTCCATTTTCCATTGCGTAGATAATTTCTTAATTTTATGAAAGCAATAGGATGTTGGTAGTTGTGTGGTATGACAAGGAAGCATGAGTTTTGTAGCTAAGATTTGGGCTGCATCTCTTCGTGACTGAACCAATTCGTTTTCCATTTAAAATCTTGTGTTTTCAACTTGAGAACACTTTCAGTTATTCCTTTCACTTGTGATTTACAGATTATGGTTTCTTATCATAAGGAGGATGGCATTCTAATTGAATTCATTGTTTTCAAAGCCCAATGTTATTGGCGAAAGATTATAACTACATGTTAAAGTTCCTTGGGAAATATTGCTCACCTTGCTAATCTAGAAGGAGCGAATACTTATGGATTCCAAACTCATAAAATAACTAGAATTGAAGTTGTTATATGTAGATTCTGGTATCAAACCCCATGCCTCATATGGGGATATTTGAGAGTGAATGCTTACAAATAAATTCTATACTTTTCTTGGTGTCATTATTACTCAATTAAGAGATAAACCATAAATACAAAATTATGAGTCTACACAAACTCTCCAAAACCTAACAAATCTATAATCAAACTAATAAACCAATACCTAAGTAATTAATAACTTTCAAAATTCATCATAATCACATTGCTTTAAAATCCCAATGCAAATCCCTCTAAAAAAACACTCATCTAAAATAAGAACAAGAATAGTCTAAGGAGAATATACTTCCACTAAAAGGGTAGTGATCATTTTTGTCATAATAGAACTTCTCTTATATGTGTCAATTTGTCATAACTTCACCAGACCGATAAGAATTTGGGTTTCTAAATGCATAAACATGGACAAAACATGGATGGTCACCTTGAATTCAAGTTTAAAACTTAAGTTAAAAACATTAAAATATAAAAGTAATTGGGACTAAAAAAAAAAATCCCTAAAGAAACATCGATGAAATAATAACATTACAACTTGCTTGGTGGATAAGATCAAGATCCAAGTAACACCTAACAGTAGAAAAGTTTAGCCCGGGAGATCAGAAGATGTGCTCTGCAAAAAACCTAATCCCTGCTCATGCTGTCGCCGGGGCTCATGACCGCCGGGACTCCACAGGGATGGCTCTATAGGTAGCTGTTGAGAAGGATTTCCATCGCCTTTGGCCAGGTAGAGGAGGTGGTCCACCAGTCCAGATTAGTTGGGATCATGGTTTGTCAGATACATCTATGCTTTTCTTAAGTATTGGAAGATCTGGGAGCGTTGAGTCTTGGAAAGGTGGCAGGCATTTGCTCTCTTTCCATTCGATCAATGTTCTGGATCTGCTGCAACGAGACATGAGACCGTTGTGTTCTTGGCCTGCCATTCCCTCTGCTATCCAGCTAAAATATTTTAAGGAGCGTCAGAAGGCAGAGATGGTAATATACTACCTCAGACCGATTTTCTTGATTTATATTTTCATTATTTCGGCTACCTGGTGGGCGGGTGCAGGGATTTTTACTCTTTATTTTCGTTGTGGAGAGACTATAGAACAGATTTGTGCGAGTATACAGGCCGTGGGGTTATCTTTTTCTTACTCTTTTCTACATGAAAGAAATATTATTGCTACATGTCCTTATACTACTGAAAAAATCGGAGAAACAAATTGGAGATCGGGTTGCATGCGCCCTGTAAGGCCACTATCGGTCCATCCATATGGTGAAAAAAGGTATGAATCACATGAACGGTTTTCAGCTTTTGGCTTTGGGGCAGAGGTTGAAAAATACCAAATTTTTATAAAACCCTTTCAGGAAAAACAATCTTGGTGTGGGTTTCTACTAAAGATACAAGGGAGACCCTAAAAACAATAGTAGAACAGAGAGAGGGTTATTCTCGACTATTTTTCTACATTCTGTACGGAGGTAAAGTACTGAATGAGGGTGATAGGCTGAGGGATTGTCAGATTTATAAGAACTCTACTCTGTATGTGATGAATCGCTTGCGGGGAGGAACGTTTGAGAATAGAGGAACATCAAGCCCCTCTTCATACAAAGATGCAGCTAGTTCAAAGGGGCCACAGGCATCAGTAACACCACCATCTTCACAACCCAAGCTGTATATAGTGGAGAAACTGGATGATATCCCATCCTTGAAGGTCAAGAATAAAGAGGTAACACAACTCTTCAGTACTCTCCAAACACATGCTCTCATTTGTCGTTTTAATGGCTTCTGGCCCAGATCTCATGATCTTCATAACTGGATCTACACAAATTGGACAACAAATTGTCAAATTATTTTATGCTCCAAAGGATTTTTTGTTGTACAATTTGAATCACAGGAAGAATATCAGAAGATCATTGAGCAGGGACCTTGGTTTTGGGGGAGAGCAGGGCTTTTCTTAACCCCCTGGTTTCTTGATTTTGATGCCAACTCTATGGTGGTAACTAAAATGCCGGTATGGGTACGGTTGCCAAACCTGCCCCTTCCTTTCTGGCATCATTTAGTCCTGGAAGACATTGGCAATCTGCTTGGGAAGTTCATCAAAAGTGATACGGATCAGCGTGAGCAGGGGATTTTTACTTATGCACGAATCTGTGTGGAGATCGACCTTAGCAAAGGTCTTCCTGATAGAGTCCAGCTGATATATGAGAAACAAAAATGGATTCAGGCACTGGACTATGAAAATACTGCCTTTAGATGCAGATTTTTCCATCTAACAGGACATTTACAAGACTCGTGCCCACTTGCAAAAAGGTTTCCTAAAAATAAACAGGGGATGAAGACAAAGGGGAAAACATGGCAGGCAGATTATGCTCCCTCTACTGATGAGGATTCAGAGGGTGAGGAAAGTGAACCAGTAGAACAAAAAGAGGAGGAGGTCAATGAGGAAATAGTGCATAAAGCTGAAACAGTGGAGGCACATCTTTCAAATTAAAAAAATGCTGGTAAGGAAATGCACACGAAAAACATGCAACTAATGGCTACATCCTTAACCGGGTCAAAGCGTGCACATGAATCAGAAAATTCTGATTCCGACAAAGAAAAAATCTCTGAACAGTCATCAGTGGAGCAGGAGAGTAAAGAGCTGATTATAGCTGCTCCTCAGCTGGGGGGATGGACAGAAGCGAAATCAAAGAAGAAAGGGAAGAAAGGGAGATTAGAGGATTATTATAAATTCCCTAATTCCTAGAAAAATTATGTAACATTATTGTTTTTATTTTCTTGCAGACCTATGGTCTTGTCCCAGATGTGCATATGCACCTACAGAATGTAATTTTGTATCGCTTCGGCTTGAAATAAAATTACGCTTTTTTTTCTTGGAAAAAAAAAAAACATTACAACTTGCTTGTTGATGAAATAATAACATAAAAAATTCTTGATACAAAACTCACGGGAAATTTCAGCAAGTATTAGAAAATATTTTCATGAATATGAGGGGAAAATGATCAAGAGAACAATGTCATCCAACAATTTCACCCTAAGGAGTGATTTTTTCCATGCATGAAACATGGTAACATATTTCAAGGCAAAATATTTAGTAGAACACTGTCACACACTTGAGGTGAAAAAATTTGCATGAGATTTAAGGGTGAAATGCATTGAATGTTGAACCATTTAAAATGTTTCAAAATGAATGTCAATATTGAACATTGAGAATAGAGGGTGAAATATAGCAAGAACAATTTTGATTTTTTTATATCTCCAATGGCTAAAGGTTGGGATATAATGAACCTAGAATATTTTATGGGTTAATGGATGAAAACTACCATGTAATATTTCTTATATTTCTTATTTTAATATCTTAAATTTCTCCCCTAAAAGTTTCTCTATTTAGCACAACATTATTGGGATTGATATCATGTTCTTATTATTGAGTAAAACACCTACCATGTAAATAGTGGTTAGAAGGCCATGTAAACAATGGTTAGGAGTGGCTTGGTTGCAAAGAAGAGTTTGGTATCTCAAAATTGAGGGCAAGCACCAATGTCCACTCTTCACATCGTGCTGAAGAGAAATTCAAGATGATCAATACTCAATCCAAAAAAAACTGCGGACATTGCAACATAAATGGACATTGGCATGTGAAGTGTTATAAAATGCATCGACAGTTTCACCCCTTGTATTGAAAAGGTAAGTCAAGGATGGTATGGTAGAAAATGTCAAGAAGGAAAGACTCAAAGAATGCATAGTTGTACAAAAAGTAATAATGAAAGAATAAAGACTCAAAGAATGCATCGTTGTACAAAAAGTAATAATGAAAGAAGAAGCTAAGATTTCCAAAATGGAATTAAGAAACTCAAAGACTTTTAAAATTCAAACTTCCCTTTCCTTTCAAGGTAAACATTATCAAAAGTATTACATTGATGCTTAGGTAGAGATAATATCTATGGTGTTGTGAATCATTTAATGTTGCTCCACTTCTCAAGAGAAGTACGGAGAAATGCTAGTAATAGTGATAGAAAAAGAAAGGAGCCAAAAATTACCAGTATACACTCTTTTAGCTTGTGATTCCCATATAAGCAACACGATTTAAATTGCAACAATTGACTCGCTCCCCAAATTGTTGGTGCTCAATGTCAGCAAGAAAGCAACAACATAATTTAAGACATGGACTACTTGTTGGTGCTTAATGCCAGCAAGAAAGCAACAACATGGACCTAATAATTGGGAATTTTATAGGCCAAGAGATAGGTGGGGTACATATTGTGTTGAGGTTCATCTTTAGTTGATTTTGGGAAAGTAGAAGATCACCTCATTGGATCTTGAAAAATGTGAGAGCTCAGACTAAGTCTCTAAGAACCCAATTTTTCAACAAAGGTGATTTTGAGAGAAGTGCATGTGTTTTTCATGGATAGAAAATGAGTTGCCATTAGTTGTGACAACTAATTTCATTCGCAACAAATTTGATTGCAAGCCAAGTTGTACAATTTATAGGGAAACGCCCAAGATTGACTCATAAGAGAAGACACACACAATAGGTAGTTGAGGATTCTAATTCAAGGAAATTCCAAAAGATTGGAACATTTATTGCAAATAGGACCACCAATGAAATAACAATATCGAAAGCCATTGGTACCATTGTTAGAACCTTATCTCCTTCACCTGCAAACTCTTTTTGTGATTAATTAACTATATGATTTATATTTGAGTTTGCAAATTAAGATGTGATTTGTCCAAATGATCAAACAAAATTTAATTATTTGGATTTAGATTAAACCTTTTTCTATAATTTAGTGATATATAACAAATAACAATCTTAAAGAAAGTCTGCAGTCTTTGGATTAATTGTCAATGTATTAGGGTTCAAAAATTTCCTTGCACTACAATGGTAAATTAATTAAAGAAAATTTAAATAATATACAATTACCTTAAAGCTCAAAAACATTTTATTTAAAAAACCTTTATTATGTAACAAGCTCATGCTCTCTGCTTTGGCAACTTTATTATGTAACAAGCTCATGCTCTCTGCTTTGGCAACTTTATTATGTAACAAGCTCATGCTCTCTGCTTTGTTCCCAACATAACACAACTTTGCTGGTTAAGAAAACATGGATCAAGAAATCAAGACACTAAAACTTCATTAATTTTTTTGTTATCTTTAAAAAAAAAATTGAAGTTTTAATTTTTTCCATTTCTTAACTTCAAATAATAATAATATCACTATATGTGAATGAAATCTTATATGACACATTTATATTCACAGATTCAATTGAAATTTGTCATATCATTAAACACCTTAAACTTTAAAAAAAGCATTGATGCCAAAGATGATGAATCTAAAAATTTGTACATATATTTTTGTTTGTCATATATGACCTACAAAATGTCCCTGGACGATCAAGACAATACTGGATCAATGTATTTTTGTTTGTCCTATAGGACGATCAAGACAATACTGGATCAATGTATTTTTGTTTGTCCTATAGGAGGATCAAGATAATACTGGATCAACGTATGTTTCCTCCCGTATGGAGTAAGCTAAACTCTAGACCATTTGCACCTAAAATCCGACGAGTTTTTTGGTCAAAATCCAACGGAAATTGTTCGAAGGGTAGTTTTAGTGATTGGAATTGTATAATCTGGGTGCCCCAAGGGTAATGGAGTATCCTGAATCCATTTCTGCAATAAAAATTGCAATTTTAACACTAGAAATCTCATTTTCAACCACAAATCATGTTACCGGATTCCAACCAAACTTTCTTGAAAAAGTGCAAATGGTCTAGAGATTAGCCAAATCCCATTTCAATCCTTCTAACATTAATTACCACCATCACCTCAGTATCCAGTTCTAAATATTTCTAATATCAACGGGGCCATGTTAGTCTCAGCACCCTTTCTATCGATCACATTGCAACGATGGGAGATTTTCGTTAACAACTATCCTATTAAGTTGATGATGAGCGTCTTCTCAATATATGAAAAAAGTTAAAATCAATACCAGTACAATGTTCATTGTTGACTTGAATGTACATTCAAATCCATGATATTAGTACAATGAGATGAGCTTGTGGGATTTGAAATCATGTGAAATCAAAATCATTAAAACATTGCTCTTTATCATCACAATGTCCACTAAGACATTGCTTCTTTATCGTCACACTCTCGACTATAGGATGCCAAAATTCCGACAAAATCAAGTTTGGTGAATTCTAATTTCAGCAAAACCAATATTTTCTTCATTAAAACTGTTTTTTTATTTTTTAAATGGTGGTTCACTGTTTCTTTTCATGACTGAAAGTCTCCGGTTCAAGTCCGGGCGGCGCCAGTTTTTATCAAAGTTTAACTGCAAGAGTTTTTAAACTGAACACTGTTACAATCTGATGAAATATGGATCATGTATAAATGAATACTGATTTCATAACTGGACCTTTCATCTTGCCCGAAGGTGTCGTGGTGTAATTGGTTATCACGTAAGTCTCGTGGTGCCATTTTATTTATCATATATCGTTACAACGCTTTTGTTCTCATTGTTGTCGTGGTGTAATTAGTTATCACGTAAGTCTAGCTGAAGGTCTCCGGTTCAAGTCTCGGCAGTGCCATTTTATTTATCGTATGTTGT
The DNA here is from genome assembly GCA_001517045.1 of Pseudotsuga menziesii. NCBI lineage: Eukaryota > Viridiplantae > Streptophyta > Pinopsida > Pinales > Pinaceae > Pseudotsuga > Pseudotsuga menziesii. The sequence continues at coordinate 395,997 of LPNX011018896.1, forward strand.
TACAACACTTTTGTCTTCATTGTTGTAGGTGTGTTTGCATGTTTTCAGAATATGGTTTTATGATGATAAGAGTGTTGTGTGAAAACAAGGTTTGAATCCAAGATAATTAGACTTGTCACCACCATACCATGTTTCACTAGATCTCTGCTATACACTATGTCTTACCTAGTGCAATTGTATTTGAAACAATATAGGATCACCTGGTGGTCCTTTTCATAACTTTATCATTTCATCATCGATTTTTCATGCTCAAGGTCTTCGGTTCAAGTCTCGGCGGTGCCATTTTATTTATCGTATGTCGTTACAACACTTTTGTCTTCATTGTTGTAGGCGTGCTTGCATGTTTTCAGAATATGGTTTCATGATGATAAGAGTGTTGTGTGAAAACAAGGTCTGAATCCAAGATAACTAGACTTGTCACCACCATACCATGTACCACTAGATAGCTGCAATACACTATGTCCTACCCAGTGCAATTGTATTCGAAACAATATAGGATCACTTGGTGGTCCTTTCCATAACTTTATCGTTTCATCATCAATTTGTCATGCCCTTTGACACTAGATTTTCCAAATTCCTGAATTTTGAATCTGTTAATTTTTGCAAAAGCGACCTCTTGGATGTAGTAGTTGTCAAATTTGTGGGTAAAGATGTATCCAAACAGTACTAAGTGTTCAAATATAACCAGAGGAACGAAGCAACTAGCATACCTTTGTATACTTTATCTATGTCTAAAATTATAGTCCCTTAACATGCATTCAATGTCAAATTCCAGCCCTTTGCATCAATCTTCACCAAGAATAGTTTAAAGTCCCTTTTCGTTAACCTCTTAATGTTTTTTTGTTGTGTGTTTATGGCACAATTTTATGACAACACAGGATGTATGACAAGTCTGGTGCAATATCAGACCTGGGACAATGGTAAAGAGGGATGAAAAAGGATGAAAGACAGCTACAAAAGGGAAGAAAGAGGGTTGTTAGTGGAGGTCGTGGTCCTAAATGAGGAGAATCAGGGCTTTAAACCTATAGGAAATCTGCGGTAAGAGTTTTAAGTTCTCGACAAGTTTCGAACCTGTTAAGTAGGTTCATCATGAGAAAAAAGATCTCGCTCTCTTTTTGCACTTAGGGTGTGAAATAAATAGTTAATAATTTATTTCATTTATTTTTTCAGTTAATAAAATCATTGTTGGTAGGTTTATCATCTACTATTGCACCCTATTTTGATGTCAACTTGAGAGAAAGTTGATAAACAAGCATTGCTTGGAGAGAAATCATATCAAGCAGAGTTGGACCAACCATCTAATCAATTAGAACTACATCTTGATTCGCCAATTTAGAATGCCTATAGTAGCGTTAGTTGAATGTTGGGGATGGAACTAATGATACAAAAGTTGATATGGATGATACAAAAGTTGAACTTGATGATTCTTATGGGATACCCATGTCGTGGAGAAAATGTTGTTGCATTATAGTAAAATGGGCTTGGTTCTGTTGGGAGTGTTATTGCATTATAACAAGATGGACTTGGGCTTGAAGGGAGTGTTATTGCATTATAATAAGATGGGCTTGGGCTTGAAGGGAGTGTTATTGCATTCTAACAAGATGGGCTTGGGGAAGATGTTGCATAAGTTAATTCATATTCATATTCATATTTCATTGTTTCTAGTTTCCAGTAAGTAATCATCTCCAACATGGGTTTAACATGGATCTTTATTATGGTTGAACAATTAATATTATTAGTTAATTCATCAATATCCACAAGTCACTTTGCAATAGGATACTTCTAAAAATCTCTTTTAACAACACAAGGTAGATATGAAAAGTATCATAAAATATAATTCTCCTATCATCCCTACTAGCAAGTAGCCTAGCGGAAGAGTAGTAGACAATGTAGTGATTGTTGGCTTGTGTGAAAATGGATTAGTTTTAACTTCAAAAGGAAGTGGTTCATTGGGTGTAATGTTGACCCATTACAAAATTGTTGGAGTATCAATGAACAATGACACTATGACAACTTATGAAGGGATGGCCAAGGGATTGATATTACAACTAGACATGATAAATGAGATCTCAATTTTATGATATGAACTTGGTAAGCAATATTGTAGTCATGGAATGCAACAAATAGAATCCTCTTACAAATTATGCACCACCTTTATTAAGTTGTACATGGAATTTGAGAAAGGATAAGGGTGTGTGCAAGAAGTTGAGGGTCTCTTTTGGCGTGTTAGATGCAATACAAAACTGAAAAAACAGGCATCCATCAACTTGGACACATATTTTGAGACACTTACACAATGAATCTTGCGATCAGTAAACAACAAGAAATGTAGGAAATTGAATGACCTTTCCAAATATATATTTTTTTTTCTATTGAAAATGCCGTTAACTATCTAAAGTTAGATAAATTTTAATGGGCACTTTTTATTTTTTGGACAAATTATAAGGTATATGTTTTTGTGGGTGCAGCGTCTGAGTGTCTAAATGATGGAATAAACTTACGAAAACCGGTATAAATATAGAGAACATATAGGACTAGTGCACGGCTATTTTTCCAATAATAAAAATAATTTTTTTAATTTTTTTTTTAATTATCTAAGAGATCAAACCTCGAAAACGGTACATCATTTGTGGGTGCAGCATTTGAATGTCTTAATGCAATTATTTGGAAATGGGTTTTTTATAGCATGTATAGATTGGTGTTCTTTAGTGCACCATACAATTTTTTTTTTAAATGGTAGAGAAACGAAAGAGATATGGACGAAACACTACCAGTGTGTTTTTTGAGTTGAGGAGTGATGACAAAAGATAAATAAGAAAAAAATAGAAAAAATTATGTATTCTTGTTAAAATTTACATATTTAGAATCTGCAAAAAAAACCATATCTGTTTCTAAAATCTCATAAAAAATGGAGGTGTGCAGCATAATCAAACGAACCGCTAAACACGAGCATATTGAAAATATGGATATAATGCTGAATTTGCCATGGTTTATCATACTCCAAGGCACAGGCATGTTGAATCCGAAGCAAAGTACAAAGCAGACACATAGGCATAGGAATTCCATCAAAGCATGGGTGGAGGCTCGGCTTTATCATTTGGAGGGAAGAAATTTTTGAATTTAAACAGAACAAAACGCGTGCGCGATTTAACAAACCAAAACGCGTGCACATTATAAAGAGCCAAAACGCGAGCGCCTTATTTAAAACCAAAAGTAACGATCATCATCTTCTTCATCATCTTCAACTTCATCATCATCATCATTAACATGATCATCAACATCATGAACATCATCATCACCATCAACATCATGAACATGAACATCATCATCACCATCAACATCATGAACATGATCATCACCATCGTCGTCATCAACATCATCACCTTCCTCATCATCTTCATCATCATCATCAACATGATCATCATCTTCATTACCTTCATATTCATCTTCTTCATCATCATCATCATCACCTTCCTCATCATCATCATCATCATCATCATCACCATCACCACCATCATTTTCCTCATCATCATTATCATCATCCTCATCCTCATCGTCATTATCAGCTTCATCATCACCATCATCATCATCATCATCATCAACATGATCATCATCATCACCATCAACATCATGAACATCGTCATCATCATCATGAACATCGTCGTCATCACCATCGTTGTCGTCATCATCATCATCCTCCTCGTCATCGTCATCACCTTCCTCATCATCAACATCGCCATCACCATCATTATCATCATCAACATCGCCATGATCATCATTATCATCTTCATCATGTCCATCTTCATCATCATCATCTTCACCATCATCACCTTCATCATCACCATCATCATCATCATCCTCATCATCCTCATCATCAACATCACCACCCTCATCATCATCATCCCCTTCGTCATCATCATCATCATCACCATTGCCATCACCATCATCATCATCAACAACATTATCACCATCGTCGTCATTGTCATCATCATCACCTACATCATCCTTATCATAATCATCACCATCAACATCATCATCATCATCCTCATCCGCACCCTCATCATCATCATCATCACCATCAACATCATCATCCATCATCATCATCATCATCATCACCTTCGTCATCATCATCATCATCACCATTGCCATCACCATCATCATCATCAACAACATTATCACCATCGTCGTCATTGTCATCATCATCACCTACATCATCCTTATCATAATCATCACCATCAACATCATCATCATCATCCTCATCCTCATCATCATCATCATCACCATCAACATCATCATCATCATCATCAACATGATCATCATCGTCATTATCTTCATATTCATCTTCATCATCATCATCATCACCACCATGATCATTGATCATCGATCATCATCATCAACATTGCCATGTTATCATCATCAACATCATGAACATCATCATCATCATCATCCTTGTCATAATCATCACCATCATCATCATCCTTATCATAATCATCACCATCAACATCATCATCATCATCATCATCACCATCATCTTCATCATCATCACCATCAACATCATCATTCATCATCATCATCATCATCATCATCACCTTCATCATCATCATCATCACCATCAACATCGTGAACATCATGAACATCATCATCATCATCATCATCCTCATCATCATCATCACCATCATCATCATCATCATCCTCATCATCATCATCACCTTCATCATCGTCATCATCATCATCATCATCGTCGTCATCGTCAACATCATGAACATCATCATCATCATCCTCATCCTCATCCTCATCCTCATAATCATCATCATTCATCATCATCATCATCATCACCTTCATCACCTTCATCATCGTCATCATCATCATCCTCATCATCATCACCATCAACATCACGAACATCATCAACATCATGCTCATCCTCGTCATCGTCCTGATCAACATCATCATCATCATCATCATTCTCATCATTCATCATCACCATCAACATCGTGAACATCATCATCATCATCCTCATCATCATCACCATCAACATCATCAACATCATCCTTATCATCCTCATCATCATCCTCATCCTCATCATCATCATCATCATCAACATCATGAACATCATCATCATCACCATCAACATCATGAGCATCATCATCATCATCATTCATCATCACCGTCAACATCATCATCATCATCCTCATCATCAACATCATGAACATCATGAACATCATCATCATCCTCATCATCATCCTCATCATCAACATCATGAACATCATCATCATCATACTCATCATCCTCATCATCAACATCATGAACATCATCATCATCATCCTCATCACCATCAACATCATGAACATCATCATCATCATCCTCATCATCATCCTCA